>OU862884.1:20020000-20620000 GCA_917880725.1 Selenia dentaria | reverse complement strand
GGTTACGGGTGCAAGGAACTTCGTCAATTGTAAGGAAATGCATCTGTTCTAGGCAGAGGTCATCACTTAAAACCACGGCATGGGATTTGTGATTGTACCGTCTCTAAGTTTAGAGTAGCTGTCGGGCGGGATTACCCATCAATGCGGGTTTTGATGGGTATCAAAGCAGTGTGAGATTTTCTATCATCAAGAAGTATTGTGTAAAATATAAGTTGTAATTCCTTGTTTTGGTTAGAATAATTTTAATATGATTTTTTCACAGACAACAATGGGTCCGCGACATTGTTTGTAATATTTTACCTTTTTGTAGCATATATTAATTTTTTATATTCACAAGAGGAATACAGGAGGAAAGTTTTTTTTTACTTAGACATAGTTTTTTTTATTTAGGCCACAAGGCACATCACAATAGCCTGAGGGGCATTTTTGTAAACATATTTATAAGTACAGTATATAACGAGAGAAGACAGGCTCCAGAGAGCAGCGCCCGTTCATGAGCTTGACAAGTGTGCCAGCCATCGCCCTCCTCGACCATATTATGTGAGGGAAGAGGACGACCTGCCACACGATGCCGCCGCGAGAAGAAGTCTTTTAGTGAGCGTGAATGCTCAAAGTATACACGCATTCCTAATACAAAAGCCGTCTTATTATTATTATTATTTCTTTCATTCACCAAATATCACGGATTTCATCCGGTCCTTTACAAAGGCATAAATGGGGCTGTTGCCAACACTTAGAGGCCTGTTTGATATAAAAATTCAAAGGAGTATAAAAAACAGAAAAAAATGTTAGATGAAGGGTAACATGGTACTTATAACTATTACAAAAATGGGTAAAATGGCCAGGCTATTGATATGAACTTATTAGTGATTAGGGATATAGTGGGCTATGGACGAGACTACGGCACCTGCCAATTTCAGTCTCATTTCAAAATATTTAGGCAGGTGGTGACTTGCCACCCACTAAACGGGCCCCCATAAGAGCCACCATCAATGGTGACAAAAGGGGCAACGTTGGTGTGGATAGCTAAAGGGAGTCGAAAGGTTTGCTGCGGTTTCACTAGAGCGCTACTACCGGCGTTTTGCCCTTTAACACTTCCACCCTTGGAGCTTTTTGTTTCTTGCTCTTGCGTCTCCACCCCCAGACGGCCAATTAAGGCAAGCCGGGGGTCAGGAGTATCATTTAGCCCCAGGGAGAATCAGGGTCCACGGTGTCGCCACTCACCGACGGCTCGCCACAAAGCCGCCCCTGCGTTATTATTATTACTTATTCAATTTATTTCACGGATTACGTCCGGTCCTTTGCAAAGGCATAAGTGAGGCTGTGGCCAACACTTAGAGGCCTGTTTGGTATAAAATATACAGTATAAAAACAGACATTTTGGATGAAGGGTAACATGGTAAATATTCAATTTCAATTCATTCTATTACAAAAATGTGTAAAATGGTAAGGCTATTTATATAAACTTAGCTGATCAAAAGGAGTTTATCATAGAAGATTAGTAAATTAATTATAAAATTAGAAAGATTAAAAATAAAAATTACCTAGTGGTCTGGAAATGGTGTGGTTATTTAAAACTTAACAATTTATTTTATTTGTCGTCAGTCCACTTTGTCTGTGGACGGCCTACATCGCGCTTTCCGGAGCGTGCTCTCCGCTCCAGAACCTGCGATCTGTGATGGGTTCTGAATGCTATCAGTCTTGCCCACTGATACTTCAACTAGCTTATTATCTGGGCTATGTCAGTGCCTTTCGTTTGTCTATACGGACCTCTTCATTTATTACTTGATCATATTGGGAAACCTCAACTAGAAAAAACCCTCTCATTAAAAGATTTGGATTCATGTGCATTCGTTCTCATTTTACTAAACCTTTTGTGAGACTTTGAGCTTACTTATGAGGCCTAAGTATAGTAAGGGACCATAGTACAAGGGTGATGGTGAGGGTTATGTGAATCCATACACGAGGTCCTAGAATAGTGCTAATGAGGTGACATACTAGGTGATATAAGGTCCGTCTTGGTATCATCACAATGCCCGATATTCTATCTCAAAGATCTAGCGTGAAACCACTACCGTGTTAAGGTTGAAAGGTCCTATACCAAGTGAAGTTATTCAGGAAATGGGACTGAACCACATGTCTCGGGGTGACCGGCGTCCTACAGTGTCACTTAGAAGATTTAATGTTAAAGTTCTACTGTATTATGTACTGTGGCGTGGGCAGGCGCGATGGTTACCTTCGAGATACTAACTTGCTCATCCCGTCGCTTATTGACCGAACGAACCATGCATCTCTGCTTTAACTAGCCAAATTGACTTTCGTCTGTCCGTATATTTGTTAGGTTGTTGTTCGTCTTCCTGTAGTCGAATGTGTCAACCAATCTTGATGAAACTTGGTATGAATGTTATGTTCAACTATTCCAAATAATTTTATTGTCGTCGGCTATTTTTAGCTGTACTTTTCCGACAGGGTTTGATACAATTTTGTACTAGGTACACTTTAGGTACTAGGACTTTAATAAGGAATTTAGAATATGAGCTTAATTGGATATTGAGTGGTTGCCGACACACAAATAGGTTGTGAAGTTAAAAACTTGACGATTTTGGTAATATTCGGCAGGTACATTTGGTACCAACAACACAAAATTTTAGCAAAATTGGTTAAGGTCTTGCCAAAATAAATATTTGTCATTTTTAGATAGATAGTCAGATAGCTCCGACTGCGAAAAATTGCTGCTGATAAGACTGTGCTCGCGAGGTCTACTGTTCGCAGAACTGTTAGTTATAAAAAAAAATACATCATGGTATTAGAACCTTGTTGAAATTCTACAAGACATACGGCAAAGGTCAAAAGCAGGTTAATCCAGTTATAAATAAATAAAATAAATAACAGCCCCAAACAATGAACCTGATCCCTAACAAGGATTAACCCGACCTTAGCTCGAGAGAATCGGGAACAGCGAAACCCATCGCCACATATAGATTTATACCGTCGCCTTAAAATACCCAGGGCAAACACAACTATAATCCAATTAAAATTGTTCTAATTTAGGATGCCAAAGCCAAAAGTTAACCACGAGATATTGAGCTTATGTAAATCATCAATCAGGATAAAGACGATTTTTTTTAATTATTCAGCTAAATTAATAGTTACACAATTACACAATGATTCCCAGTTAACGATTATTTTCAGAACTAATGTCGAACAACAATAGTTATCATGTCTCAATGTGCATTTTTTGTTTTTTTTTTGTTTATAAATGTTTTCTTTCTTACAATAAACAGCTTTCTACTCGCGTGCCATTTCTAAATTTAAATAAATTATTTCATTAGTTTAGGAAAAAGTTCATTCCATGAACCTCAAACTATGAGTTATCTGTGCCACAGTTGTACTACATTAATGATAGTTTGTACTGCATACGCCAACGACACGACAACGTCACACTCTAGCAAATATACGAGCATTGGGCAGTTAATTTTTCTGTGTCATTTGAATACGTTTGGATATCGATTAGCACCTGCAGAAACCCATAAAAGGTCGGAACGAGGAGGTGGCGGAGGCCCTGGGCCGGTTGGTGAAAGCTGAAAATTAGTAAAAAATAATAATAAAGTATAAAGTAAATAATAAAGTACCGCAGGGGCGGCTTTGTGGCGAGCCGTCGGTGAGTGGCGACACCGTGGACCCTGATTCTCCCTGGGGCTAAATGAGACCCCTGACCCCCGGCTTGCCTTTATTGGCTGTCTGGGGGTGGAGACGCAAGAGCAAGAAACAAAAAGCTTAAAGGGCATAACGCCGGTAGTAGCGCTCTAGTGAAACCGCAGCACACCTCTCGACACCCTTTAGCCATTCACACCAACGTTGCCCCTTTTGTCACCATTGATGGTGGCTTTTATGGGGGGCCCGTTTAGTGAGTGGCAAGTCACCACCTGCCTAAATATTTTAAGATGAGACTGAAATTGGCAGGTGCCGTAGTCTCGACCATAGCCCACTATCTCCCGTATCACTAATAAGTACATATCAATAACCATGCCATTTTACCCATTTTTGTAATAGATAACCTGTAACCTTCCATCCAAAATGTTTCTGTTTTTATACTACATTGTATTTTTATACCAAACAGGCCTCTAAGTGTTGGCTACAGCCCCACTTATGCCTTTGTAAAGGACCGGGTGAAACCCGTGAAATTGGTTGAATAAAAATAATAATAGAAAGTGGAAGTGTTAAAGGGTATAACGCCGGTAGTAGCGCTCTAGTGAAACCGCAGCACACCTCTCGACACCCTTTCGCCATCCACACCAACGTTGCCCCTTTTGTCCTTATAGATGGTGGCCCTTATGGGGGGCCCGTTTAGTGGATGGCAAGTCCACTATATAGTAAGTATACTATATATAATTCATTTATGAGGCTTGCGGGAAGAAATCATTGTGAGTTACATAAGATTTCATCCCCAAAAGTAACTTTAGAAATAATATGCATAGCCGTGAAAGTAAAAATTAATTAATGCGTCACCATATATTTATAAAACTACAATGCACCATTGTAGTTTTATAAATATACTAGTTGAGTTAGTGATGGATGACGACGATGATGATGATAATGATGAAATATACCCAGTACCTCGTCTACCCCAAACCAAAAATAAATTTCAAAGGAAAATTGGTGCAGCCATTTGTGCGTGAAGAAGTAGCAAACTTACAAACATACTTACACAATCACAAATATTTAGATTTAATGTAGTGTGTAATTTAGTGTGATGTGAATATATTATATAGAGCAAATAATACGATAAACACATATACAACCAATTACTGCAATTAAGCTGCCTTAGTTATCTTTTTTATACAAACGATCGCCCTAAGCATAAATAAACAAGGATTTCCTGCACTGCCATGGAGGTAGATGACCGCATCCGAGCTTTGAAATTACCTACTTAGTCATTTGAATCAGTAATTCATTAATTTATTTATTTTATTTTCTTAGTGAAACTTACAGCTAGGTCAATTATTAAGTCAGACAGGCTATACATAGAATGCTAACTAAAGTTTTAAACAAATAAACATTGACATTAAATACATATTAAGTACAATACAATACAATACAATACAATAATACTTTATTGAACACCAAGCTTATAAAAGAAAACAAATAAGAATATTTTACAAAACAGGTTGTACAATGGGCGGCCTTATCGCTATACGCAATTTCTTACAGGCAACCTTGGGATGGATAGAAATTTATATACATTAGAATTGGCGCATGGTGGTGTTAAATGGAAATAAATAAACAATTTTAACTTAGTGCATAGATTATTTAAAAAAAAAAAAAAAAAAGCCTTGTTACCATATTACTTTTCAAAATATTTCGTTTGCTCAGACACAATCAAATATATACATATAAATAACACATACATACACACATACATTAGGTACATATATAATAATATGATACATAAATACAATACACACATACATACAATACATATTTATTATATACTCGTATATATATTATATAATATAAACATACCTACTATAGGATCAGTTAATAAATAAAGAAATTAGATTTACAATGCTATACATACAAAATATTCAAAAGTTATGACTAGCAGCCTTCAGACATGTAATGCTTCTTTACCATATTCTTAAATAGGTTAATTGATTGAGCGTGTCTAATATCAACGGGAAGAGCATTCCACAGACGGGCAGCTCGAATAGTAAAAGAATTTTGATAAAATGTTTTCGAGGAAGTAGGGGTTTTCAACTGACGGGTACAGGAAGAACGAAGAGAAAAATCATTAGAGAGATGGAGAAATTCAAAACGTTCTTTAAGATAAGATGGAGTCGGAGGGAAGAACAGAATATTATAAAGAAGGGAAAGGACATGTAAATCCCGGCGACGTCGGATGGGTAACCAATTGAGCTTAGACCGGAATTCAGATACATGGTCATACTTGCGCAGACCAAATATGAATCTGATGCAAAAATTTTGTATGCGCTCTAGTTTATTTAACTGCTCCTCAGTTAAGTCCAGATAGCAGGCGTCAGCGTAGTCAAGTATTGGAAGGAGGAGGGACTGTGCTAACGCAGTTTTGGTGGCAGTTGGGAGAAAGTTACGGAGTCTTCTAAGTGATGCTGCTGATGCAAAAACCTTTCGACTGACTTCAGCAAGTTGAGGTTCCCAAGATAAATGACTGTCAAGGTAGACACCCAAGTTCTTGACCGTTTTGCTTAAGGATATAGTATTGCCGTCAAAAATAACTTGTGGGAGGCAGAACCAGTCAATCTTAGATATCATTCTGGAACTTCCAATTACAATAGCTTGCGTCTTTAATGGGTTTATGTTGAGACCATAAGATTTACTCCAGTTAGAGATACATTCCAAATCTTTATTTATTGTATCGATAGCAGTGTGTAATTGAACTAAAGGGGCCTGTGTATAAACCTGTAGATCGTCCGCATAGAGATGATAGGAAGAAGACAAGTTTTGAGAAATAGAATTTATAAAAATAGCAAATAATAAAGGTGATAATACGCCGCCCTGAGGAACACCAGCACCAAGTAGATAAGTTCTCATCAATGCGAATACGTTGCCGGCGCCCATACAGGTAAGTACGAAACCAGTCAATAACCGTTGGAGATACGTTAATAGAGCGCAAAAGTCCAAGTAAGATATCAAAATCCACATTATTAAAAGCATTACTGAAGTCGAGTAGTGTAAGCACGGTTAGTTGCCCGTTACTCATACCATATCTGATGTCATCAGTGATTTTTACCAAAGCGGAGGCAGTACTATGACCAGGACGAAAACCGGATTGGAACGGGTTGAGGAGAGCGTTTCTGTTGAGAAAGGAGGAGAGTTGATGATAAACAAGTCGTTCTAGTACTTTAGATAAGAAAGGAAGAATGGAAATGGGTCGAAACTCGGTATAAGAGGATGGATTGACTTTTTTAGGAATTGGGGTTATTAATGCTTCCTTCCAGGCTGATGGGAATATGCCGCTGGTAATTGAAAAGTTGAGTATGAAACTGATAACTGGAATTACTTCATCAAGTATGGGTAGGATCATCTTACGACCGATGCTGTCACTACCTACTGCGTTGGATGAAATGGATAGTACGCCTCTTTTAACGTCACAATCGGTAAATTGATCGAACATGAAAGGAGAATGGTCGGGTGGTGGAATTGAAGAAAGATAATCCAATGTTGAAGATTTTCTTATTCTATCAAATTCGGAAGAAGAGCAGAAATGTTTATTCAGCACATCAATATTAATATTTATTGGGAAATTGTCTTGACGAGATTTTCCCACTCCCATGGACCTAAGAAACTTCCAAACTTTAGCGGGATCACCATTTTCTACTGAGTTATAGACATGTCGGCATACAAACTCTATTGCAGCGATTTCTAGCCTCAACGTATTTTTCTTTATTGTAGTCGGATGGTCTATTTTTAGCCCTAGTCTTGGCTACTAGCTTCTTGCGCATTATTGCTTTTATGTCATTTGTGAGCCAAGGTGAAGGTAGATGTTTTAACTTGACTGGTCGCAATGGGGCATGGATGTCAAATAATTTTGTTAGAGCACGATTGAATGCTTCCACTTTATCGTCCAAGGAAAGTCCATTTACAACAGCCGACCAATCCACTTCCCGTGCATCGCTGCGTAAACGTTCCAAATCCATACCACCAAAACTACGTAGCAGAAGAACTTTGGGTTTTGACTTAGGTGGACGAATTTTGTATGAAAGAAAAAGCAAATCATGGGCAGAGAAAGCGTCCGCAGAACATTGACTATGCTTGCTAACATATTTTGGTGAGGAAACAAGAATAAGGTCAAGGAGAGAAGGTGCGGAATTTGGAAAGTGGTGCGTGGCATTAAGCGGCAAGATGGTCAAGTTGCTAGCTCTTATTAATGACTCAAAAGTTGATGATCGCGAATCACGTTTTATCAAACAGGTATTAAAATCACCCATGATGATGTTATGATCATAAGAAGGAGTGTAATCTTGAAGAAGTTGTTCAAAAGATGAAAAAAAGTTTATACGGCTGGAAGGACAGTAGTAAACACCAAGCAATACTTTAGCGTGAGAAAGGAATAAGTATAGCAAGTTAAAATCACCATTATTGTAGAAACTAAACAAATAAAGTAATATAAACATGGATTAGCACCAAATACCACGTAAGAACGTAACTTAGGCGTTGATAAGAAATATGTAAGTACTTTTTAAGAAAAGACAGTAATATGCGTTGATCAACGTAACCTTTATGGATTATACTATAACCGTTGGCCTCTCATCCCCCGGTATCCCCATATTATTGGGGTACCGAATAATGTTGACTCTGCAGTGGTTTTAATTAAAACTCCTTTTGCACAAAAGACCTATCACCTAGTAATTAAAATAATTAGTAAGTAAGTAAGTAATTTTTTTCGCCTTTTACGATTCACATTCCATTGCACGGAAAACTCTTTGACTTATTTGTTCTCTTAGCGGGCTTGTGCTTCACTCGCACTTAGATAAATGTAAAATTATAATTATACAATATTTTAAACAGGAAATATTTGTTTGTTTGTGTTCTACATGCTATTCCAGCACCATATCTATGTAGGGGAGAACGGGGTAATTGGAGCCATGTAAGAAAAATTACAAAAAACAGTGATTTAGTAGTAATCATTTATTTTTTGACATCCTAATCAGTCTTATGGTTATCTGGCCTTAAGTTGTAACGAACCACATCTTCATAAACTTGAGCATTGTTATGTTACTTTCGCTTTCATTACCCCACATATTCGGCAATGAGAGCCAAATAACCACTATATGTGTTATGAGGGCTCTCGTTACACATATAGTGTACTCCATAAAAAAAATTATCAAATTCGGTCCAGTAGTTTTTGAGATACACTCCAATAACTGAATAGAATGGAAGTCGGTATTGTATTTTTCAAATTGTACTTGTCATAATTTTCTTTCATCTTGTAATATTTTGTAATTATTATTGATCTTTTCTCTAAATATATATACGAGCATATTGTGATTTTTAATTTAGGCACTTATTAAATAACAAAATTATGTAAACTTGACATGCCCAATGTAATAACCAAATTAAAAGTCTAATAAAGGATCTTATCTTTTTAGACAGACATACGGACAATGAACCTAAAAACGAAGTAACGTATAAAAACATAATATCTCGTTAAGCTTATTAATGATTGGGATATGCGAAAATTAAATTCGACATCGCTAAGCAGGCCATATTGCTTTCAAAATTATACTATAAAAATAATAGCCATTAAAATAAACCGCTGAGAAGTGACGAGGATGGTAGATAACCAATGGAAGAAGTTCCAATTGGTACCTGTTTTGTAACGTTTCTGTCGCTTACCTATATGAAATATCTACTTTTTTAATCAGTGCAAAATGTTCCGTCGAAAATAAAGAAATTTATTGGAATGCTGATAAATTTATGCAAATGGAACTGACTTTTTTTGTTGATAAGTAAATTATAAATAAGTTTACTCAAGGGTTCCTTATTAAAAATGTGTGTCACTTTATTTATATCACAGGAATATCAAAGGCATGCCGACCAAATTCGTTCAGAAATCCTAATTTGTTGCAGACATGATTATGAATATCAAGTAGTTTTATTAAAATGTATAAATTTAACATGAATTTCATTAATTTTTGAATTGTTTGTTGGTTTTACGTACTATATGCGTGTCTATATCAATAATCTACTTTGGTCAATTATTATTTTAGCGCCTTAACAAATAAATGGCTCAGTGCGAATCGAACAAGTGTTCTAAGGGTTCCGTACAAACACAGCGTATTTGTGTTTAATATGTGTTAAAAAAATTAGATATATCGGGTGTCCCAAAACTCAACAATAACCTGGTACCGGGCGAGAGGCCAAGGTATACCTTATATACCTTGTTATACCTTATATATTATAGTTAAGATTAAAATAAGAACAAAAATCCATGTCACTTAGCGATAATAGACATTTATCGAAAAACTTGAAATTTTTTACAGTTTTTTTTATAATGTAATTAAGCATACAAATTATGTCAAACTTCGTGTGATTAAGTATTTGTTAGCTGTAAATAAAACCAACACAGAATAAAACTGACCAAGAGCGAGTTGGGTTCGCTCAAGGGAACCCAAATACATGTATATTGTCATACCCTGACCTAGCACGAATAACTGCGTAAATGTAACGTAACGTCTCGCCCACGTGAAGCAGTACAGACTGTCATGTATCTAGGGCACAGATAATTCATAGTTTATACGCGGAAGCGTGAAGAGGTAGACGCTTACGATACGATTACTTTTCGCAAATCGTTTGTGCTACGGCCTCAGAACACAATTAGATTAAACAGATAGACAGCCTAGGTTTGTTGGCTCCTGTATTTTCGTATGAAATCCTAAATAGTATTTCAATATGAGCACCCACTTAGAAAGAAATGAGGTAACTTCATGCAACTTATAACTCGGACAGATAGTATATATACATACCGTCACATAAAGTGGTACCTACGCAATGTAGCGTAATATTTATTTTTGGATATCGAGGTAGCGGTATTTTTGTGTGAAAAACATGCGGTAAAAATGGGTCCTCCCATTCTGCGAAGGTATCCGCGGCGCAACGACAAGTTCCGATTTAAAGAAGATTTTTTCCCTTTTGATCATGAGGTCGATGACCGTTTTAAATGGATTCTCTACATTTTAAAGAACAGGTATACGATTGCCGGCGTGTAAAACAAAAGTTTATCTCGCTCTTGTGTGCTTTCTTCGGAATTGTATATGACTTCGTAAAGTGCATCAAGTCGTTACATATATCTTGGCGATCAGGGCCTTGGCCTCGTAAATTCGTTTTATTGCATAATATTTGTATAACTTGCACGTTGTGACTATATTTTTTAATTGTGTCTAAATTATAATAAAGGTTATTTGGCGTCCACCTTTACTATTAACACTATTCAGCAAGATGCCATGGTATCGTCCGTCCACGACTGCGACACGGGATGATTCGAGTTCAACCAAGTCTCAATGACAAATCATCTCCCTCAAGAATGATACTCTGCAAAATTAAATCATATAATAATTTTTCTCTTGTCAGATTACTTGTATCCAATTTGCTTCATATTTGTTATTAAGGCCCTATGAAACCTATTGAAAATAAACCGTTGAACCTTTCTAGTATACAGAAGCAACAGATATACAGTGACGTCTTAGTTAGTTAAGTTGGTGACCCTGCCTTCGAAGCACGGGTTCCCAGATTGAAATCTTTGCTCTCGGGTGTTGGATATTGTGATGTCTTATTGCATAATATCTCCATACCTCCCGCGACACATTATTTTAATATACATATATTATATTCGGGCAAAAGTTTGTATTTATAATATCGATGCGAGTACATAATAGTAGGATACGATCAGTTAGATTTTTGATACTATTTGTATGGACGTTATGTCAAATTCAATATATTAGCAAGGAAAACTATGGATAGATAGATTATTGAAAACGGCCTACTACCATACTAATGCATACCATACTAAAAATGTTAAGGTTTTTATTCAAAGCTAACAGTAACTGAAAGTGTGTACCTGAAAATATGTTTTTTTTTATTGGGCCGAGCACGAAAATCTACAAAGTGTAACGTTATCGAATCGTTTACGTATTCATTCATAACTATGAGTTATCTGTGCCACGATTGTACTAGACAATTGACAGTAGACAGAACATGAAAATCTGCTTAACTGTAACGTTATCGTATCGTTAACGTATTTAGTACTAACTATGAGTTATCTGTGCCACTTTTGTACTAGATAAATGACAGTTTGTACTAAATACGTTAACGATGCGATTACGTTACACTTAAATAGATTTTCGTGCTCGGCCCACTGTTGTTACTAAATACGTTAAAGATGCGATTAGGTACGTTACACTTAAACAGATTTTAATACTCGGCCCATTGAGCAGGCAAGTAAAATGGCTATGTGGGTGTATTATATGCGGTAATGCGAAAGTATTAAGCTGTTTTAAAAACATTAAAAAGCAAAAAGCGTTTTAAGGACAACGGTTTGTTCACGATGTAGGTAGGTTGAGTTTAAACATATAGGTATACCCATATTTGTGTGCATGTTTTCATATGCTTATAAAACATGGTTAAGGAGGAATGTGCTAAAGTAACCGTTACAAGGATATTTTATTTTATATTAAATTTTGCGTTTAAACCTGTTATTAAGGTGTGAGAGCGAAGTTTGTTTTAGCTTCAAAGATGAACGAACTAGGTTCAAATACTTATTATATATTGTATATAAACTGTTGTTATACTATATCAAAGTACCTAGTACAGTGTTTTCGATAATGTGGTATCGAACAAAATACAATTTTGTAATTCAAATGTCCATCAAAATGTACGCGATAAAAATCGGTATGAATCTATTACAAGGAAATAGGGATCAGAATCGTGGTTAGTCAAAAAACTGGATCAGATTTTGACACGTAAATGATTTTGAGGCCCTAGTACCGGCCTGTTTATTAGACTAAACCTTCACGGTTTAATGCCTTTTTAATGCATATTTCTGTTTTGTGTTCTATTATTACTATAATAAAAATTGTTTCTTCTGAGGATTACGATTAATGGCCGTTGTTTCTAGCGTTTTGCACATATTTTAGAATAAGATGGTTCTCTTATCGAAATATTACGGGTAAATATAATAAATATGTGAGAATTTTAATTTATAATTTTTATTTATCATTGGTAACTCTCTAATCTTATCTGTACATTATGTATGTCTACTAATTTGGTTTTAATAAAGAAATTTATATTTATAATTCTTCTTGTACGTCATTGCCTCATGGCTGAGGGTCGTGGTCATCACAAGTGGTTTTTCCCACTAAGATCTTCCATAGGCTTCTTTCTCTGTTTTGACAAAGTTGGATGGATGCGTGAATGGTGGATTTACACGCCTGTTTTGCAGTATCGGTCCCTCGGGTCGGTGATCTTCCTCTACTTCTCTTTCCTTCCACGTGGCCGACCACTATCAGCTTTTCTAAATTGTCCGGCTTCCGCCGTACCACGTGACCAAAGTAATTGAGAACCTAACGCATACATCTAGTCGAGATACGAGTTTGGATCTTGAGTTCATTCAGTATCGACACACATTTATTATTAACCCTCAGCATATTTTTTATTTACATATATATGTTTAAAGTAAATACTTACAAAAACCGTAATTTATGAGTATTGTAATAAAATAGAAGTCCTGAAAGAAGATTTGGAAGTCTTATTATGTTTACGCCTTTAACATTCTAAAGGTGCACTCACACGGGACATTATTTTATTATTGCATTTGTGGACGGTAGCAAAGTTCATTTATGTCATAGTACTATCTAGCTTAAAGGTGTTCTTAAAGATTTTCTAGAAATAAATAATGAACTACTGAGAAATTCTATAGATTTGTGTTAACACTATATTTTTTTTTTTCTGTGTATGTAATACTTTCTTAAATTAAAACGCTCGAAAAAACCACAAATAAATAATTTTTTTTAATATCTCTACAATCGCGTGAGAGAATGGGGCGCAGCTACGAGTATCTGCTGTTAAGCAGGAATATGAAACTTCTTTGGTATTTAACGGTAATTAAAATAATGTAACACTCTTTTATAACATATATACTCCGAAATAAATAGAGATATTCTTTAAAATAACTTCTCTACACTCGCGTGAAAGCATGGGGGCACAGATAGTGTTAATCAAGAATATGAAAAATCCTAGGTATTTAACGGCAAGTAAAATGATATGACACTCTTTTAAAAATTATACGACTTGTTCACAGAGGTATACTAAAAGATATTTAAGGCAGGCGCGAAATAACAAGCGAGAAGTATGGTATCCGCGTCATCTGCCTCATTATATTATATTGAATGGCACCGACTCCAAGAAATATTTTTGTAAATACGTACCTATCGTAAGATATTATGTTTTTATTTTAGTGTCTGCTACGCGTGTATATTATCCCTTTTATTTTAATATCAGCTACGTCTCTGGTCATATGTCACCCAGATTATGCTCTGAATGTTTAGGGCCTGAACCTGAGTCAGAGCATAAGGTCTGTATTGTAGATTGTAAAGATTTCCTTTCCTCCGTATAGAACAGTAAAAAATAGCACCAATGAGTGAGGTGCCATTAAGTATGTCTGACCTCATGTCCAAAAGCTCCAGCATGAGGCAGTTTCTGTATCGGTGACTCCCTCATCAGCAAGCGACCCTCACGACACCTGCAGGGCTATTATGTATTTCAGTTGCTAACAAAGATTTCAATCAATTCTTGAAAAATGGCCGCTCTATGTCAGTTTTGACAACTCCAGTGAGCATAAATGTTAGTAAGTAGATGACTGGAGCTGACAAATGTGACATAGAGCAGACTTTTTTTCAATTTCAATTAACTTTTGTTAGCAACTGAGATACATAACAGCCCTGTGTAACAGCCCCAACGCTTGCCTTCTTCTTGGCCAGTAACAACTATTTTTTCCAGATTTACCCCGTCTTCTCTGGCAATGCGTCCGAAGTATGCGAGAGTGCTTGAGGCATGTAGTTGATAACTTATGATAATCCTCAATTGTCTTAATACCAACACGTTGGTTCGAAATGCCGCCCAAGGAACTCGCACCATCTATTTCCAGCACCATATCTCGAAGGCATCAATGCATTTGCGGAAGAGAAAAGGAGAGTGTGAGCTTGTATAATATCTACACGAAGGTGAAGTTGTATGTTTGGTGTATGTAAATTTGTTTGTAAGAGATAGAATTAGGAAACCGCTGTTTATTTACTCTAAGAAGTGGCGAGATGGGCAGGTCGTGCACCTGATGGTAAGTTTTTTTATCTTTTTTTTTATAATGGTTCATCAAAGTGACTCCCTCTCGCCTGATGGAAAGCGAAGATGGAATCAAGAAGCAATTAACATTTCAATCGCCTCTCCTTTGATGACCTGACAGATGCTTTTTCACGACCGCTTGAAAGACCCAGGGTCAAAGCTGCCATGAAACAACCAGTAAAAAAACGCTTAGAGAAGCTATAGTTCTACGCATTTGTAGGGGTTCTAAGCGTTGAGTGACTTCAGTGTCTCCAATAATACGGACAACGCGACGTTGCAGTCTGTAGAGAGAATCCACAAGGTACTTAGCGGATCCATCCCAGAGGTGACAACAATATTCAATACATGGGCGCACCTGAGTTTACAAGAAGTACCACATAACTGCACTCGACATAACAAGATTTTGGTGTTTAGTGGTTTTACTCGTTGGTGTCCCTCTCACTCTGTAACGCTTGCTCCTGTATCGAGGTAGAGTACCTATATACCATGGACGAAATTCCAGTAAGTCCATATTTGTTAATCAAATTATTTAAACAGTCATAAACGTGAAATCAATTTATTCGAAATGAGGAACGTTACTTAGTGAACCTGTTTTTTTTGTAATCTTCTGCGGATTTTTTACGCTGCCTAACTGAGTTTGTGTTTTTTATGGTAATTTAATTCCGTTGTAAGACAAAGTAACAGTTTGCTCGTATCTTAATAAGCATAATTGTTTGTACCTACTTACCAACTGAACAAAAAATATATTATGTTATAACTCCTAATATTTAGTGTCATGTTGTATCAGACATGGCGTGTGTTAATTATCGGGTTTTTATGCTATTAACTGACAAGGTGAAAACAAAATGAATTTGAAAACCATGCGAGATCGTGGTACTTTTTACTTCAGGCACCATTACTGTCAATATTGTATCAGTTGATGTGTTGAACAGCCTTTTTTAAAGTATAGTTTTGTGAGGACCATATTAAGGTTTATATATTAATCACCTTGCCACGGATTGTCGGAAGATTTGAATCACGTTCAGGGACGTTTGATTTTTCTCTCTAAAATTGCACAGTTTGGTCTCGCCAACCAGTCGTTAATACTTTAAAAATTACATGATGTACCATCTTTTAAATATCTTGACACTACCACTATATCATTAAAATTAAACTAATGAACGAAGCTGATCATATCAGCGATTTAATGTCATTGAGATAAATTCATTCATTGAAGGGTTATTCATTCGGTCATTTATAAAATGTGTAATCGCGTGATGTGTATTCGTTTCGGATATTTTATGAACATGGCACGAATCAGTTAGCATGTATTATTAAACATACTCTTACAAAGCACGCATAAAATTTTATTTTTACTTATTGAAAAGATGCCAATTTATATCAATTGAAGTCAGAGAATGAGAAGGGTTCGGTGACTCAACAAAGTTATATTCTACAGAGGAGATTTGGAAGTTTTTAGTTTTAAAATCTAAAGGTACACTCACATGGGCTATTTTTTTATTGTAGCAATTGTGGAGAGCAGCCTAACAAGTAGGTCTATGCCGTATGCAGTACTTTTGGTTATGTAGATTATTGCAGCTCTTATCGTCTTAATAATTGCCCATGATATTGCCACATTAAGTTAGAGTATAATGTGTTTTAATTTTTAGAATTTTAATTTTTTTATTGTTATACCATATACATAGGTTAATTACTAATTTAAGCTCATCAAAGCGTCGATGTCTACATTACATTATAAAAATGTATATTACTTAGTCACTTAATGATTTGATATTAAAATTTAACCAACTATGTACGTTGTGCTTTTTTAGCTTTGTAAAATATACATACGGGTATGTGGCTTATATTTTCATTGTTCCCGACGAATCATACTTACCCCAATATATATAAATTATACAAAAAAAAGTTTAAACTGTAGAAAATATAACTAAAAAATCTAATTTAAAAATATAGCTTGCTCATGGTGTAAGGAAATCCCATGACTTTCGTGTGGTCCCACTATTGTTTGTGGGAGATTGGGGGAGACTCAGACATATTTCTTACTCAACAGCTCATATTTCTTACTCAACACACTTGCTCCATACCATTACTAGTTCATCTACTGCTCTGCTGGCTGACTGTCTCTGCTTCGAATGCCCTACCACTTGAAAAAGGTACCAATACCAACTTAATATTTGTACTGCGCATATAGAAAAGCATCTATCTATCTTTTCATTCCAACCAACCGCACGAAAACAGGACTTCATTAAAATTTTATAAACGAAAAGCGATTTTGTTCGTATGGAATAACTCTATATCGCATTCCTTTGGGAACTATATGATATCCGTCGGTTTGGATAAAATGCGTTTTAATCCCGAGAATGAACTAACTGCTTTCTATTTTTCTTCATCATTCAGCTGTTTTAGCGCCATAAATACATGTATATATATAACTAGCTGCGCGTGGTGATGGATGATGATGGCGATGAATCAAATATATATATACGCGGATGTTATTCTACTTGTGAAAGAGTTTTTGAATCGGTTAAGTAGTTTTTGGTTTAACAATAACAAAGAAACAAACAAACTCTTTGTTTTTAGAGTAGATAAGGGGTTAGTACGAATAATGTGGTCTAGTTTGTACTGGCATTACTCTTGTATATTTTATGGAAAAGTAGTTATTGTTACATAACTGTAATAGTGAGACATGATACTGCGGCCTTTTTTGTAGATATTGATGTCCTCTATAAAAATGATGTACGTCACTTTGCTCTATTGTCAATAATTAACAATAGAGTTTAGTTAGTACGTACTCATAGTTTCCGCAGTGTTCGCCATATAAAAAATTTAATTGTTATTTTTTACACCTTGGGTTTGGGTTACATTATCGATGTTTTCATACGGATCCGTAACTTTTTTTAAATATTCTATAGCCTATGTTCATCAGGGATAAGAGGATGAAGGATTCTAATGGTGAAACAATTTTTCGAATCGGTGCAGTAGTTTCGGAGCCTATTTAATTCAAACAAATCTTACCTCTTTATTATATTATTGTAGATGTAGAGTACACATACTTGTACCGTTGACGATGAACATCATCTCATCATATCTAATGATAGAATCATTAATGTGCATCATGTTTATGTAGGGAGCTTAAAACACTGCAGGTGTAGATTACACTGCAACTGTCGTAAAGGAGGCGTGGTACGTAAAAGCGGATGGTAGGTACTTAACATTAGGTAGACAAATAGAACAAGGACAAATAAAATTATAAAAACCGAGTTTTAGTCGTATTAAAATTACCAGACCGTTATGTTAGTTGATCAACTTTTACTGATGAATAAAATCTATCAGCAGTTACTTCTCGCAGCTATTCGGGGTTATTGACCGCTAAACTTGTGTGACAACCATAACCACCTACAATCGTTAATTCCGAATTAGATTAGACTGTTTTCCTTAAAATTAATTTAAACTTGGTTAACAAAATGCCATTTTTTATTGTATTCCCAAGCTTTTGTTTCCGGGGTGCGCGCTGTCATCAATTGTGCTGATTATAATCTCAAGAGGAAAACTTTATTTAGCTTAAAGTGAGGTTTGTCCAATGCAGGTTTATTCTCAGGGTTAATGTACGTAACATTAAGTATGAGGATCTAAAACAATTGCAGGTACTTAAACTTTAATTCGTAGTTTTTTTTCATTTTATGAACTATAAATATCCTTACTTACTCTTATTGTATCAAAATTTGGGTAGGTACTTATCAAAAATATAGTTATGCAGTTTAGTATGACATGGATTAGCTTAGTTCGCCAGAGAGATATGTAAAAAAAAGTTGAATTAATTTGTTACGAGCTACGTAATAGAAAGCCATTTAATAGTTTGATACTGATTATACGAGTACTTTTATGATTTAAACGTGACGATTAAGTTTGAGCTGTCTAATTAATATGACCAATTCAATAAAAGGGCCAATAAAAAAAACAATAAAAGGTTTTTTATTTACATGGTTTTCATTACTAAGATTACTTACTCTTTTTTTTGACGCAAAGTAATCCTTTATGGATACCACCGGCCCCGGGGGGAGCGTGATGGTTATGTGGGAGTTTCTCACAGAAGGGCAACATACCCACCAAACCTCTGCTGTGTTCTGTCACTGCCGCTTTTGGCGGGAACGCGGGACAGATTCCGCACACGAACGCGATCCCGCCGCGGCTGTCCGTTGGCGCACCTTTCTCTCTTGCAGAACACTTGGCGTGCCGCAACCTCCTCGGGGGACCAAACCTACAAATGGACGCCAGTGTGTACTTGGAGGGCAAAGCCCATAGTAGCGGTCCAACCTCGGGTCCACCATTTGTGTCCTATCACTGGCAGGCCCATTAGTTCCTTTTAGCTTCACCGTGGTGTCCCAAGCCACGGCTACTGAGCCACCCCACCACGGCAAGGCGGGAATCCTCGTGGGGGAAGATTACTTACTTTGTGTTTAAAAATTACCACTGGATAGGTACATCACTAACTATCCTAAACCTTTATATTTTGACAGATCACGATGTTGATTTTGTTTTTATTCATACCTTCGCATGAAAATAAAATTAATGGTTCGAGCAAAAAAGAACAAGATCGTTGAACAGTTATATATTTAGCGATCACCAGTAGCGTATAACCAAATTATTGATTGTTAAAATTGTTGCAGGCTATTAAACCCTCATCGCAACGCTATTAAAGTAACGGTCCAATAACCGGTGCCTATTAAGTTTTATGACCTGAAAAAGGTTTATTTATACGCTGTTTAGATGCGTAAAAATTTTTGACTCGTGTTTGTAGATAGCTTATAAAACACAGAACAGTTTGAAACAGAACTTGGTAAATATTGATAAATACAGTATCTTCATTTATTTACTTGACTGAAGTTCACTGTCTTAGGGATTGGTATTTATAAGAGATAAAATATATAATATAAATATTTTTTATAGATACAATATAGATATATACAGCATAATAAAAGTAAAATAAAAACTGTTCTATAAGCCCCATGGTTAGGACAGTGTCCATAATACTGCCAGCATTGCCACGCCAGATGGCAATGCTAACTGTTTGCTAAAGTAGGCGCCAGAAGAGCGGACGGTCCCCACAGGCCTAAGGTCTCGAGTCTCGACCCCAAACGACACAAACATCTTCGCGTAAACGCCAGCCCGATCAATCGTTCCAGGGATATTAGACGGCGCCAGTGTGTCCTCACATGTAGCATACCAAACCAGGGGCTGTCCTATCTTCCATGGGACGATAGTCATCCCATCTAGTCTTTTGCTGTTATTTTAATAATAATCATTAATAATTAATCGTATCATCATAAATAACCTTATGTTTTAAATAATCTTATTCTGCAGAAAAAAAAACTATTCTGACGATATTTTCTTTAAAGTATTTAATCCGAGTATATATATTGTAGACATGTAAGCTGCACTAAATATTGGGAGAAGACCCTGGTTACTGAAACACAGTACCCACTAGTTCGGGAACCAGTGGCTTTCACATTTTTAATTGTAACATATTCTACAACAATAAAAACTTTGATTGATTGATTGATTGATTGATAATTAATTCGGGAATATTTCTTCTTGGGCTCCCAACTATAGCCAAGTCAAATACATATAATTGGCACAGGGTACTTACAGCTGACACATGCAATGTGCCAGCTGTAAGTACCCTGTGCCAAATAGATTTTAAAACTAAAAACTCGGTTCACGCTACTTTCCAAGCCAGTCACTCGATGTGACCACAAAGTGCGTCTTCTGTGATCCCTACATAGCAGCTTGGTGGCACTTTGATTGGTGAGTTTCAGGGGCAGCGGCAAGCGACCAAGCATTCCAACTACACAGTGTATCTGGACCTCTTAGCCGACGCCTACGGCATCTACAGGAAGATATGGAAGGTAAGAAGTGGCCATATCCAATTCCGGATTGCATGGATTCAATAGGTTCAGAATATCCTAATTTTGATAAATATATAAGTATTAGTTATAATGCAAATAAAATTTGCTCGACGACTCGCTGATCAATAAGCTCAGTACTAAACCAACATATTCAAATTCGTTTATTTCAGGTATTAGGATATTGCATAAAGTTAATAAATATCACAATAAAAATTACACAAATAAAAACATAATATACAGTCAAACTAAATATTATATTTATCATATAAATATAATTAAATATCATATTAATTTAAAATCACAAAAGTCAATCAAATAATCATAGTCACAAGTTTATCATAATATACAGTCAAAATAATATCAATTGAAAATCACATAAGCAAATATTAGTAGTATCAACCGGCTTAAAAAATAGAGGAGGTACTCAAGTAGACGCATAAATTTTTTTTGTTTTATGTATGATCACGCATAACTTTTTACGTAGTCCGATTTTGATAATATTTTTTTTGTTTGGCATCCAATAACTGAAATGTGTTTCGCCAATCTTGACGGTGATTGACAATCGATCCCGTAAGTAGCAAGGTCACTAAAAACGGTGACAGAAATTCTTAACTAAAATGGAAACCGACTTCAACGCTAAAAAAGTTAAAATATTTTATCGAGCTTGGTACCATGCGTACAATATTGTACCATGACATAGGTACTTTTGAACTATATTTTTTGTTAAATAAAGTTGTAAATTGTTTTGAAGCTTGAGGCCCTCTTCGATGTTGAGTGAATAATCTTTAATTTAGAAGATGAAGATCGATTATGACGGTTGGGTGACGTTCACAATATGTCTCGGATACCCAATACGGCCCTTTCGCGTAATGACCTTTTCGGACAAAGGCGTTGTCCTAATAGGCCAACGATCGCACGAGCAAACGATGCGATCTTGTCGCACGACACACGAACTCACGGTCAAACATATGTAATATAAATCTATTTACAGTGTTCGAATTGTATGTGTAACATGGCTTGAATTACAAATTGGTGAATTCTGAAAACTTATATATCAAAAGAATAATAACGCTTAACACTAAAGGGTAAAAGAACAATTGTGAAAGAATTTTTTAAATCGGAAAACCTCTTGCATCCGAATTAACAAACTCTTATAGTCACATTTCGCGAACAAACTTTTAATTATTTATAATTGACCGAGCAAGCGAAGTGTCTCCAATTTAACTGGCCAATTTGACTTACATTGGTCTGTATTTTTGTTAGGTTGTTCGTCGTGCCCATTTTTCATCAATCTTGACGAAACTTGCTGCGGCGCTAACCGACCGATTTTGATAAAATTTGGTTCACACATTAGGTTCCTGAATTTAAAGAGGAGTTTCGAATATGAGCATAATTCATCAAGTGGTTGCCGAGATAATAGGTTCGGCAGTACTACGAAAAATTTCCGCTAATAAGACTATGTGCTGCTCGAAGCGTCTGTGCTTTAACTGGCCAAAATGACTTTCATCTGTCCGCGTTTGGTTGTTAGGTTTTTCGTTTGTCTTCCTGTATAGGTCGCATTTTTCAACCAATCTTGACGAAACTTGGCATGCATGTTTTGCTATTAATATAATTCGTTTGCGGTCGGTGATTTTGGGTGGAGGGGAGGGAACTTTGCTAAAAAGGAGGGAATTTGCTACTACTTCCATGGTGCTCGAAAAGCTGCGAAATTCTGGCTCTTGTTTCAGTTTTTTTGATAAAAGTACCTTATCGAAGCGTTTTTCAGGTCTATTTGTTTGTTTGTTTGTATTTTTGTGAAGCAAAGTAAATTTACCGCTATGTAAGCACATAACATGACCTCTCTAGGTCTATTAGTTGCACAGATACAGCTAGTCAAAGATGGGCAATTTTTTCCAAAAAGTGGAAAATTGTCGGTAGGATTACTTGCCAAGACATTTGCAGGATTAACTAATGGTCCTAGTAAAAACCCATGAGAAAATAATTCAAAGATAATTTAATTTGCTAATAAAGTTCAAAATTAGTGACACAAAATTTAATAAAGTATTTAAAAAAGAAAAATATTGGATTTGGATAAATGATAAAACGTTCTACTGAATAGCGTTGGTATGTATTTCTTTATAAAACCTGCAACAATGTGAACAATTACATTTTAGATGTAAAACGGCTTCAAATAAAATTACACTTAACAAATATTTGTGCTTAGTATTTACTAACCACAAAGACTGTTTACACTTTCGACCTTTTGGACAGGCCGGGTCTCACCCAGTCTGGATCATTGGGGGCGAGAGGGGAACGACGGACAACGTTTTCTGGAGGTGGAGGCAGTACGATAGAAGTGATGTTGTTGTAATTTCATCCTCCGTAAAAGGAGCTTACAATAGAGCACTTGAGCCCTGCCTTTCTGCATTTGCATGACGGGAAGCACTCTTTTTTGCATTTGCAAGCCACCATTTTAAGCAGGGTCTGAGGAGTAGACTCTTGTTGTCGCGCGCATTGTGACGGGCATGAGACCTTGATTGCTGGTGGCCCATCCCCAGTCACATGGGTTTCAGTCAATCCCTAACTATTTTTGTACCTGATGGTAGGTCTTCGACGAATTATATTTTGCAGCCTCTGTGGTGAGAGGGAGGCGGGCAAGGTTAACTTTGGCCGATGCTGCTGATTTTACAAATGCAGGGTGTTCAGCGTAAAGGTTCATCTTTCCCCGTAAAGGTTAATAAAAGTCTTCTCGCCAGCATTTGATACGTCTTCCTGGTTGGAGTTTGGATCAAGGAAAATGCAGGCGAGGTCTATCCAGTCTGGGTTTTTTAAGACGTTACACCACTTCATCTTGCTTCGCCAGAAAAGGGCAGAGGTGGACACCCACTGATGGCATGCAGGAACAAAGCCATCCCTCGTGGTACCTGCATTTCTCCACATGTGAAACAATTTGCTGGATATTGGGTGCACTCTGATCCACCTCTTCCACTTCTCTGGAAGTACACGTCCGTTTGTCCAGAGTTCAAATGGACCAGCAGGTCCACGTATTCTCCAATGATAAAAAATTTGATCAAACGATGAGCTTTGGAGAGGGCAGACTTCATAATATCAGCATTGGCGTCTTCTTGAGATTTATATATCTCGATACCCTGTTCTTAAATCCAGTATGCATCATAGTGATCAGTCGGCGTTTGTTCGATTCATTTGAGAGTAGTTTTGTTTGAGGTACTGTGATTGTAGTCGATTCATCAAACAAAATGTCACTGCAGAAGAGACGGAGCGTTGCAGGCCTTCAGCTGATTTAGTACTCCTCATACCTGCATATTGTGGGTATTCATCAAACTCGCAGCTAGGTTTTTACCAAAGTGGTTAAAACATAGCTGACGTATCCTGTCACAATGGCTCTCATGGCGAGGTTTACAGTTCGCAGAACTACTAGTATTAGTGTATATTACAGTGTTGAATTGATTTGAGCAAAAGATTTATATTTACTACATCACAGTAAATCAGCTAAACCAGGAGTTTAGTTGTGAGATATTCGCCCAACTAAAAATAATAATTGTCTAACGCTTCTACCGAAGGGTTTTAGGCCACGACCACGAAATGGTATCGGTCGGCTATTGCGAAGGGACAAAGCATTAACAGAGAACTTAGCACCGAAGTTTTGCGTTACACTGTACTGCACTTATTACCCCGAGACATTGGTCTATGCTTCTCATTCGCCCAGTCATTTTGCTCCCAACAATGGTCGTCATTGTAGGAAACCTTTGTGAAAATTATGGAGACATATGAAAAAACGTCCATTAAATGCAATGTTCCTTTAACTCTATATCTATATCTAAATTATTATTGCAAATCTTGGAATGTCAAAGTCTACACTTAAAAAATGAAGTAAGTGCTCATATTATAATGAAATTAAACATACGAAGCTATTTTAGCTTGTGCAGAAATTGTAGAAGATGTGAAGCATTAGTAATACCAGGGACATCATGTATCGTGCTTATACCGACATTCAGTTTATTCAGATCCAGTTCCAATACACTCACATTTCTACTTCTTTTTTGTTGCACTACGGTCTAAAATTCAGAAACAATTTAGTACCTAAACAAATAGTAATAAAAACTGTTTTGTGTCAATGTGAGTGAAATCGCGAATATATTAAAAGTGTTGTCAACTTGCTATAGATTTATATCTATATACATACTAAGAACATTCTTTATCATATATTTGGTCCATACCTGTTTGTTTCTAGGCTAATGGTCTTTATTATAATTGAAATCGTAGACCACCGTTATCGGAGCGGGGGTTGCAACCTCAAGCGGTAATAAAGAGAACTCGCACGCGATTAGAGGTTCTGGTTTTGCCAATTTTTGGCCGGCCATTCTTGTTGTGGACTTATCACATTGCTTGACAAATCAATGTGTCACGTAAATTATATATTATGCCGCTAAGAGAATTATTAGTATAAGCCTTTCTGCGGAACTACTGTCTGTACATGAGATACGTTATAATTAATTTTTACCATCTTTGTATGAAGGTGGTGAATGTTTTCCATGTATGCATTGATTTTGCAGTTTTCATTTTATTCGGTTATGCTAAAATCTAATAAGTACATTTTTTAAACCGTAGCTTTTGGAAGAAATGTATTTATTTATATTTAATCATATTTATTATTTTTAATTATATATTAATTTGTAATTATATTTTTATGGGATAGGTTGGCAAACGAGTAAGCGGCTCACTCATGATAAGTGATATCGTCGCTCACGGACATCCGCAATACCAGAGTTCTCGAGGATGCGTTGCCGACCTTTTTTTAATAAAAATATTAATAATAATTTCTTTATTCCATAACTTATATCCTAATTTAGGTAGACATTGACTTTTTTTATCTTAAGCAATGATATCATATTTGATCTTTTAAAATAACTAATAATATCATTAACATCTTTATTTGAGCACCTGTCCCCGTAATAGTTAAGCAAACAGTTTATAGTTTAAGAGTCATAAAAAATATTTAAAGTAGTTTTGAGTGTGTTCCATGTAAAAGTTTAGGTATACCTAATATAAAATTGACTTATATACAACAATAAGTATTGTCTGTATTGTCAAATTCACAAATATAATTAATCATACACCTAATTAAATTACTTATGACTTTTACAAACAGTCAAATTCAAAACTATAATACAGAAAAATGTGATTAGAAGTAAGATTTTAATTAATATGAATATAAATTGCATACCTTTGTGAATCACAGCGGACATAGGCACACTAAAACATTAAGAATTAAGCGGGAATGCACTTCTAATTTACAAATATTGAATACATAATCACTGTTATTCAATTTATGGTTTGTTACACATTGTCTTGCTTTGTAATAAACACCACTATTTACTGACATCATAACTATACGTGAACGTCAAATGAACGTGATAAACAATTACAGTATCGGAGACAATTTACAACTACCCTCCGTGCTAGTAAAACTGTATTACGGCAGGGTAGTGCATCTTGCTCTTTCCTGTTACAGTTGCATACACTGTCTTGTTCTACCGTGTGGGTCATCATTCTAGCACAGGTTAGAAGTGAACATTGTGAGAGTTGAGTTTTACAGTATATGTTAAACTTACAGATCAAACCTTCTAGATGTTATACCTTTATAGTTTTAATATCTATTGTATGAAAAATTAGACAATGATTTTTGAAATCTCATAAATGTAGTAAGTAAGATCAACACTATGTGCTTAAATGTGAAGCAAAAGTAAACATAATGAAATAAAACATAGTGTTCACCACATTATACAAACTATTAAACTTGATAAATAAGTAGACACAATGATAGACATAATAATATCTTTAAAAAAACGATAGACCTACAGTAATTATAATTATAGTACTAGTTTAACAATAGTGACTTACATCATGTGTTTATGTATTATAAAATCCAACTGGAAAAGTTCGGTATTTTAGTTGTTTGTATTAAAAACATTATTTATGTTATTGTTTTTTCTTAGTATTTTTATTACTACTTACTCAAAATAATCGAAAATGGTATTACATACTATTTTACCCATTATACAATAATACAAACACGTACTAATTATGTTGTAATAAAGATAGTAAAATAGTTTTTTTAACATAATCTTTATTAAACAATATGGGCGATCAATTTTTCATTAATTTGGGCCAGACTGGAACGCATCAATATTGGATACAGAGCAATATACCTTTGTGAGTGTATGTATAAATGTTGTGATTGTACTAGTGTACATACATATAGCTTACGTATGAATTTATTATATTTACCACATTGAATAAAAAGAAGAGTATTTTTCATGATAATACTTTTAGTATGTTTTCTGTTTCTTTATAGTTAAGTTTGTGTAAATAAGTATATAGAGTTTTCTTCAAGTAATATTTATTTAAAAGTTTTATTTTAATCGCTTTACTTATTTTGTTGTACAAGTATGGTCCACGGAAATAGGAAAATTGCTATGCAAATACCGTATTACAGAGTGGAGTCCTGTAAACAAGGTCTTCACATCTTAAATTAATTGTATTAATAACAGGCCTTTGATGTTGTTTGGAAATGACTGATTGTATATAAAGTTGGCGTACTGATATAGATCGAATGTCGGGTAGCGATAGTTTTTTGAGTTGATTACTTTTATAACCGCTCTCTGACACCTTTCTAGGTTTATAAGTAGGTATTCCACAGCACCCCCCCCCCCATATATTTATACCGTATGTTGAGATAGATTGACATAAACAATAGTATACTGATTTAATAATTATGGATTCACCTATATGCCGTAGTTTTTTAAATACATGTATTAATTTCCTTGTACGTATCGCCATGATATTGATGTGTTCATCCCAACGCAGATGTTTGTCAATTGTCACCCCTAAATATATGAAAGGGTCAGCACGAGACAGACAGTAGCAGGCACATTGTGTTTTTAAGTCACAAGTATGAGCCTTAATTTCATAGTAGGTATCTGGTTGGGTAGAAGCTGTGATAGAAAAAGCAATATATTTCGTTTTAGAAAGGTTTAGCGTAAGGATATTATCATCCAGCCATTTGTTCACTTTAGAGAATCCTTCCTCCGATATGTCTCTAACTTCTTCCCATGTGGGTGCGCTAAATACGAGTAGTATAACTGTGTCATCAGCGAATGTTATTATTTGAGCATTTAAAAGTGCATGGTGCATAATGTGTTTATATAAATTAAAAATAACGTTGGGCCTTTGAGGAAGGATGATAGAAAGAAAGGGAGAGGGTGGAGGGGAGGGGGGGGGGGGGGAAGGAGAAGGAGAACGGGGAAGGAGGGAAATGGGCCTCCAGAACCTCCCACAAACTGACGAAACGCAATAGCCAGCTATGTTACTTCACATCGGTGTTATGTGGGAGTGTGGTACTTCCGGTAAAAATATTTGTATGACCTTTTTTAATTATATTAAGTTTATTTATATTTTTTATCTAACTATATTTGTGTTATCTCCGTTATGAACAGAAACCATTAATATACTCGGATCGACCGAACCTCCGAGAAGTTTGAAGTGAAACCAATTGCCGGCGGTGGAGAGACGTCCTGCGGAAGGCGATTGGCAGTAAATGGATGCAGATGTTGGAGAGTTGAAGACCGAGCTCTGTGGTGTACTTTAGGAAATGCATATATCCAGCTGTGGACGAATGTGGGCTGATGATGATGAATCGCCGGCGGTCATTTCTCCCCTAATTTGATTGTTGACATAACGGTTCGTTCATGAATCATTTATGTCGATGATATACTGAGCGAAGATACGACCGTCGGAGAAAAGTTTCACAATGGATTGGCAGGTTACACTACTCGGGCTACATTTGTAGTACACTCAACACCAATATCTCTGACAGCATTCATGTCATTGAATGTCGATAGAATGTGATCATTAGAGATACAGAGAGTAATTTCATGATGTGATCATGGCCCTCAGCGTTGAAGAAACGTCTCAAAGAGGAGGACCAGCAGGCAAACTATAAAAGTACCAAATCCTGACAAAAACATTACGATTTTAGAGAGAAAAATACACGTTCTCGGACGGGATTCGAACCCGCGACTTCCGACAATTCGTGCCCTGACAAAGACTTTCGTAATGTGGAGAGGAATGACCAAAACTCTCATACTCATACTTCTCTATGGCCTCGCTCCAGATGCGAGTGCCATCGCTAGAAGACCCCCAGCAGACTGGTTTTTGCAGAAGCTGTATTATCGGGCGCTGAGTAGGTACATGAATACTTGAATGCGTATTGTATGCTGGATGTCTGTTATTTAATACATATTATAAACTCTTTGAGAGAATAGATGTGGTTGAGATTAGCATATTAGTAAATACCAGATTCAAACTTCTTGGGGCGCTCATTTTAAGGATTCAAGTTAACATGAAAACATTCATGTTAGCTTGATTCCAGCTCTTTGACAGTTGTCCAGTTTTCAGAGACAGTCTGAATAAGCATGTCAAAAAACGAAGAGAGCTCCTACAAGAACTCTTACATGTACATTGAATTCTGTCGGGTCGCTAGCCTTAGTGACCTCTAGATTTGCCATTGTGGTCTTGGGACTCGCCGTTTATGACGCCTAGATCCACTGTTTCGAGCGTCGTCCTGTGCAGTAATTATTGTTCCCTTTGAAATAAACTTATTCTCGCAAGAAGCCTTAATGGAATTCTGGTACAGTTTTATTACTCCGAATAGAGTTGCATATAATCACTTAATATAATATAGATATAGCATGCAAGTCAAAAGATACATATTCAAATGCGATGTGAAAACTCCTAAATTGTAAGTAGCTATAGAGGAACATAGCCTAAAATATTATACTTTAGAATATGTTACGTTCTTACCAATTTTAGTATGGTGCTGATAAATGCATTCCAGGAATTCATACAACGACGTATACCTAGATACTAATAAAATTATAAACAGATCATATCTCTAAGCAGGTGTCCAATTAGGTAGCTTATGTTAGAATACAATTGTAATTCCCCAACAATGACAAAACGGAACTAGTATTAGGTAATATTTATTTAATTTTACTTCAACCTTGGCCGTTCAAGATGTGGCAATTCAATTATCACGATTCTGTCGTTTTCATAGTAAAAATTCGTACGAGTACATGTTTGTTTGGGCTGCATCGCGGATATTGGCACCTTTGAAGAGGATTTAGGCAGTTCAAGTAATTAGGAAGACAGAATTAGGAAACGGGTATTTTTTGTAATGTGCCATGGAGTGACTAACTGAACTTAGAGTAGAGTAGAAAGTACGCACTCTCGTAGGTATAAAGGTTCTCTGAAAGTAGGGATAGGGTAAAATGGTAACGAAACAATAACTAATTAAAAACATACTTTAAACAATATTAAATCATACTACCAAAATATAATGATTTCGACACAAATTCGTTTGATATCAAAACCGACTTCACTCACGTAATTAGCCGACGTTATAGACTTAAGTTTGGGGTAAAGTCAGTGCCCATTCTCAGGGAGTTCATGCTGCAAGAACGCGGCGAACCCCACTATGGGTAAGTCGATAGGTGTATTAGTAATTATTTTCCCCTTTTATTTACAAGTAATTATGATACATTTTTGTTATTACCTACCATGCAAAAAAAATTTTGACTGCCAGGGACTTTCCCCAACGAACTCCTAAGCAATTATTTTTTCGGGTCGCATCCTGATTCAACTGGACTATTACTGAAAAAATTCTAACGTCTGCTGGTTATTTGACCTGATACAAAAAAACTGCTTTTTATAATAACTTTACTTACTGACTAATTTATTACTAATTTATTTAATTCTTATTTTTCTTCACCTATATGTATAATAAATATCTATTTTAGTCCAGTAATGTCTAATTTACAAATACTTCCTAAACTGATTTGAATGCGGGATTTCTTCATTCAGCTCGTTCGTATTTACCTAACAATTAATCACGATAGCACCAAGTAACGAGACGAGATTAGAATAGGTAAGTATCTCTTCATACATTTGTTTTCTGTTTGGGATCCTTTGTCGGTGAATACCTATGTATGTATACAGTTATAGTACATACATATATATATATATATATATATATATATATATATATATATATATATCTCTTAAACGTGTATTAGTCACCTAACTCCTAAAAGCTGGACAAATTTGGATGATTTTTGTATGTATGTTTCAATGGCTTCCCGGATGGTTTGAAAACACAATTATACCCGCTAGCTGCTGTTGGTATGTCAATGATTTCGTTGATGCGAGGGAAGCCAATGCCAGGCCGGCTAGTTTATATATCTATTATATAATAGATAGGAGGTATTGATAGAGAGTAGAGACTAAAAGTCTGCAATATAGAGAAATAATTTCGAAACCAAGGTAGAAATAAGGAGTAGATCAAGAACCAACCATTTTTAAAATTAGGTACTACCTCTGAATGTTTATGACATTACAAAGCTACTAGATATGACAAAGTTTTCTCTACGTTACTTCACATATTTTATGATATAAGAAACAATCAGAATCCTTAAAACGTTACGTACGTCAAAGAGTCCTATGTATCCTATGTATGTATTAATGAATGTAGCTTTCCAATGGTGAAAGAATTTTTGGAATCAGTCCAGTACTTTTTAAGCCAATTCGTTACAAAAATACTTACATATAAATCTTTCCTCTTAATACTCGTTATAGAATAGATAAACATTATCTGAAGCAAACAACAGCGTCGTCCCACTGAAAGAAAAAGCTCTTATAAATCAGGCATGACGTGATGCATTCTAAGCTAGCATCATGAGGGTTCCGCATACAAGGCACGTCTGTCACTGACTTGCTTTCGTATTGTACATGTAGGTACTTCGTAGCTTTCAAAGCCAGCTTGCGAGACAATTTATCAACGCGAATGATTGTTGAATCATAATGTACAGAAGTCTAAATACCGTGTGCCTACTGTCAGACCCAGATTTACGACTTACTTACTTGTTTTGAGAGCAAGGAATAATGATTTAACTTACAAGCATGAGTTTATTCGTACTTGTAAGCAGTTTTGGTACTTATTTATTTCATTTTTAATTTTATTTTCACTCGACTGAGGTGTGTTCAAAACAGTTGTAATGTCGTGAAGGTGTGGTGTATGTCACACCGGTGCAAAGAAGACAATTGCGCAGATTATCGTTCGATATTCATCATTATCATCTCAGCCGTAGGTCATCTATATTATTATTATTATTTATTAAAGATTATTATTTTATTCATATATCAGTACCCACCAGCACCCACTTGCTACAAACCACTTCGAACCATATTATTTCAATCTTCAAACCTAAAAGCTTGCACACGTACACACATTAAAACAAGTACGTGATCACTAGCATAAGCTGATATATTTTTTTAATTGAACTTAATCAACAAATTTATTAATAAAAGGTTATATTCAATATAATATAACTCCTCTCCTGGCTCCAACACATGCGGTGATCCTCTTGGGCATGCTGAGAGTCAAGTTATCCAGCATTTCTTGGGGTCACCTGTCCATTCTTGAATAGCGGCTTCCCTGAGCTCTGGCACTGTTTGGAGACTTAGCTGACAGTTCCAAACAGCTTGCTTAAGAGCATCCTATGCGTGTCTATTGGAGCCAGCAAGCCAGTCTAACCTTGTGATGTCTCATTCTCGGAGAGCAGCATTGACTCGTTGAGGTCGATGGGCGAGCGCATTATCATCGGCCAGTACAAATTGGTGCCCATGGTTTATTCAGAATGGTCTGGAAATTCCATCAATAGCAACTGCTCTATACATGTCTGCTGTCATGAAGCCTCGATACAGGATCAAAGGCGTTCAAATATTTAAATTAAATAATTCTAATAATACCACCCCAAAAGTGTTTTTCAAAGTGATCGCAAACTTTTTTGATGTTTTTATAATGCTTTTCGGTCACTGCGATGTTCATTTACAAGACAGAATCTTGCCTAAGACAATTAAATTTTACTCAAGGAATAAAAATAGCTCTTAATTATAATAGGAATAACTTCAGTTTTCAAGTCCCATAATACAGTTAGAAGAAAAAAGTATCTGAAGACAAATAAAAAAATAATCCAGTAGAGTGACATGTCCCAGATTTCATTTACAGTTTGTAACTGCGATAAAGACAAAAAAGTTCAGAGTTTAGGTACTATTTCAATGTTTGTCTGTACCTACTTATGTTATGATAAACTTTAGTTCGCAAAGTTCCCTCAGTGGGCTAGTTTTTGAGGTTGAATGTGGCGCGGGCGTAAAAGTTAGTATATGTTAACCAGATAAGAATGTACGTGTTTGACAGCGTTCAGGATATTTTACCTATATTACTCCGCATGCAATACGTGGGTGGGGCCAGGCACGTGTGATGGGTACAAAGCAAGAAAACAGTTATCTGATGAATGGAAAAATTACGACTAAGAAAATAAGTCCTGCAACTTGAATAATTTAAGGATTTCGCTTTGAGCAGTACTTATTTTTAAAATCACTTGAAAACTTTCGAAGTAGCAGGATTTGAATAGTCGTTCTGTGTAGCAAATACGGATCAATTACGCTCAACACACCTTGTTGTGGTCACTAGTTGGATGGGTGAACATTCCGTGCTTCGTAGGATACGCTAAGCCCATGGCCGCGGTTTTTTCTCTAAATGACAGTCTTCAGACAAACAAGACCTTCAGGCTATCGAAAAATTTAAGTACGATCGTAGGATGGTCAACTAAAAAAAATATCCACCACTCCGCACTATACCCGCATGGTGGACTATAAGCCGTACTCGTATCTCTGATGGTTCAACACGCTGGCGGTGATCTGTGTAAGTGGGTATCGATGTCCATATGAACAAAAAAACAATGGTACAAAGCTCTGAATACATAATCAAATATAATTGACAAACAAGAAGAATGTATATTTTAAGAATTTCGTATACAAGATCAAACATTATTAACAAACAATAATGGTATCTATTTGGGAATTTTAGACATAGACTTACATAGACAATGACGTCATCAGAAGCCTGTTTCTGTCTAGAACAATTGGACAATCGTCACTTCCAAATCTGAAGACTTCGTATACTTACGTAAATTAAATAACTCTGCCAATTCACTTCCTTACACACAATAATTGTATTAGGTGTTACCTACATGTTTTGTTGACGGCACTAAAATAAAATTAAGTGCTGATATATTTTAGGATTTTTATCACAGTAATTTTATGTTACGTACTATAATAGTGGATACATCAAATTACACCCTTACTAAATGGTAAACAAATTTGACTAAAACGACTTCAGCTGTTTATTTTCTTGTTATAGTCTAATCATCATCATAACCATATTAGGATGTTCACTGCTGGTCTCATCTCAGCCGATATAGTTCAGTCAAATTAGGATATAGTATGGACATAATTCTGAATGTTGTAGATTTTTCTGGAATCGTTAGAAAACACAGCTAGAAGTATCTCGCAGTTTGCACCGTTTCTAGCGCCTACAGAACTATATTAAATATTAGGTATAAACTTTAACGGTCCGTTAACCAGAAAACTTCTAAGAGGTTGCAATAGTTTATTGTATTTATGAATATAGGCTTCCTTTGTGTATATATCCATTACAATAAAAAAGTCATGCGACGTACGGAATATTTCTTGTTGTTTTTTTTTTATTTGCGGCTCTAGGAAAATTCTGAATAACGGTACAAACTTACTATTAGGTATATAATTATATAACAAGCATCATAAACGTTCAGTTAAAAATGCACCAACGTGCAAGCTACGTATACTCTACCAAACAAAAAAATAATTATGAAAATTGTACTACTCTGGAAAAAGTTTTGCGTGATTATACAAACAAAATATACACCTCGACTTGAGAAAATACTACTATTTTTGGTTTTTATTATAAAACTTTAGGTATAGTATAAAATATAGCGATCACCACTCTTTCCTGAATGAAGTTATGTGATTTTAAAAGTTTTTACTCGATTCAACCCTCTTCCGGAGGTTTACTTTCGTTGGTATTGAGTTAGACATGATTCATAAAGCATATTAAACCATAATAAACAAAAAAATACATTCGCGCATTATATAGGGTGTTTGGTAGAGGGACCGACAAACCAAATGAGCGTGTTCGGGGGACCACTTGGAGAATACAAGTTGGCCAAAAAAAATCCCCGACCCACCAATATGTTTAATTTTTTTTTGTGATTTTTACCTTTTTCTCCGAAATTGTACCTATTTACCACCATAACATTTGTAAAATCTGTTTTAGACCGGATGTTTTTAGTTGAATTTGGTCTCTAATACACCTTCAGGCCACGCAAACCAAAATTGGATACAAAACAGAGCTAACTAACTGATTTAGTTTAAAAAATTGGGGTATCGGGGATTTTTTTTGGCCAACTTGTATTCTCCATGTGGGCGCCCCCGAACACGCTCATTTGGTTTGTCGGTCCCTCTACCAAACACCCTGTATACTCTTACATACTCTTTTGCATATATCGCCTAATTTGACTGGACTAATTTGCCTTGCACACGGATTTTCAAAAGTAGGTATACTTAATCATACCTATCCGTATTTTAATATCTTGCCTAAACATTATATTTAGATGCATCCATACGGTTAGTTGTAGCAGTGCCATAGGTAGAGTGTATAAAATAGCACTCTCCAGGTGCGTTTTTACGCAAGCACATATTAAATATTTTCACGAACCAAGCAATCTTTTGCGAGCATAACTTCTAGAATTTGTTTTGCCGAAGGACTTTCATACATTAATATTGACAATGTTGAACCACAACAGTGCGATTCTCTAAGAGCAAATATCGTTACATCTTTGACAACATCCGTGAAACGAATGACGAGATGACAAGAAACGTTGGAATAGCAACCTTATGTACAAGGGCGATATCTCATAAAATATTTCCCATTGGTGATCTCGTCGACGAACAGCTCCCCATTTGCATGCGTTTTCCCTAAAAAGCACGAAATTCATGTAACAAACAAATACGCCAAGTAGAAGTCTGAATTCAAATACTCATCGAACTGTTAGGTTCGCGAAAAACGCTCACGCAAAAAATGCTCACAAATCAAAGCTGCAAAGTGTATGCTCAGATCAACAATGTTTCTCTACATCGCAGTACTAGGCTATGTATATGATTGCGGCACCTATAGCCATATTGATTGTCCATGTAAGTACTTCCTTATTCCTTGATGTTGTGTAAATAAATTACGAAATGGAGAAATTGTGAATGTATACATTAATAACTAACAGATCGTTATAAATTTGAATTATGGCATTGTCTCTTTCCTTTCAGTGTCATTATTTTAATTATAGACATAATAAATCCTGTCATGTCTTAAATATCGTAGATCCGCCTATGAGTAACTAAGCCATAGGTATGTGACACTAAGAAGTGTTCGACCGAAGGATAACTGTATATACAAGTTTATTCGGCAATATTGTTGTCTGCGACAGTTAGCGTTGGTGGACCGCTAAGGTGCTCGGCAGGTAGGTAAAGGAAATTTTTCGGAATTCGGATTTTATCTAATTTATTTACTTACCTTCCAAATCCGTTTTTATGGGACATGGAACTATAAAATTAATTCAGATCCAATACATGGAAACTAAGGCTCGATTTGTTACTTGTGACGTCATATATGTGTGAAATGAGGTAGTATGTCATGCTTAGCTAAGTTTCTTTCTAATCCTAGTAATATTATAAACGCGAAAGTTTGTGTGTGGATGTTGGTGACTCTTTCATGCAAAAAGTACTGAATGGATGTTATGGAATTTAGTATGTACCTAGATAAAAAAGATGCTAGAATAATATAAAGGATACTTTTCCATCATCATCATCAATCACGCATCATCTATCGCAGCTAGTAAGTCATAAATGTGGTGACTCGATAAGTGTCTATCTATCTATCTAAGTTTGATACTTTATTATTGCAACAAATACTAGCGCTATAATATTTCGATACCTAGCTGTAAATAGTGCTAAACCCGAAGCAAATGGGGATTTGGTTTTTTTTAAATTGATGATATTAAATTATTGGATATAGTTTTGCTCAACTGTATATTCAATGGTATAGTTATATTAAAAAAAATCTAAATACATTTGAATAAAAACCTTTGGTTTTATTATGTAGGTATTATCAAGTTAAGATACGATCAAGTCATGCCTCTGATGGTAAGTAACCACTACGCCTGCCAATGACAGTTTTACTATCAAGTTAAGATACGATCAAGTCATGCCTCTGATGGTAAGTAACCACTACGCCTGCCAATGACAGTTTTACTATCAAGTTAAGATACGATCAAGTCATGCCTCTGATGGTAAGTAACCACTACGCCTGCCAATGACAGTTTTACTATCAAGTTAAGATACGATCAAGTCATGCCTCTGATGGTAAGTAACCACTACGCCTGCCAATGACAGTTTTAATGCCGGTCACTCAGCGCTGATGTTTTAAGGGCATTGCATTGCGTTCGCTACATTGTTTTTTAGTTTTGTTCATGGAGTAATTTTACTTGCTACAGTCCCTTTTGAACCCTAACACAGTGATAAGAGAGAGAATATCTGGCACTGCAGTGGTACCAACCTAGACGGACTCATACACAAGAGGTACCTACATATTGTCCAGTTTCCTTGACGGATGAAATAACTAACGGCTATAAATAACGGCTCCTTGAAAATTTATTAAATAAAAATGGTTGTCTGTAAAGTTGGTTTACGGACTAATAATTTTACGTGACGTCCTAAGAAAAGACTCGTGCTTCTCTATCGCTTGTTCCGCGCTCTCGCTTGCACGCTCGGTTCAGGCGTAACGTAATAATGAGTCATGCTTTTTCGTGGGTGCAGCCGGCGTTCATCGATTTATTAAACAAACAATACTGTACAAACACTGTCATGCGACAATTTTAAATTGTAAGTATAGATATATATAATAAATGTAATGTAACTTAACAAGCTAATCTTTTTTAATGCTAGCATTTTAACTCTCCCCACGTAAGTGTAATTTTACCTCAAACATGTTAGTTTAAAGTTATGCCGACATTATCTTCAGGCGACAATTAAGGCCCTCGCAAAATATTCGCAGTGGAGTTCGTTCATATGTCTGTTAGTGGTAAGTTAAGTGACACGTCATATAACTTATTTCAAATGTTTGATAACATCTTAGGGTCGGCCATAAAGAGGATAATGCCTTCAAAAGCTTATTCAAGTTTAGTATTAAATTGACGTAAAACGGGCGTTATGTTGGAATCAGTTAAGATACTATTCATCTTTTTTTAATTATTGATTTTTATTTATTTCTCTATATATGAATGAAAAATTAAATGCTTTAGGTTATTTTTATTAAAACCTACATGATAACATCACAATCCGCCTGTGTTATGTGAAGTTTGTAAATAAGTTCTCAGATATAATATAATGTTATGTTTTTGCACAAAGTGTAACAGACTATTGATGAAATAAAAAACTAATAACAAATATATTTATATTTATTTACATCTGAGTATCATTAATAATTTTCGCATTATATGTAAATTATAAAATAAGCAATGTTCGCAAACCAAACAATATTGGTTAAAAATATTGTTTATTAATCAATTATTTGCGTAAGGTGCAAGCTTAGGTGTTACAGTTTGTATATTTCGTAACCTGGATTTGAACTTATATCTTCAGCGTCGGGTGTATCTTCGACGTGTATGATCTTTTCTACATTTTCATTAAACGTGACTACCGATTTTCTTTTCGGCTTTCTAGTTTCACCGAATTCGTCTTCTGAAGATTCATCAGCAGCGTCTTTGAGTTTGTCAATTGATTGAATAACTATTGGCATATTTGGTTCAGGTAATGGCAAATCTAATAAAGCCTCTTTTCTGGAACTTGTAGGCTCCACTAAAATTTCGTCAATGGGAGCATCTAATCTTTCTTGAAGCCTTCTTTCACTCTTTTTTAACTCTCCAATATCTAATCGCGGTTTCGGCAATACTTCAGGCCTGGGCAACTTATCAACAGACTCGTTCCTAGACGCCAAGCTATTTTCGTCGCTAAATTCATCGTAGTTTTTATTCTTTCTCCTGTAAACAAAGTGCCGTTTTAGTGAGTACGTGATTTTGGTCAAGCTATGATAAATAAATGGAATGTAGGCAACGGTATTCTTACCATCTAAGGAAATACCACACAGCTATCAGCACTAGTATTATGAAGAGGAGGACACTTAGGACTATCGTGGAAACCAACAACGCCACATCACGTCCTGCGGTGACGCAAATCTCTTGCGCTTCTAGATGATCTTGCAGAGATACAGAGCTCGCTACGCTGACCGGACCTATTATGATGTTACTTATGTCCCTGGAAAGAGAATACATTTGTTTAATTTGATGCTTTGCCAGTTATTCGTGACTGTTATGTTCCTCATTGAGATTTACTCACGTAGTTAGACGATCGACAGAGACCGGTTCCCGTGCAATCAATCCGTACACATACAGCTGTAATGACGCACCATATGCACTTCTAAAGTGTTTATTTTTCCTCGAATCAACTTCATCCTCTTCGATTTCATCGGATATGACTACGGATCTTAATACTCGTACTTCGTAACCGACAGATTCGGTTAGATGAGAAATAACAGTTTCTTCATCATCTAAAAATGCATCTCTGATAGTCACCACGGCGATGTAGTTTTCGTCTAGCAGCCGTACCTAGAAATAAAATATTATAAACTCAGAATTATGGACCATAAAATAGCAACAGGTTATCGCTCTTCTTGTGTTATGTTAATATGATGATATGCAAAGACGCAGACATAACAACTTTACGGAAAATGGAAATACAGTTAAAGGTCAGCTATCCGAGTAAGTAAGTAAGAATAGGTACTGTTTTCATTGTTTTTAAGTAACTTTGTTTTGAATTAATAAAACGATCAAGATAAAACAATTTATTGGGTGTACGATTTTTGAATCAACAGGATGAGGACCAATCCGGTGAACATAAAAGTGGTGTTAAAAATACCTACTGAAACATGCTCGTTCGTGTTTATGTTCCATTAATCTCTCTATACAAGGTTTTGATTTATTTGTAATCGGAAAATTGATACCAGGAATTCACGGTTTGATTTGCGATAGCAGTCCAGTGGAAGTTATTTAACCTTTTGTAGCCCCGGACAAAAATAGCGGTATTATAAATTTAACTCTATTATTTATATCTATGGGGTTACTGTTTCGATTTTGAGAAATTATTTGATTTCAAACCGTGATTCCAAAATTGAGTCAAAATGACAGACGCTAGACCTCAAAATCTGTATCATGCTAGCAATGAAGATGATATAACAATATTTTTTATATGTATAGAGAGAGTTTAAAGTTAATTTACTGAGTACATGTAACTCAGTAAATTAACTTTAAACTCTCTCTCTAACTAAATAAATTGTATCGTATTATTTAAGGTAGATACGAGTACATAATTAGTTGAACCATTTTAATTTTATTATTCCCATAGCTCTGAAATAATCGATATTTTATTATTTTATTCGATTACATCATAATTTTTGGATATAGGCGTAAGTAATAACTTACGCAAAAAACGAGGGTATATATTTTTTACTTTATAAGGTGGGATTCTTTTGAGTTATATAATTATTATTAAGAACAAACAACAAAACAAACAAAAAAAATTAAACAAGAGAACATATACTCATGGCGACAGGTATATATCATCATACGGTGGTCAGTGTGGCTATAAATCAGAATTTTAGCTGGTTTAGCGCGCCATAACACCTTTTTAGTGTCTTTAAACCTTGAAAAACTGTTAGTGAGTCACAGATGGATGACCCATCAAACATAATACGTTTTTGCATTAGGAGTTTTCATTTTAAGAGCCTCCAAATTATTTTATCGTTTTTATATATATAAAATTCCAACTCTCTTTGTACTTAATAATAAAAATAATTGCATCTTTATACTATGCTAATGTCGTGTATGTAATGTAAGATATTTTTAGATTTAATTTTAGATATTGATTTTGCCTGATCGGTTGGAGCAGTTGGTAGTCCTGAACCGCTGGCCCCGTATTTGATCCCCAAACAGGTCAAACATTAGTGTGCATAAACATGTCTGTTACATCAGTCTGGTGTTTATATGTATATAAGTCATCAAGTAGTAAGCGCTCGTAGCAGAGTTCGACTTGGCGATCTTAACTGATCAACAAGTTACGCAACACTTGCTGCGGTCAGGACTTGGATGGGTGACCGCTAGTGGCATTATTCAACTGAGCGCTTCCGTGCTTCGGAGGGCACGTTAAACCTTCGGTCCCGATTGTTTGTCTTAGGACAACAGTCGTTAGGCTATGTCGAAGGCCTTCGGGCCGCCTGAAAACTTCGACATGGGTTGGCCACTTGTCTATTCACCAAATCGCACTGGGCCCGCGTGGTGGATTATGGCCCAACTCCTCTCTCTAAGAGGAAGGTTAGTCCCAGCAGTGGGAACAAAATGGGCTGATTATGATTATAAAGTCATCAGGTTACCATAGTATAGGCTCTGCCTAGTAGTGAAGACCTTGTGTGGCTGTTGTCCCATATTATTATAATTAATTAGTTTAAAGGAGATCACCCAGATTGGGCAATTTTTAATTTTGCCGCTAACAAATATAAAAGCATTATTTTAGAACTCAGTATTTTATATTTTATTACTACACCAAAGTCCTAAGGTTATTTTTTAAGATTATATTTAGCTTTGAATATTTAACCTTAGAACATCGAAACATAAAGAAAATCGTCTAAATAACTAATTGAATGGTATACTATAGAAGGAAAAAGACAGCGTAGTTGACCATATCAAATATGGAGTGATGATTAAAACAACAACGTAGTCGTCCGGTGTAACAGAAGTTGCATGGAGAACTAAAGAGATTAGGCAAGTTGCGCGGTGAAAGGTACTCAGTGTCGCGGTGAGTGCGAGCGAGGTAGCATGCGATGCAAGCGCAGGCCAATACCTGCGGTGATACCTACCTTTTGTACATTCCAACTTGCACATTATTCCGAGAAATTTAATAATAATTAGATTTTATTCCACATAAAGAATATATATTGTCAGTTTGTATATTATCTTTCAGACTTAATTTACAACTTGACTCTAATAATAAAAAAAAAATATTTTGTCATGTTCTATTAGAATATTATGTTTATTTTAGTTGGCCGGCACTTTAAAAATTAGCCCAAAAATGTATGGCGGCTGGGTTATCTCCTTTTATTTATTCAAGGTTCAAGGTTTTACATACCAAACCACAATTTTAAAATTCTATCCGAACTTTGTTTGTTGGAGCATTACTCAATGACCCAATGGATGTAGATACCGTTTACTGAAATGCACACATTGGAGTCCTAGCCGAATTTTATGTTTTTGTCTTATACTAATATAAAGATACTGGCTGCACTCCTTGGTATTATGTCGGTTTAAGTACGACGACGTTTCGAACGTATGAGACGTTCTTCTTCAGGGAGTGTTCACGCTTGGAGATCACGTTAAATTTGCGCGAATTTTACGTCGTCGGACTTAAACCCCGAAATAACACCAAGTGAGTGCAGCCGGTAAATTTATATTAGTATAATGTGTGATACTCACATTAGTTTTCAAACTCTGATTGTTTTTGTTGTATCGAAATCGGTCTACTCGAAAAGAAATGTGGGATATATGAGGTGATAACTACTATAGAGCTAATGTTTACAGGAACTGATTATATATATATATATATATATAGTAGTTAGTACTAATATACCGTACAATGATTATAAATAGTTCCAGTACTAAAGTAATAATTATATCTACCAGTTCAAAGCAACACCTTTGATACAATTAGTAGTTAAACATCAAACAGATAATTTAACGTCATACTAGAATACGTCATTGATAAGTACACAAAGGTGTTGTATTAATTAAGCCCCTATTTCCTATGCTTTTAGCTTAACTAGGTCAGTGAGTCATACCTGAACTCTCCCTGAAAAGTATAGAATAGCAGACACAGATAGTAGGGTTTTGTAGTTGGCACAGATCATAGTAAGTGTATGTTAATTGTGTACACAGATTAGACACGAGTTATGTACCTAGACATTTAGACATACCATAATATTTGATATATGTATTACAATTATGCAAAATATACGTTTTAGAAAACCGAAATGCCCATGGCTAGCCCATTTTTTGATCGATTATATCGTAGTCTATATATATAACTACACTACATAAAGTTGTTGAATGTAATATATATATATATATATATATATATATATACATTCTAGATGTGATCTCTTATGAGTCAGCTAGATCCCTGGATGGAAACAGCCAGAGGCCCCGAGTTTAGACTTTGTAGTAACGTGTTGAATCGAGACTTGAACTATTGACAGAAGAGAAAAATCAACTGGAAGCGCCTAGAGCCGTTGGGTTTTGACTGTAACATGTAGGGTTACCGCTTTTAAATTTGAAAGGGTTCGCTGATGACCAGAGAAAAATCAACCAGGACTCTCTGTGATGGAAAAACGGCCAGAGGCGTCGGAGTTTGATTTTATGGTGACGTTTGTAGAGTTGAATGTTTGAGAGTCTGCTGAAGAGCAAGTGGATTTTAGTGATAGAAACGACTGACATTTACAGTTTTGACATTTTATTAACGTATTGGCGTATTACTTGTGGATGTGATTTCTTTAGATGTAGATTATTTCTAATATTACGTACGTACGTTATAATAATTAGTATTCTAAATTCAAGAAAAATATAAAAATTTATCTTTTGTTAATCATTAGGGAACCCTTTTAAAGATGTAGGTTGAGCCTACATCTTTAAAAGGGTTCCCTAATGATTAACCGAAATTCATATGACAAAATATTAATTTGAAACCAACACGTTTCGTATACAATTCATTTCTAAACCAAGTTATTTCAAAAATGATTCAATTACAAATTATTAATAACGTTTCGCATACAGCTCGTTTCCAAAACATTTTATATCATAAATGTTTTATTTCACAAACAATCACATCACAAGCATATATTTCGCAAACGTAAATCTTGTAAAATGTGTCGAATTATATTATGTTTTTTGTAATTTTTTTTTATTTCATACTTTGTTTCTTTTACATATTCACATTTTCCAACCTAACCTAACCTAGGGTTGGAGCCACAATCATTCATTACTTAGTTTTGAGCGCTGCGCCGGCCGCTGCCGGCACGGTCGCTTCGCTCGCTCGGATCACTCATTGTTTTGTCGCAGTGCAAACCTTTTTTTTTTTTTTTTTTTTTTATCCCGGGAAAATCTTTTATAGATACCACCGCCCCCGGGGGGAGCACGGTGGTTATGTGGGAGTCCGTATACCCACTAAAAACCCGGGGTGTTCCTCCAAGCGCCTTTATGTCGAGACTGCAGGAACGTTTTGGCAATCGTCAGCGGTCACGACGACGCTAATCCTCCAGCAGAGGATCACAACGCGATGGGATTAGAGTTGCACGGAAACACCGCGCGCGCCGCCTCGGGGACACTGATGTTACGACGACGGACGCCCCCGCGTACGCCGTCTCATCCCCAATCATGGAGGTCGGAGAAGGGCGTGAAAGATTAACCTCCGACGCCCTGGTCTCTTTCTGCGGATCGGGAGCTCGGATAGTAACTCCCGCTCCCTTTCCGCCACCTCCTTCTGCCCCATCACCTCCTCGCAGAAGGAGAGTGCCTCCTCCCATGACCTCTCAGATCTCAGCATTGATGATATTAATGTTGGGAGAGAGAGGTCGTTTCCCACTGCAGCGATGAGGGCCCGTCGCTCGCCTGCCCATGCTGGGCATAGCTCCAGCGTATGCTGCGCTGTGTCCTCGACACAGTCGCAGTGGTGGCACTCGGACGTCGGTTCCCTCCCGGCTATGCGGCAGAGGTACTTTCCAAAACACCCATGTCCGGAAAGCACCTGAACCAGCGGAAAGGTAAGCGACCCGTGCGCCCTATCGAGCCAGTCCTCGAGGACTGGACGGACAGCATTCACGGTCCTACTACCAGCTGTGGGGTTGGCTAGGCGTTCCTTCCACATCCCAATCAAGGCCTGGCGAGCTTGAAGCTTGCAAGCATCGACCTCCCTCGCTGCCGGGTTTTCACCTCGAAGGCTGAGGTCTTTGCGCCATTCAAAAATGGCCGCATTGATCTCCGCCTCTAGATCCCAGGGAGGGGATCCCGCCAGCACACACGCCGCTTCGAAGGAGATGGTTCGGTACCCTCTTATCACTCCGACTGCCATTGCCCTCTGAGGTTTTCTCAGAAGGACTATGGTGCGGTTATTCAGACCCTCCGACCACACGGGCGCTCCGTAAATCGCCATTGACTTTACCACCCCCATATATATATATATATGTATATATGTTAGTCTATAAGGTATATGTTTTGTATATGGGCCGCTGGTATTTTTATGTTGTGTAATTCTACTATTGCCTGAAATAAAGATTATTATTATTATTATTATTATTATTATTATATATGCCGCTCCCATCAATCGGGGTCCCATCCATGTGAAGTGCTGCTGGAACTTCCACCTGCTATCGAGATACAACCCAAGATACTTTATCTGGGGCTCTACCTCGATCCTCACATCTCCGATAGAGATGAAGGAACCCCTGGGTGGTGCTCGGCGGGGACCATGAAAGCAAATGGCTCCCGACTTGCTGAGCTCCACTCGAAGTCCCAACCTCTCTATCCTCCTCACCACCTCAGCCACCGTCATCGTAGGAAGGCGGGCAGCCTCAGGGTAGGTCTCACCCCGGGCAGTCACAAGCGTATCATCTGCATAGCAGATTACGCTGGCGCCCGGAATAAAAGCCCCTCGTAGCACCCAGTCATACCCGATGTTCCACAGAAGCGGCCCAAGGACCGATCCCTGTGGGACACCACACGACATCTGCTTCTGCAGAACTCTTCCCTCCTGTCCCGTATATGATACAAACCTGTCTGATAAGTATGCTCCAACAATCCGACTTAGGTAAGGGGGCACACCGTGGAATTTCAGTGCCTCCCCTATACAAGCCCATGGAAGAGTGTTAAAAGCATTGGCGATGTCGAGTGACACCGCCAACATCACTCCGCCTTGGGCCACCACCTCGTTTGAATAGGCCTTGACTCGCTGGATAGCATCGACGGTAGATCGGCCTGCTCTAAAGCCGAACTGATTGTCTGACAGGTTCGGACCCACCCCGCGTAGGTGGCGGTTAAGGCGGCCAGCTATAACCCTCTCAAAAAGCTTGTCCGCCTCATCCAGCATCACTATGGGGCGATACGCAGAAGGGGATTCTGCAGGTCTTCCATTCTTTTTTAAAAGGACAAGTCGGCCCGTTTTCCAGCTGCTCGGAAACTGGCTAGCCTTAAAACAGGCATCCATAAAACGTCGGAATCGGTCACCGAGAGACATGAGAGCTACGGCCCATGCACGTCCGGGAACACCGTCTGGACCCGGGGCTTTGTTTCTGCCTTTCAGCCTCAAGACGGCAGCCCCTAACTCGCCCTGTGTTACTTCTGGGACTTCATGTTCCTCCCCATCTCTTTGCGCCGGTTGTTCTGGCTCCATAGAAGGAGGCTGATGGTCCGCCCTATTAGGAAACAGTGCGGACACAACATCGTCCAACAGCTGAGGCTCCAGAGTCTCGGTAAGTGGGGGCGCCCAAGGTCTTATCTTCCCCCTCACCATCCTATACGGTCGCCCCCACGGATCACGACTGAGACTCTCAAGCATTTCCGCCTTTGACCTCTCCTTTGCATTGCTTATGGACAGCTGCAGGGTCCTCACTTGCTCCCTGTAGACCTCGTACAGCCGTCCCTCTGTTTCCACATCGCGTTGCCGTCGCCGGCGGTGTCGCGTGTATGCCCGCCTTGCCTTCACGCAGCTAGCTCGGAGATCAGCAATTTCACGCGACCACCAATACACTGCCTGTTTCTGAGGTCTAGCTTTGGCTCGGGACATACTAGCGTCACAAATTTGCATCATAGCGTCCCGGAACCATTGCGCTTCTTCCTCCACATCTATGGGTCCATCCGCAGGGCACTGCCAAGCCTGAACTATCGAAGCCTCCACCAGCGCTTCTTTGTCCAGAGTCCTCAGCACCCACCTGGGAGACGACGGAGTCCGTCTTCTCGAACGACGAAAATCTGGGGTGTTTGGAGAGGTGGAGAAATCAAAACGGATGTATAAATGGTCCGACAAAGTCTCCACCTCTTCCATTACCCTCCACCCTCTTATTTTGCGTGCAACGGAAGGGGAAGCAAACGAGACATCCACAATGGAACCCCCATTCCATCGCACGCACGTGTTGGCCGATCCTTGGTTGAGAACCATGAGCCTGGTCAGTGTCACCCACTCCTCCAGAGCCTCACCCCGGGCGTCTGTCACTGGGGATCCCCATGCAAACGACTTGGCATTGAAATCCCCCAGTACGAGCGATGGACAGGGTAACTGATGCCTAATGAGAGCACCCAACCCATCCAAGAACGTCTCGAACTCGGCGAGGCTTCTGTTTGGAGAAAAGTATACTCCGACCAGGACCAACTCTCGCCATTTCACTGCTACATATCCTCTGCCCTTTGATACCAGCGGCAAAGCTCCCAGTTCCGCCGAAGATACGATAGCTACCGATTCCTCACGGTCCCCTACCCAGTTATCCCAGGGAGGGACAAAGTAAGGCTCAGCGACCACAGCTATTTCAATGGACCACTCCACCAAGCTCTGCAGGAGCAGATCCTGCGAGCGAGCGGAGTGGTTTATATTCGTTTGTAGGAAGCGATGTTCCATAATTATTACTAATTACAGATCATCGCCTCCTCCTCCCCTACTTGTGATGGGGGACAGCTGTTGGCTGTAGGGGTGTTAGTAGGTGCCAACACCCTCTTCCTTGGTTTAGGTGGGAAGCACATTTTGCTCCCCAACCTGTGCTCCACCGGCCTGTTCGCTGCTAAACACAGCGAACACCGGGGTTTATCAGAGCATTGTGCAGCCTTGTGACCAGGACGACCACAGCGATAGCATTCATCGCTGCGGTCTACCTCTGAAGAACATTGCAACCGCACATGCCCCCTTTGCAGGCACCTATAGCACTGCAAAAGTCTGGGCTGCAGGATTTTTACCTGTGCTGCCACCCACCCAACCAACAAACGGCCTCCCCTCTCCAGACTCCTTGCAGCAGTCACTGGGCACCGCACCCATACAGCTCCGATGCCTCGGGAGTCTCTCCGGATTTCTCCGACCCTAACAGACTCCTTAGGACAACCGCCTCGCTCTGCGATGGCTGTGGCCACCTCCTCTGTGGAAACTGAGTCGTCAAGGCCTGACACTCGGATTTCAGCGCATTTCATGGGCCTTGTTACTCTGACGAACTCCGTATCCAGAGCCTCCCTGAGCTTTTGCGCCAGGGAGTCTGCTTTCTCACTGCTGGTAGCACCTGGCACTTCCAGCATGCGAGCCCCGGTTACCGCCTGCCGGTACCGTACGCTAGGTATACCGCAGGTTGAGAGGTCCACCCTCCGCCGCGCTTCCGCTAGCACTTTCGAATAGGTGACACCTTTCTCCTCAGCTCCTGGCAGTAAAGTTATCACGACTGCTGCCGAGCGAGGAGCACTCAACCTGGCTTTATCTTTCCTGTTCTTAACCGTCCCGGCACTTACCGGCAAAGTAGCCAGACGCTGGGGCGCAGCTTCTCTTTTTCCTCCTTTCCTTACAACCGTTGTCCAGCCGTCGTCCAGAGACATAGACATAGATGCCGAAGAATGGGGACGAGTGTGCAACCTTCTAGGAGTCCCCTTTGTTGGCAAACGTGTGTCTATCCGCTTTGAAGTGCCCTTCGTAGATTTTTGCGCATTCCCGTTCTTTTGGGTCGCCTTACGCTCGACCACCGAGATCTTTCCATTGTTGTTGTTGTTGGCTGCAGCCACCATTCTCGGTGCCGCTTTAGGTGCGACTCTCGGTACCACTCTTGGCATCGCCTCTACCGTTTTATTTCGGTCGGCAGCAAGCGGTGGTCACGAGCGCTTTTCAGGTAAGAGGCGCTCCTCAAGTGCCTCAAAACGAGCGCTCATCATGCCACCGACTTGCAAAATAATTGTTCGGGACAGCTCTTCAACTGAACCTCCTTGCACTTCCATCCTCTCAGGCAAAATTAGCGGAGACGCTGAAGTCAGACGGGCCTGTGCTACTTCTTTCCGAATTTCTGCCATCTCTTTGCGGAGCTCACCCACTTCGCACTGCAAGTGGGCGTTGTCTTGCTTTAGTTTGGCCGTCTCCTCCGTGGAGGTACGGCTCTCTAGCACTATCACTGCAGCCTTGATTGAGGCCGCTGCCTCTTTTAGAGCACGCTGGAATGTGCCTTTCAAGTTACCCGACCTAGCTGCTACATCATAAATGATGGCAACGTCATCAAGCACCTGTTTGGACAGAGCCTCAGCTGTTAGACCGTCTCTTGCGTTTGTCCCGGCCAGTCCAAGCGCGTTCCTGTTGGCCTCTACGCGGCTCGATAGCTCCTCCAAATCTTTTTGAGCCTGGGCGCGAGCCTTTTCTCGCTTTTCTGCCGGGCCGTCTTTCTTTTTAGTTTTAAGATATTTCAAGACACCCTCCGAAGCTGGTGTCTTGAATACCTCAGACGTACTACCATCCTCGTCCGATTGCGAGACTGTACCATCGTATTGGCGTCTTTTGGATCCCACTTGTCTCCACAGTGGGCTCGCAGTATTCCTAGACCGATCCGAGGCTACCGTCTGTACACTTGCGTCTGAATCAGATGCAAGTGACATGTTGTCGTCTTCTTCCTCCATGTTCTTCTCACTGTCCTTCTTCGTGGTCTTTCCTCTTGTTTTCAAGCCTTTGGCTTTTCGAGGGGCTGGGCCCTCGTGGCGGATGTTGCCCCCCCCCAGATACGATGGGGCAGAGTGCCGAAGCACTGAGGGATTGTTCGACCTTATGGCCGTTGCCCTCCTGGGGAATATTACCATTCGCCGACATTTTCATGATTTTTGTTCCTTTTTTGAGGGGTGAGGTCCCCTTGTGGTGCTCTCGCGACCAGGCTCCCCCCGACCATACATCCCTTGTGCGAGCACCCAACAGCGGGATTTGGAGACGCATTTATACATACAAAACAATACAAGACAACACAAACATATATATTATTCGCAGCGATAACCTCGCCGACACTCCTCCAAACGAAGGCATGTTGTCGAATAGGCTTCCGCTGCGAATATTATTCTCCCTGTAGATCCTTATTGGATCGCCATTCCACAAACGACGAGAAGCGTTGCATTGAACTGTCTTACCAGTTCAGTGCAGCGATTCTTATCTCACCGCCCGAAGGCAACCCATGGTGCTCCTCACCAACCACACCATCTTGCCCCGTCCACTGTGCCCTATGCTAACTTCATAGGGACACGCAGAGGAACGCCCACTCGCCAGGTCTTTCGCCAACGGGTCAACCAGATCCCATGATGAGAAGTTGTTGACCGTTGCCCAGGGTGCACCGTCCCGAAAAGCTGCTCTTCCCCCCAGATAAAACGTATCCATAAGGGACCAGCAGCCTTCGGACACACGAGGAGGTAACCTGACCAAGCACCCCCGCAGTGCAAACCTAACCTAACCTAGGGTTGGAGCCCCAATCTTTCATTACCTTATTTTCATCAAATATTTGATAAGTAATAATGTAAATATAAAAAGAATCGTTTGTCAAACGATACATTATTAAATGTAAAATTTGTGAAGTGATTAGTTATAATAACACATTTATTAAATAATATAAATATAAAATGAACCGCTTGTCATATGTTACGTTTTATATGTAAATTTGTCAAATGATCGTTTAAATAAATGTAACTTTTGCAAAATCTTTTTTTTTGTAAAATAACGACTTGACAATTTATATATTTGGTAAATATTGGTTTTGAAAAGAAAATTTATTGATAGGATAGGTACCCTTTAAAATACCCGTCCAAACATGGTTAATATTTATTTAATTTAGTTGTGCAGCTTCGTATCTCGTAGACCATGCGGGCAAAGCCGCGGGTTATCCAGCTAGTATTATTAATAAAAGTGAGAATTTGTTATGCTTAATGCAACTTAAAATGATGATGATAAATTCAAATGAGCCGATGCCCGCTAATTTCTGGTTACCATAATTAATGTAAAGGAGTTAATGGCGATCTGTCACAACATCAGAATTTTGAGAAATTATTGGTTATTTTGATGTGCTAAATAAATTGCTTTTGCACACGTACCTATTTGTATCTATTTGTATATGTTGAGATCGCTTAAGCAGGCGTTAGTGCTTTAAAAGTAATACTATAAAAATGTACCTATTTGTTTTGTTTGTGTTGTAGCATTTTTTCTATTCTCTTGATTAGTAATTATATTTAATTTTAAACGGATCAAATAACGTATACCTACATATTTGTGTTCTGGAATCCGGACATTAAAACACTTATCAATGGTGGCGTTCTCGGGAATACTGGATGATAAGGGCACACCTCGCCTTCATACTTAGTTATTGATTTCCATCCGCTGGCACTGCTTTCGCTTACAGCACAATCACTAGTATGGAGCCGGTCCCAAGCCCGGACAAAGAGGGAGGGCACCCAGGGGGGAATAAGGGTGCGGTAGTTTATCTCATCCGATAATATACCGAGCCTTGCTTTCCTCCCCAGCGGCAGCCTGTGGCCGGCTTATTGCTTGGGGGCAAAACACCCTCTGTGTTTCTTGAGGTGTTTTCTCCTCAAGCGATATGCAAAAAATCAGGGGTAAGCTGCTTGGGCAACTGCTTACACCATTGCTTTTGCGCCCACTAATCAACATTTCTGCTCCACAGAGCTCTTTTTCTTTTATAAAAAACCATGATGTCGAAAAGCTATAATAAAGATACTGAGATGCCATGCGATCCGGCTAGCACCCGGCGCCCTCTGGTTTCCGGGCTGGAGGGTGTGAAGTTGGCTACCGAAGGCGACGGCGGGGTGGAGTCCCAGGCCTCGTCGGCCGCTGCTGCTACTGGACCGACCACGACCACGACGATGACGACGTCGGCGCTGCCACCTGGACCAGTGCAGAAGCCCAGTCACCACGTTGCGCGCCACAACGCGCGCAAGAGGGATCAGCTGAAGCGGCAGGGAGATTTGGCGGCGGAATCAAACGTTGAGTTGGAGGGAGGTAACGGGCGAGGAATCGGGAAGCCTTACAAGCCTACCGTAAACTCGCAAAGCGCATATCGCGGAAAAAACCGCAAATCACAAAAGAGGGAGCGTTGGAGGCGCGAAGCCGAATTGGCGGATTTAATCTACCGACAGCAGCGGGAAGGCATCCTGCATCTACCAGGCATGTCGTCGCTCGCGCCGGCTGTCGTTGCATGCATGACACGCGCCGTCCCGCATGATTCTGTAGTTGCCGGCGCAACGCAGGATCACGCTGTGGCTAACGCCTGCACGCCCCCTGACCCGGAAAACGAATCACAAATAAACGCGGGGCCTCGCACGGTAACATCACGTACGGCTCGCCCCCCTTCCGCACCGAACCAATCTCTGGTCCATAGCAAGGGCAAGGGAAAGGGGAAGGGAAAGAAGGGGCGCGCAGTGGCTGATGGTGAGGCGCCGGAGAGCACGGCTGCACCACGTACGGCTCGCCCTCCTTCCGATCTCAACCAAACCCTAGTCCATGACGAGGGCGCGGATAAGGAATGGAAGGTGCGCGCAGTGGCTGATGGTGAGGTGGTCCGAGCCGCGGGCCCGGTGGACGATAAACGGACGGTCGATGGGGAGAAGGCGACCCGCTCCGCAAAGCGGCAGCGAAGTTCAGACCTTGTGTCGCCCAGTCAGGCAGCAGTTGATAAAAAGGCTCGCCTGGATGGAGGAAACTCTGCTGCCGCCGCTGCGACCGGGGCTCCAACTCATCCCGAGCCGGAAATTATGAAAGAAGGTAAAGGCGCGGACCCAGTCTCGTATGCAGAAGCGGTCAAGGTGGCTCATAGGGTTGTTGTTTTGGACCGGAACCGAAGGCAGATGGACGAGATCCGCGCCGTACACCTAAGAAAAGCCATTGACGAAACGATTATCGGCACCCTGCTGGCAAACGCTGGCAGTCCAAACACCGTACTGCCCAGGTTTACTGCCTTGCCGAGATTGTTTCGCGGTGGAGTGAGATATGCGGCCCGAGACGACTATGCGCTCGCCTGGCTCACCAGCACGGTGGAGCATCTGTCACCGTTATGGGAGGGATCGGGTGGGTACATAGTCGTGCCAGAGAGTAAGGTGCCAAAGTACCACACCGGAGTTCTTTTTATTCCGGACTTCGGGCGGGGTAGGCAGGACCTGGCCAAACGACCTGACATCCTGCTCAACCTGCTCATCGCTCAGAACCCGGGAGTAGGCGTGGAAAGGTGGCAGCTTTTCACCCACGAGTCACGCCCTACAGGTGACAGTTTCAATCACATTCTCGTAATGGGTGTGCCACCAGAGGACCTAGGAAACCTTCAGCGTGAAGGTTGTCGTCTTCACTACCTATCGGCGACGGTGTACGTGAAGGTACGAGGTCTGAAACTCGGGGGCGCTGTGGGGACGACGTCGGGGGGTACGGGCGCTGCGGACGATGCTCAGAGCGGCGACGTAGTGTCAGTGGCCCCTGCCACCGAACCAGATGCGGCGCTCGCCGAAGATTTGGGTTGGTCAAAAGAGGAGGTTAGGCGTCTGCTGGGCGAGGATGATGACGGCGAGGATGATATTAGTGGCGATATTATGGGTCTAAATATCTTCTCGCCGGCATCATCCATGGATGCGGAAGTCGTAATCGCCTCCACCACGACCTTCCCTAATAATAGTAGTTAGCTCCTACTACAAAATAATAATAATTAATATTAATATTAATAATATATATATATATATGGTTAGTCTGTTGGTGATCAAATATTTTCAATGATGGCTACAATTAAGGATAAAAATAATATATACCCAATTTCAAAAAATATAACTAGTATGGCTGGTAGCACAACCAGGCATGGAGTCAGTAATCATATTGACATTATCCAAGCCAACCTCCAACACAGCGTCACAGGTTTCGCCGCTTTGCGAAGAACCCTGGAAGAGCAACACAACACTATAGCACTGGTCCAGGAACCATATCTAAGCCGTGGGAAGGTGAGTGGTTTTAATGCCCTAAAGGGTAATGTTTTCTCCCCTCCCTTTCTAAAGAAAGCGCGTACTTTTGTTTATGTACCTAATCCATATAAGGCCTCCTTAGTAACACACTTGTGTACCGACGATCTAACTGTAGTGAAATTAGAGACGGGCCTACAAGGACTACTCGAAAGTGTTATAATAGCGTCAGTTTATATGGACATTGAAGCTGAAGCGCCACCTCAAGCACTGGAAGAATTAATGCACTTCTGTGAAAAAAACAAGCTAGAATGCGTGGTGGGCTGTGATGCAAATGCTCACTGCTCCGTGTGGGGGAGCTTAGACACAAATGAAAGAGGAAAAGACTTGCTAGAATTTATTCTAAGACATAACCTCAACGTTCTGAATAGAGGCTCGGAACCTACTTTTGTAACGTCAAGAGCCAGAACTATAGTCGACATAACAATAGCGACAAGAGGAATTGGCGACACCATTAGAAACTGGCGAGTGTCAACAAAGGAGTTCTCTGGTTCGGATCATAGAAGAATCAGATTCGGCCTTCAAGTACAGGAGCATGAACCGCGCACTTATAGAAATCCTAAGAAAACTGATAAATCTCTACTGGGGGTGGCTCTAGGAAAGGCACTAGAAACAGGACCACAGGTAGATGCCACCACAGAGTTAGAGCCTCAACTGTTAGAAGAGACAACAGATTTCTTAGTACGCTCTATGATAAGCAGCTACAACAAATCCTGTCCGCTAAAAACAGAAAACAGCAATATACTGCAAATGAAAGACAAATGGTGGAACAAGAAACTCAGTAAACTGAGGAAAAAATCAAGGCACTATTTTAATAGGGCAATGAACACCGATCACATGAACGATTGGCAGGAGTACAGGAAGACACGACACAAACTCAAAGTAGAAGTGCAAATGAGTCAAAAAAATTCGTGGAAAAAATACAGCAACTCTATTCAATCAGAGAGTGAGACTGCGAGACTAAGAAAACTTGTGTCCAGTGACACTCAGGTAAAACTAGGTACACTAAAGAAGTCCGATGGCACCTATACAACATCGGAACAGGAGCAGTTTGAACTTCTCCTACAAACTCACTTTCCTGATTGTTGTTTAGCAAACTGTGAAGGGTGGAAAACAGAACCTACAAAAAATCCCAATAACGAAGACTGGGCTTTTGCAAATTCTATAGTTACGGAAGAATCCCTTCTATGGGCGGTGAGTACCTTCCAACCATTTAAGGCGCCCGGTACGGATGGAATTTTTCCTGCACTAATCCAATGGAACCTGACAAAGATCAAAACCTACATGCTGGCGATATTTAGAGGATGCTTAGCATGGAAATATATACCTAAGTCATGGAGGGAAGTTAAAGTAGTTTTTCTACCTAAGCCAGGAAAATCCGATTATACGAATCCAAAGTCTTTCAGGCCGATCAGCTTGAGCTCATTCTCATTAAAAACCTTGGAAAGGCTTTGTGACAAATACATAAGAAGTGGACCACTAGCACAAGATCCTATCCACAAAAATCAACACGCCTACCAATCAGGCAAATCTACAGAAACTGCTCTCCACCATGTAGTGAAAAAGATTGAATCAGCTTTGGAGAATAAACAGTCATGTTTAGCCACTTTTATTGACATTGAAGGGGCATTTGATAAAACCACTTTCTCCAGTATAGAGATTGGGCTAAGAGACAAATGCGTAGATGACAGAGTGAACAAGTTTGTGACTAACATGCTATCCAATAGAGTCGCAAGCATTGAAAACTCTAGCATCTCTCGTTGTCGAGTCACGAGAGGCTGTCCACAGGGAGGGGTTTTATCACCTCTGTTATGGGTAGTTGTAGTTAACGAACTCGTAGAATTATTAAACAAAGATGGGATAGTCACTATCGGTTACGCTGACGATTTGGCTATAATGGTATCGGGACTCTTCGAGGCGACTCTCTGCGAAAAAATGCAGATGGCACTTCGAATTGTTGAGGAGTGGTGTCATAGCCACAACTTATCGGTAAATCCTAATAAAACAGATATGATACTGTTCACACGTAAAACAAAGTTATCCAAACTTAAACTTCCTACGTTATTTGGTAAAGAAATGACGCTCAGTAAAGATGTTAAGTATTTGGGTATTTGGCTGGATAGCAAACTTTTGTGGGGAAAACATCTCGAACATGTTACCAGAAAAGCTACAAATATTCTCATGCAGAGCACTAGAGCAGTAGGAAAAGACTGGGGACTAAAGCCGAAGCTATGCCGCTGGCTATATACGGTTATAGTAAGGCCAGTCCTCACCTACGGATGCGTAGTGTGGTGGCCACGAACAAATCTGGTAACCACAATAGCTTAACTACAGCAAACCCAAAGATTGGCTTGCTCTCTTATCAGTGGATGCACGAAAACTACACCGTCGGCAGCCCTAGACGTAATATTAGGCTTAACGCCTTTGCATCTTCATATACAGCAAGAAGCAATGGCATCAGCGCTAAGGATAAAATCTACGGGCCAGTGGAAGGACACAGGACCGATTACAAACCATAGTAGAATACTTCAAAAGGCGACAAAAATCATCCCAGAATCTATACAAGGCACTGATAAGATAGTCAGCACGTACCTTGACAAGAAAAGGTATGAGCTGGTTACTGAGAAAACTGCTCTGGATGATTTATCGCCGACATACAACATGTACACAGACGGGGCAAAAAACAAAACGGGAACAGGTTGCGGGTATTTTTCGCCGGAACTTGGTATCTCAAATTCAAAGGCCTTGAATAAGACCACATCACCGACACAAGCAGAGGCCATGGGCCTACTGTTAGCAGCAAAAGACATTTCAAACAAAAACAAAGACGAGATGGCTACCACAGTCTCTGAAGAAAGGGAACTACTAGCATTTAAAACGGATAGCGCGGCGGTCATCTATGCACTTAGAAGGCCGGTAACCAGGTCAAGAGTGATAGCCGAGTGTCATGAGGTTCTCCAAAACTTATCAAAGAAATATAGAATCGTAGTAGCATGGACTAAAGGACATGGCTCATGCCCGGGGAACACAAAAGCAGATATCCTCGCTAAAAATGCAACCAAGCAACAGGTAAGTGGAGACTTAAACAACCTCTGCAAGCCCTCAGCGGTGGAAGTACGGAACCTACTTTGTCGCTACACCGAATTAGAACAACAAAATATGTGGGAAAAAAAAAAGGACTGCAAACAAGCAAGATCTATGTTTCCAACCTTGAACAGGAACACAACAAACAATCTGCTGAAACTGCAGCGAGAAGACCTGCGACTTTTAGTAGGCCTTATCACAGGCCACTGCAACCTAAATTATCACCTTCACAAAACTGGTGCAACGGACAGTCCACTGTGCAGAGGATGTTTACAGGAAGACGAGACCGTGAGGCACGTGCTGCTGGAGTGCACGGCTACGGAAAATATACGGAACACAACCAGACTATTTGAAAATCAGTATAGTTCTCGATTAACATCGGTTAACATACCACCAACATCACTGGAGCAGTTGTGCCAGCGACCCAGGGCCATACTCCGTTATATGAAGGAGTTGGGATGGCTCGGGTAGAGGCTGGCGGGGGAAATGCACAATACACCCCAAGCGGGACGTCAGTGCAGGACTTATCGCCCCCACTATGAACAAGAACAAGACAAGATAAGGGCACAACTATGCATTTGGCTTTAATAAATCTAACGCGCTATTCTTCGTGTATGTTCTGCTTGCAAATATTTCATCGATTCGAATAATATTGATAACGAATGAAGAGCAGCTCTCTTTACATATCCAACATAACCGATAACGCTAAAGTGGTAATCTTCTTGTATTACGCGATAATTACGAGAATTAATTACATATTCAGAATTGGGTAAATGGTATGCGATATCATACAAGGTTTAAGTAACCCGAGCTCAAGTTTATAGAGGCTCTGTGGCGCGGAGATAAAAGCGGGTTCCTTCATATCAGTTTACTTACACTTAGCAAATATTTTGTCCTCACCGCTCACGGCTTTCTTCGAATCCGCTTATCGTGTTGAGCTTCAACATATTATTTTTATTGAAACGCAGATCATTAAATTTTAGGGAACACACATTAATGGTTGGGGAACAGATTGTTTAGAAGTTTTATTACGTGCACTTGTGTGAGTAAGTATATAATAATAATGAAATTGTTAAACTTTAGAAAAGAGAGATAAAATATATCCGCGGATGGATTCTTTTTTAATTGTCGTATGGAGATTTAGTGAGCTAAGCAGGTGAACTTTAAATATTATAAAAAAAACCAATTGTTGATGAAAGTTTTCTCGATTATAAGTATTGCATATCACTGAAAACACACTATTATTATAAAACGGAAAGTTTGTTTTGTGGGTGAATGTGTAAGATTATTTATTTTTTCACGCTGAAACACAATTAAGTAAAATTTGGAATAGAGATAGCGTATACCATAGAATATAATAACAAGTCAGTAGTATAGAAAGAAAAAATCTCATTTGTCCGGACTCTAAAAAGGTAAGTATCTTATAAATACCTTCATCCCCGTATATTCTCCGCGCCCCTATGTCACGGCCCTGCGCGGCTTTTAGTGGTATTAAATTGAATACCTTTTTTGTTGACTTGGTTTTCGAAACATTTTAATATTTTTTATTACTATTACTGTGATAAAAGTCACCTAGGTGGTAAATATGAAAGTTAGTCATGACTGGTTACTATAAACATATTTTTACTCTAACGGTTTCCTTCCTGTTTCAAATCGGGAATTACATGAGTCTGCACGAGAGCGTCCCGCACGCAGTGGTTGCATATATTACACAAAAAATTGAAAATAGAAAAATAAACTTTCTAGTAAAGGTTCAAAACACAACACTGCAACAAGTGTGCGAAGCGACGCAAATATCGTGGATTAAAACGTGTCTGGAGCACAAGATTCCCTTCATAAGTGGTTTCATTACTTATTCTTATGTTTATCTCATTTTTATCATCCCTGACGCTTAAGTCGCAAATCAGTTCAAAATAACCCTTAGAATCTGGTTCTGGGCCGTATCCGCCAGTCAACTCTCGAACCCCCAGCCGAGAGGCAACTGCCTACTACCGCTCTCTTCTGCGCACGGCCCTCTGCCGAAAATTCTTATAATATTTTTAATAATTGGTTTAAAACATATAAAAATAGGTCTTCTGAAAAATTTAACGTGTAATTAATTATTTTATACGGTTTTTACATTAGTGTACGCCAAATTTCAAAACAAGTTGTAGTTCATGTGGTGATGCACAAAACCAGTGTTTTCCCCAATTTCAGTCGTTATTAGGAAATTAATTTCTTAGATAATAATTACTACAAATAATATTTTAAACGTGTAATACGTGTCATTTGACGTCGAGGTCTTCACAGCATTTGCTATGGGGCACGCCTTTATAAATAAACTAACTGCTCCGCGGTTTCACCCCCATGGTGATGGATGATGATGATGATGATGATGAATCTTATAAAGCCTATGTTACTCAGGGTGAATATAGCTCTCCAATGGTGAAAGAGTTTTTGAAATCGGTCCAGTACTTTTTGAGCCTATTCGTTACAAACGTACATACAAATCTTTCCTCTTTATAATATTATATATAATATATAGATTAGTAAACATGATTTTGAAGTTTTGAAAGTAGGAGATTGAATTGACGAGTAAAATAATGTCTTGATCTTTCTCGATTCGTCAATCGATTGATGTTTGAAAACGCTTGATTTCTCCGTAAAAAATAAACAATTGATAATATTTACCAAAATATCTATAAATCCGCTCAAGCCTTCCCCGTTCCTATCGGTAGCGTGGACTGTGTATTGGGTATCATTCTCCAAGGTGGCGCCATCTCTAAGGTGCACAAAACCGGTGGTAGGGGCCACGGCTAGTTCTGGTTCTGAGCTCCAGTAGCGTAGAAATGCGTTCTCGCCTATATCTGCGTCAGTTGCCTGAAATGTTAAAACAGTGATCATTCGTCAAATACCACCGTAAACTTATTGAAAGTGGAACGATTGCATTGAGGAATGCACTGATGAATGTATTGCGCTAATTAAATATAAAACCTGCGAGTTGAACTCGCACTCTAGACACTGTTATTGCACCAAACCCAAATAATAAGTTTGTAGTAAATTCGCTTATATCGATTATAGTATCACTTTGCTGACCATTTGTGTGTCTGGCTGTCAAGAAGAAAAAGTTGAAGTTTATATCAAATACTCGGGCTTACGGTCTCATTCGGCTGTGAAAAAATCAAACTTGTAAGTCAACGCGATCAAAAGACATGACCGTTTTTTCGTGTATAGCAGAACCTTTTTTATAGACGTCTGAGCATACAAGTACAATTTGAAAAATGTAATACTGACTTCCATTCTATTCAGTTATTGGAGGGTATCTCAAAAAATACTGGACCGAATATGATTAAATTAGCATAAAAGAAATAAAAGCACCAGCTTTCAAACCAAAAACGAATTTTGAAAATTGGTTCACCCAGTCGAAAGTTATGAAGTAACACACATAAACAAAAAAACAGTCGAATTGAGTACCTCCTCCTTTTTTTTGGAAGTCGATATCGACTAGCTTGTTAAGGCGCCCTGTGGCGCCCTCGTTATTGCTCCCGAGTATTACGACCTGCACCCGCGTCAAAAGTTTGCGCCGAGTTGAAATGAAACAAATGGCTCTTGTGCCTTACCTATACCTATAGCGAGTTAAGGACGAAGTTTTTGTCAGAGATAGTTGAATAATCAAGAAATCACACACATAAACATTCATGTCAAATGTATTAGTAAAATGTTATGTTACACGAGGACGAACTTGACGTAGCCGAAAAAAACAGAGTTGATGTGGAAAAAAATTGTAATTTAAAAATTTTACCTTAATACTTATAGGTTTTTTGCGGTAATTAAAAAGTAAAAACACATATCTAACTAATTACATTCAAATATTTGAATTTGTAGAAGAAATACTATCTTAAAAAATACTTGCAATCTGATTAGTTTTTTTTTAAAGTTCATCAATTGCCATAGAAAGAAAATATATTACGCTAAAGAATTAAACTCTATGGTTAAACATTGGGATGACTTTAAAAATAAACAAAAGAAAAACGCGCGTGACACTTACTCGCAACAATTGTTGCGCCGACAATTTGGACCTCAATAATCCTTGCACTTTTGTGGCGCGAACAAAGTAATCGGTAGATAATAAAAAACATCATCATTGTGCTGCAACGCAATCAGATGCACAATCTGATTTAATATTTTCTAGCTCTGAGATATTACCATACCACATTCACTTATTAAATTGTTTGCTTAGGCACAAACATACGTCTGTTTAATATTAGTCCTGGTACGGAAATCAAAGTTGGATTGATTCCATCATTTCACCCTGTCCTTCATCAGTATCAAAAATGCCACAAAAGCATTACTTAACAAGTACAATTTGAAAAATTTAATATTGACTTCCATTCTATTCAGCTATTGGAGTGTATCTCAAAAACTACTTGACCGAATTTAGTTAAATTTAAATGGTACCACACGGGAAGCATCAGCTTCAGCAGCAGAAAGAATTTTGAGAATCGGTTCACCCAGTCGAAAGTTGTTAGGTAACAAACATGAAAAAAACACACTCGATTCGAGACTCCTTTTGTTAGAAGTCGGTAGAAAAGTAAAATTATACATAACCCAAAAATAACATTACTACTAAATTGTGGAGTCGAGGATTGTTTATTTCCGCAAAGAGTCTGTGGGTTGCCATGACATAAAATTGAAAAAGCAGCGTTTCAATTTTATGTCATGGCAACCCACAGACTAAACTACGGCAGGCTTTCGTCACTGTGACAAGGTCATAAAAAGATTAGCACGTCATTATCTGTGTGCGATGGAACGATACTGTACATAACTGTAATAAAGTGGTGGGCTCGTATCTGGATGGTAGCCAAAGTTTTCTTGAAAATTCGAACATCAAGAGATATAGTAACTCCGTAAGATCAGTATGCGCAGGTATTTTCACATAATACGGAAACAGTTTCAAATAATTTAGTGATAATGTATTCCGACAGGATTGTTATGATTTGGCGCATATAATGTATTTTGAAACTATGCGGTCATTGGCGTATCCAGACCTATACAAAAGATGTTTCTGTTAACGTTAACGCCAAACGACAACTCCAAAATGTATGGCGTTGACATCACCTGTGGAAAAGTCACGTGACGTCACGCTAAGTTCGTAGACGGGACCCGGGATCGTTCGAAGTGCGACGAGCTCGTCGACGAATCTTTACAGAATCGCACGGCTGTCTGTAGCGTGTGCGGAAACGCACCTGCTTGAATTTTGTCTAGGCCTGCAGGTCATATAAGAATTGAGAATATGATAATTTGTGTGACTAGTCTAATGCGAATTTGGCACTTTGCGTCGAAACGATAAAATGTACGTAAATTATTTAACCTGAGACGATATTATTATTTGTACCAGAAATGTATGATTCTTATTTAGATATAAACCATTTTTTCGACATGCCATTGCCCTTCTTAATCTTACTTTATTGGATTACACAAAACTAACACATGTTGGGAATATTGTATGCCTTCACATAGCTTAGTACGAAAAACTATCCACTGCGTGGCTTTCCTGCATGTGTCCGTCTTGGTGTGTACGCAGTAAAAATATATTCAACGTCGCAGCTGTACTGTGTAAGCATTACCATGTCAGGGTTTGGACTTAGATATGTCTCGTACCTCGTACGAGTCAAGTTTATACCTGACCATCTTAAGGGTGAATTTTGCGTGAAATGACCATTCGCTACCCGCGCCTATTCTCTGCATAATGGTGAGTATTAAAAGCTTATTGTAAGTACAAGTTATTTTCACACAGTTTTTACGTGGTAATCCTTGGAACAGAAGTAACCAACGTGCTTAAAAGAACTCATATCATTTCTATAAGATGTAGGAACAAAAGATTTTTACAACGGAATTGCTTTTCATGCCTGTCATTGGGCAACACAATAAAAGGCGGAGTTAGCTTGAAATGCACATCTGCAAAGCAAACCTTTTTGAACTGTTCAGGCATAAAATTGAGTGAAGTAAGTCTTTGTGAATGAGTTCGTCCGGAGGAGTACTAGCCACCACACCTTTTTCTCCCGTGAACCAGTAATGTTCGCAATACTGCGTTTTGGTTTGAAGGTATGGTTGCCGGTGAAATTATAGACACATGAGACTTAATATGTCAGCCTTACGGGCGCAGCTCAGTTCGTCACTTGTGAGGAAATGCATCTGTCCTAGGCAGAGGTTACCAATTGAAATCAGGTGGGCCTCGTGGTTGTATCGTTTCTTAATACAATAAAAAGTACACAGAACTATGAAGCTGAGTCTCTCTGGGTCACATTAGATAGATAGATAGATAATTCTTTATTGTTACACCACTTAATATACAAAAATAACATAAAAGTAAAAGAAAGCTTAAAATAAAGTGTTACAATGGCACATTGCAACTGATTGAGCATTCAAAATGTTTAGCACCATCTCGTAAAAAAAAATGTATATAAAACAATGAAACTTACGTGTAACTCAGCCAAGGATCGAGGTAGGATCCTTTCTGCCAACTCAGGTACTGGATATCCTACAACAATAGGTTCGTTTTCTTTGCCCACAAATATAGGAGCATTGTCATTGATATCGTTCACGATGACATTCACATAGCTTCTTCTGGAGTTGAACAGGATCGTATCTGTGAGAATCCATTTGTTGGTGCCGTAGTCGTAAGGTCCGAGTGAACCAGAGGCTAATAAAGATCGTTTACTGCGAGTAGCATCGCCTTCACAATGTAGGATTATTTCCACCTGTACTTGCGACACTGCCATGAACGCGATAGATTCATGCTCTCTGTCGATTGCCCTTGTGTGCAGTCCTAATTCATCTACATAAAGCCAACTTTGATCTAAAGGCCACCGGTTGGAGAGGGTAAATTGACAGTTTTCGTACTGCGTCCCGTTGATCAAGTCGTGATGCGGTTCCTCTTCATCTACATCTATCACTATCAATGGAGGCATGACAAACTCATCCCCGCACATTGTTATCCCCTCCACAGTCAAGTGTACCTATAAAAATAAATAATTATCAGAGTCAAAAGCGCGGCAAATTTTCAGCTCTGTTGGTATTTAGGGTAGTATGGTGCGTTCGAAAATGTTGTGAAGGTTTGACAGGTATGGGTACATTAATTAACATTGCGAAGTTTCAGAGGCCTGCCCAATAAATGTTCCGAACTTTGAAAGGGCTCTTTTGTTGGTAGGTATACCTTATTTGATTCTAATTTAGTATTGATCTGAAAAGGTTGAATGCAGGGTGTGTCGTGTCATCCATGATGTGTTTATAAATACACAGTACACGTTTCTAATATAACCGATTTATGAATTGTAAATAATTTTCCTATTTACTTTGAGAATTGTATATTATCCTACGGAATACCTTTTAAAATATTATATAAGCATATGTGTATTCGGTCGTAGATTGACTCGGATAGGCTAGTTAGTGCCCAGCCCTTACGCAGACTACCCTAAGTCTTAAGTCATACCCTAACGACTGTTCTAAAGCAGTTCCGCTTCCGGTAAGCGCTTCACAGAGCTTAAATAATACTAAATAGCGTATACAAACATGATACAAAAGTTAATTGTAGAATTGTCATTGTAGAGTCATCTCGGTGTACACTCATGACCAGCAGGTCTAAAAAGGCCACTTTCCATGAATCATAATATGATCCTAATACGATTCATATTACCTATCACAAAATGGCCACTTAACGGCGATTCATAATATGATCTGCATACAATTCATATTTTACAATTCATCTGTTTGACAGTTTTGTATGGAGATTCGTAAAATGGTTCACAAAATAGGAATTGCGTTTGTGTCAAATAATATCTTCCTTGTTCTATTTAAAGTTTATAAGAAATTACAAAGAAATCTTTCGATGGAAACCACTGTTCAGCTGATGATGTTTATTATAAAAGTTTAGAGGCAACGGTACATTTACATATTTACAAAAGAAATTACAATTTAACTTTATTTAGAATTTCTTTTGCTTTACTGACTATTATTAATTCAACAATGATAATAATATCATTGTAATGCTATTATACCCAGGTATTCATACAATGAATACCTTGCTGCGCTCCACGGTTTCATCCGTGTGGTGATGGACGATGATGATGATGAATCAAAATATATAGCTTGTTCATCAGAGATAATGTAGTATTATAATGGTGTTGTGTAGCAAATGTTTCCTCTTTATAATATTAAGTATAGATAGATAATAAACCCGGGATTAACATAAACGTATGTAGTGTGTTGTTTACTATCAGAAAAAAAACACAATTTTTATTGATACATGCAATTCGGTATGCTAAAAAAAATTAACCTATGCCAATTCCGAAACCATTTCGAGATTTTATGTTACAAACCCTTATTTTTCTACTCTGACCTTTTAAAACGATAAGATGCCATTTATTTTAACAAAAAACGATGAAATAATTCGACTTTCATTGACCTCTAAATGACGTCACTTTTTTGCATTTTATTATCTGTGTGACTATTGAAGTAAAACTTTATCTAACAACACGAGCGGACTTTTGTTTTGATTGAATAGAGACTTACGAATTAGTAGGTGTCACTGTCAAGTGTCAAAGTAAATTCTAGTTTCTTTTTTTTTACTCGCGTGCTTTTCTTGGCTCCTCAACGCAACTACATATTTGTGCAAAAAAGTGACGTCATAGGATTCAAATTTTCAAAAAAATATTATAAAATAACTACTGAATATAAAACAAAAATATTGAAATTAGTTTCTTATAATGACCTAATCTACGAAATAAAAATATAAAAAAAATACCAAAAAAAAACTTTACATACCGAATTAAGGGTGAGTGACTGGGTGTGTGAGAATGTGTGTGTATGCTATTTACTTACTCGTACTAAACATTGCAATTTGAGAGAGAAAAATTCCATCCTAGGATGGGATTCGAACCCGCGTCTTCTGAGAATCCGTGTCAGACTTCATGACCACTAGGCCACCGAGGCACGAGGTCCGAGCATCAAAATTAACTCATAGAGAATTATGAGAGCTAATTTTAATCTATTTTACTTACTAAAGTTTACGAAATTGATATTCCCGCTCAAGTGAGAGTAGGTGGCCAGGACGGTAACTGGTTCAAAACCTGCCAAAAGCTTATGCTTTCGGTAAAGACGGGCACGAGAGAGTGCCCTCAGGGAATAATGTTATAAGTAATTATATCTATTATTTAATGTAATCATCTATTTCTTACTCTTATCATTATTTTTTTATTTAGTAGGATCAATCCCAAGCTATGAGAGTATATACTCGTAGATTAAGCAGTCTATGAAACAGTAGGTACATAATTAGGTATTAAAGCAGTCGTGTGATAGTATTAAAACCAAGCTGTTCATGTTTTCTATACCCCTCATTGTGCAACAGTTTGATAAAATACCTACTATTAACCAATGTAACTATTCTTATATATTGTAATACAGAAGGTAGGCTAGCGCCCGAAGTCACGGACGGGTAGCTAATCATACTAATATTATAAAGGAAACATTTGTATGTATGTTTGTAACGAATTGGCTCAAAAAGTACTGGACCGATTTCTAAAATTCTTTCACCATTAGAAAGCTACATTCACCCTGAGTAACATAGGCTATATAAGATTCATCATCATTATCATCATGATCCATTACCGCGTGGGTGAAATCGTGGAGAGCAGCTAGCGTTTAATAAGAAGCAATAGTTGGCAGCGAAGGACACTGGATCAAGTGAAGTCTCATGCGCCCAGGTTCGTGAGACTGAAAAGCCAATGTCCCGAGGAGACGAGCGTAGTGCAGTGCCTTGCAAAATTGCTGTCATAGGGAGAAAGGCGTAGTAATTACGATCAGGCGCACGACTGAATGGTCTCGACATTAAACTTGATAGTTACATGAACAAGTACAATTTGAAAAATGTAATACCGAGTTCCATTCTATTCAGTTATTGGAGTGTAACTCAAAAAGCACTAGACCGAATTTGATGAAATTTAAATAGGACCACACGGAAGCACCAGCTTTCAAACAAGAAAGAACTTTGAGAATCGGTTCACCCAATCGAAAGTAATGAGGTAACAAACATAAAAAAATATCTGTCGAATTCAGTACCTCCTCCTTTTTGGAAGTCGGTAGAAAATAGTAGCTGCACTCGCGCTTTTAGCCGTGTGGTGATGGATGATGATGATGAAATGTATCCCATGTCCTTTACCCGGAAAATTATCTATCTTCTTGCCTCTATTCAGCCGTTTAGGCGTAATAAGGTAACAAACAGACAGAGACGAAGTGACTAGTGACAGGCTCACAAACTATGTAGTATGGATCTGGATATAAACATCGCTGTAAATAACAACAATAAAGCTACACTTTCAAAGATGCCAAACTAGTTATGCCAATTAACTTAGTAATAACTGTTATAAATTATGGAAAAACACCTCTTAAAGTTATGTACCGTTTCTTAATTTTAATATACCATAATCCGATAAGTACCAAAACCGTTGAATTTCTATTTAAACTAAAAACAAAGAGTTGAGTGGTTTCAAATATTTATCAAACAAATTAAGTAAATTAGCTAAATTAGTGAGTACAGCACATTCATCTACATACCTACAGACTACATGTCAGATTTTTTTAGATATAGACTTAGAAGAAATACCTATACAAGGTCTTAAAAACCTCTTCTCAAAACGCGCTTCAAATTCGCTATGTGTGTATTTAATTGCCTTGTCACGCGAACAGACGCAAACATAACATGCCCAGGTAAAATGGTTTTTCCCGAAAACTTGGGTAATTGGCATCTACAATGATGGCGAATGTCGCAATAAAACAGCCCCAACTTGTCAATCGGTCTTCAGCATTATTGCTTCATGATAACGCAACCTCCAAGACCAAGGTTATTTTTTGTGCGGAGAAAAATTTCTTCCCATGCAGTACATGCCTTCGCACAGTTTGTGGAGTCCAGTTCCCCAGAATTCCTATCGCAAAGGTCAAACCTTCTGATTAGATGGCCGAAATATTTAGATAAGGATACTTTGATCCTATATATATATATATTATATCCTACAAAGAAATATATTTTAATTTTTCAGTACGGAATGGCAATTTCATACTACTCCTAATTGAGTGATATATTAGGTAGCACTGGGGTAATCTGTGATTAGTTAAACACCCAACAAGTATGAGGCTTGGTTCTATTATATATTTATGTAACAAAATAAAAAGAATATTGTACGAGTAAGTATGAGAGATTAGAAATAATTTACTGATGATTTTTAGGTACTTATTTACAAGTGGAATGAACTGTTTTTGTAGAAAATATAGACCGTAGTTGTGGACATTTTTTTGTATATTTTTAAAGGTTAATTAATAATTAGGGTCTAAATATTAATTTTTGTTTAAACATAGTTAGGTCTATTCCAGCCCAAAACAAAAGTAATAAGTAAATCTACATTAATGTTTAGAATTGGTAATGACTCCATAACAGCAGTCGGACTTAAGTATCTGGATGAATAATAAGAAACATGGAATATGATTCCATTATTAATAGTGTTTTAGTCAATAATACTTTATAAAAATAAGATCATTGGCTTTAGTGCTTACCGTTGCAGTTCCCGTTACTTGTGTAAATATTGTAGTAGCAACTACATCGAAGGTGTAGGATCCGACGTTGGCAGGCGCAAACAAATGTAACTCTCCCGCACTGTTTATACTCAATCTTTCTTGCAGATGAGCTGAAATACAACATGAAAACAACTACGTTATTTGTTGATACTAACTCTTTCATAAACAAGCTACGAAAGCCAACATTTAATAATTAATACTTTTAATTATTACTTTACGTAAAGTAATGGACAAGAGAAGTAATAGCAATTTTGAGTATATAAAGTTTCTCAATAACTACCTACGCATTATCAACAGAATGCCCGGCGATACGCAAATTTGCTCGCAAAGACATCTAGGCGTGGTTATTGAATATTTAGGCGTTTTATGTTTTGTTTGGACATGAGCAAATATGGGCAAAAAGCCTTGAGCAAACATTGACGATGGGAATTACGAGCGTTTGAACGTGCCGCCACAGTTAGAGCTCTGTAGATTGGTAATATGAAAACATAGGCTATGTCTGTTTATACTTTTTTTTTTGTTTACGGGGGGGAAATCTTATTAGATACCCGGACACTATGGGGAGCGTCCGGGTTATGTGGAACTTTCCACTAAAACCAGTCCCAGTTCTTCGATGTCTTATAGATGACCCCAGGATCTCCATAGGAACGCACTGGGATCAAGACATATTGCCCTTTGGCTCGACTCTGAGAGCATTGCATTTGGATCTCCTTCTAAAGATGGCACGGTGTAAATTGCCACATCATGACACCGTCTTCCTCGAGCTCGTTCATGAGATAGTTAGGTCCCCACCCCGAAATGTACCCGAGCTCTTAGGGTCCCCTTTTAGTCGGCTCTTACCACAGGCAGAGGTTACCGTAGCCCTATTCTTTAAATACCCGGGCTTACAGGGTCGATGTCTGTTTATACCTATTGTAACTACGCACAAGCTAGACGTATTTGGTCAATGTTTTTATTAACACTGGTGGTTTAAATTCGGTAAATAAAACAATTGGATATTGAAAAAAACAGTTATACCGAACATTTACAGATTGGTGAAATACTTCTATAAAATAGTGCTCAACTTAGCTACTGCCGGTCACGGTGGCGTCACAGCGTCTTCAAAGTCTTTGCGTTTCTAGATTTATCCGTTGATAAGATTATCCTCAATATAGGCGGAAACATTTTGGAAATGTACCGAGCTCCATGCTTATTTATTTCGAATAAACTTTGAGATAGATAGTAAAACTGAGTAAGTTTTTTTTTTAATTGCGTTAAAGCTATTTTTTATTGTCAGCAACATAATGCAAATGTTACGACCTCCATGTTTAATTTAAAGAATATTGAATAAACTTTATGATAGGTAAAATCCAGGTATTTATGAAATTTATTTGTAAGGCATATCCGTATTAGTGGAAACTGTATCCATAACTCTAGATCACAATCAACAAAACCATAAATATATTTTATATAGCTAACAAAAACTAGATATTATATTTTAGTTATGATTTTACTCGTACAATAAAATATCGTATAAGATGAATTTCTCACTATTTTCTAAAGAGACGATTTGAATACTTTGAATTTGGTAAGCAAATCACCTAACTTCACTCAAGGGCTCAACTCTTCAATATAAAAACTTGAGTCGTGAATATAACGAATTATCGAACGGTGGTCTTTATAAATTATAGTCTTGATAATACTATTTCTAAACTATGGATTGATCTTCGTTTTGTTTCTAACCAATTTCCAAAAACTAAGTCAATAAAAATATTTACCGCGATTCAGAAATTTTAAATTTTGTGTAGGTAATACTATTTCTACCCGATGGACTGAACTTGCTCTTGCGTCCTAAAATATAATTTACTTCTGCTTACCTAAATCAAAATTACATTATTACAAAACCCCTTTAAAACTGCCAAGATTTTTGTAGCGCGTAAGCACTGGGGAGCGTTCATAATCTCAGAGTGCGGTTGTTTAGTTGTTTTCTAATTCGCTCTAAGGTACGGAACGGCCACGGTTGTTTTCTAACCTCAAACAGACTTTGACAAATTTGACATTGACAGATCACTTGATCCTTACTTAATTTTTACAAGAAGATGAAGAAGTTTGTTGTAGTCTGATTGGTCAAAGTTATGTCAGATGCGGGTTGCAACCGTTTACCGATCGATTTTGATGGTTAAAAAGTTGCGAAGCGTCGCAACTTTCGGACCGCTCGAGTTAGAACAACCGAGTTCTTTACCCTGAGGTTCGGATCGGCGCGTAGAGTGCACTCCGAGTGCGCTCTCACCGAGGTTCTGAACGCCCCTGCGTTTGCCCACTGTCTGCGCTCCCTTATATAATATTTATCTATGCCGCGCTATTTCGCGTGGCACTGCCTGCGCTCCTCATTACGAGATATTGGTTTATTAATCTCTTTCGATTAGTAATTTCAGGTGATACAGTGTACTTCGCACATACATATACTTTTCTCACTATTGATTCGTGGCAGAATATCTTGTGATACGGTGGTACCAACCAAGCCGGCCTCTTAAAATATATACATATAAAATATATAAATCAGTAACTATTGAAGTATGAAGTGTAACCAAGTCGCACATGCTTTTAGTTTTGTTCTTGTTGGTGCAGGATAATAATAACCGACACAAAATTGGGCCTAATTTCGTAACGTATTTGATGTCCTGTTAATTAGAATTTTGATATGGGGAACCATGACACAAAGACGTCAAAGTACGTGCACTTAATGATATAAAAAAATGTTTTGATTTGGAATGCTTTACTTGAGATATTACAATATGAGACGTGAGGACGGGAATCAAAAAGATGCGGACTATCGATCAAGTTATGGATGTACCCGAGTTACCTATTTTTGATGGTCGCTAAAAGAGGGACCCTAGTTTTTGTTTTACAAAAGAACCTCCCTCAGTTTGTTCTTCTTTAAATGTATATTTACCATTAGATTTGACTTATTAGAAATAATATAACGTAGCATTTATAAACCGCTAAGGTTTGTTATCACGCTATGTTTATTCTACAAATTACTCAATAATTGCTTAAAACAATTTATTTGAGCCTATACAATGAAATAATAACAAATAAGGCTAGTTACTCGTATAGGTAATACATTTCGTCATAAAAGTTACATACATAGAGAGTAAGAAGCTAATAAAATAATATTTCTAAGGGTATGCAATAAAATACAATTTATTTTATTGGGAATATAATTCATTTCTGGATTTTGCCAAACTAATCTACCGCTCTTATAATAAATCAGTCACAGCTACGACAAATTCCGTAATCCCGCTAAAGTATGTTATTTAAGTGGACTGGGTTCAAACTAGTTAGGCAATGGCTTGTTATTAGTATCCCAGTAAGTTCTCAGAATATGTAATATATCAATGTAAGTTTCCTATGTTGAGGTCTAAAACTTCGATATGGGTTCAATTTGAGATCCTACTTAGTAACTGTTTTAATGAAAATTATCTACAGTAGTGAAGTAAGTATAATACAAATTAAAGTCTATATATTCCATTTAAAAACCGGCCAAGTGAGAGTTGGACTCGCGCACCGAGGGTACATTAATTACCTACTCGGCATCCAGCCGTGCGATTCTCTAAGAGCAAACATCGTTAATCGTGACAACATCCGTAAAACAAATGACGAGATGAAACGTTGGAAAAACAACCTTGTGTACATGGGCGATATCTCATAAAGTTTTTGACATCGGTAAGCTCGTCGACGAGCGCATCACGAATCATTAGAGAATCGCACACCTGACGCTTAGAACAAAATACTTATGTGTAATACTAACGTCATTGGATGCGTAAGGAATAAGAAAGCATCTGACATTATTGCTCAAAGTAAAAACTAAAACACAGACTAGGTTAAAGAACAACACTTTGCAGTTCGATCCCTAGACACGCTTATTGCATCAACCGCAAATATTAAGTTTGTAGTAGTATTTTCATTTCTTTTTTGTTATCAAACTATTTGTTACCAACTATTTTTGGTTTTCAGATTTTTCTTTTACATTGCTTCTTGGCAAATTTCGTGATTCTAAGTGAACAGCAGGACAAAATTCAAGCAGGGGGTTTTCCGCACACGCTACATACAGAACGTTCTTGGGTGCCGTGTACGAACTTAGCGTGACATCACTTGACTTTTCCACAGGTAATGTCAAGGCCATACATTTTGGAGTTGTCGTTTGGCGTTAACGTCAACAGTAACATCTTTTGTCTAGGCCTGCAGGAACCTAGGGACATCATTCTATCTCTCTATAATCTCTAGAGTCTAGAGAGTATAGAGAGATAGAATATAAGTATAGTATAGTCTAGAGTCTAGTCCAGAATCTAGACTATATAGGTTTGATTTGATATACATTTCTACTTGATAGCTACTCTCTCTATCTCTACGTGTTCCTGATAAAGAGGGTATTGGTAGACAGACCGAGAGACAGATGGACAACAAAGTGATCCTAAAAGGATTCTTTTTCCTTTTGAAGTGTACCTAATACATAAGATACAGTACATTCCGATCAATATAAATGTATATACGAGTATATATACATCTAATTTGGTAGCGTAAGATTTTTTTATATTTTACAAGGTCTTCCATATAAAGAGTACCTAATACGAGTATGTTACGTTTTTAAACATTATTTTCTTGGTGAATAAGTTGCTTCATGATGGGTACTATTTAAATTTAATCGTGGCATATTAAATGTTTTTTTGAGGTGCATAATACACACTGCTTGCTAACAAAGCAAGCAGTAATTATTTATGACATATTAGTTTCAAGCGTAGCTGTAGCACGTTTATAGGAATTCCATTATATTTGTGTTAGTCGGTTTCGTATTTTTAACCGACTTACAAAATGAAGGCGGTTTTCATTTCGACTGTATTTTGCTTTATGTGTTGCGTTAGAGTTTTTCTAACTGAACCGATTTCGATGATTATTTTTAAAATCTTGTTTTTTTTTGCTTTTCATGTGTTCCTTTTCAAACTTTATAAAAGTTTACCAGGTTTTTGTATAATAATCCACGTCGTGAATATTCGGTAAGATATCTTCATTAGAATGGAAGTCGTTTTGAAATTATTATTATTCATTATCTATTATTTAATGTAATTACCCTATATCTTATCAATATACCTCTATCTATAAATATCAATCCGTTAATATGTCTTACATTCCAATCGATTCGGCTATCAACTGTTTCACGGGCAGATTACAACCAATTTAACTATCAATCCAAAGTCAATATTTACCTGAATGAAACAGCTGTTAAGTTTTATCAGTTGAATGAAAAAATCAAAGTTACATTGGATTGACTGTCACTGGATTCCAGATAAACGGATCGGTGGGTAAACTTTGAAACGTAGAAAAACTTTTATCATGATTAATCCCTTTCTATTTCGTGTTGATTAAGCTCTTTTCAATTTACTTGCGCAGAGTTCATCAGACCTAATCTTGCTAACGAGAAATTTAAAAAATAAATCGTTTGAGGTATTTTTTTATTTAGGATCCCTTTTCAGTTAAATTAGACCGAAACTATACAAAAGATTTACTTATTTTGGAAATCAAAGCTACTGTTGAGCAAACATTAAAATTTTAAAACCAACATGGCTTATAAATTATGTTTTTGTGATATATAATCCCTCACTCACGCATACATACAACTGCAAATATAACTGCATGTAGTGACTAGATATGTTGTAGATAGTACACGGGCCTGGAAGCGGAGGCCACTCTTTGGCCTTGAGCCACAAAGGAATGGAAGAAGATAAATCCATTAAAATAAGTGTACCGTGTAATTTAATATATTACAGTATAGACTTATCAATCATCAATATAAGAATCAAAGTCCTGATTGACTGACTGACTAACTGACAGATAACGCACCTAAACCGTTGATCGTAGAAACGTCATCTTTAGAGGGTTTTTTGGTCTGGTGGGTAGGTGTGTACTAAAAAAGGTTTTGTGACAAATAATTCCTAAGGAGGTAAAAATAGGTAAATAAGAAAGTATGAAAGTCCTTTCTTTTTGAACTTATAAAAGTGAAAATTTGTAATTAGATAGATAATTTAAAATAAAACTAGTTGCTGATGGGGATGAATTAGGGAGTGAAACAGGAAAAAATAAACTGTAAGGCGAATTTTTGTTTTTTTTTTCGTACTTGAAGTTGTCTGCCAGTTAGACATTTCATATTACTGAGGCCAATTAATTGATGACAAAGGAGTAACAGTTTTCGTGCCGCGTGTACAATTGATCCGAAATTACCTTTCGTTTGGATTGCAGGTGCCACTTTAGGTTTGTTTCGCAATGATTATTAAGTCAAAGGGAAAAATTCGAAAATTGGCTGGAGTTGATTAGCGGCACGAATATTTCTCCCACGACCAGATATTTCATGCTCACGTGTGAGCACGTGTAACCTACTTTGACGCCCGCTTCTGAAGTATTGAACAATATTGTATAAAAATATCTACCTGAACTTCATCAAATACAACACGTAGTGATGGGCAATAGCTCGACGTCTACGCAACTACGCGTCGATATCTACGCGGACGAAGTCGTGGGCAAACGCTAGTTTTAATATATACTTTAAAGCTGCTGATCTTTTGTATAAGTAAAGAAGATCATTCCTTCAGAATTTTCAGCCGATTTTGCTCGTGAGACTTACCATTATTCAACTGCAACGAGTAAGAAAGTGATTCGCCATTGTCTGCAGACGCCCGCACTTGTCCCACCACCCCTATTTGGGTGATTTCCACTTGGATGGCGTATGATGGAGAACTGAAGGTCACCACTGGAGGGATAATCGGTTCACCTGTAGCAATATTCATATATTGAAAATGGGTTTTAGAATAGTATGCAGTAGATGAGCTAATTGATGTAGAGTTTCTGGGGTTAAGAGTCGAATGTATCCAATGTATAAAGTATAGATAATCGAATGTAGTGGTTGACCTTATCCAGAATATGTTCATATAGTCAAGTATATCAAGCCTAAGGACATTTTCTGGATGAGGAGGATAATGATCATTCGAGCCAAGTTTCATTCATAAATCTATTGTTATTTTTTGTCCTGATGCGGACAGATTAAGCCATAATCGATATTAGCGCGATAACAGTCGGTCCTTTCACCGTGAGCGTGATTACGATGGCCCACGCCACGTCATCGATGACGTCTTAATAATATAATTATTATACTTATGCCGCCATATTGACGATTACATGAACCATGCTCTACACCATAATCGTCGTGAGCGTTCTGTCAAAAGTGACAGGTGTTTGTTTATTTCTAAAATGTCATTACTGGTGTCCCATAATTGTCTCGGACCGGCTTTGGTAGACGTTAGCACTGTGAGCAAAAATATCGCAAAACGGACCGCTGTGTTATTTTCACAACACCCTCATTATCCTCCTCAATCCTCCTCATGTTTAAAGTATAGATAATCGAATGTAATGGTTGACCTTATCCAGAATGTGTTCATATAGTCAAGTATATCAAGCCCCCAGTTTAAGGACATTTTCAGGATAAGCCCAACCACTACATTCGGTTCGAGAACCTACAATTCCTAGCTAGCGAGAATCGATATGTGCCGAAAACGTTACGAGAGGCCATAGAATTACACTCTAATTTGAATACAGATGATGGTTGACAAGTACCTACTAGTTGCTTGACATCCAGCGGCCGCCGCCACAAAAAGCCGGATTACATATTATTTCACAACTCCCTCAATATGGGTATCAAATGAAAGGGCTTGACTAGTACAATACTATACACTATGATAAATTTCAAATCCAAGATGGCCGCCACCATAAAATGGCGAATTGACATTTAAAGTGAGGTCCCAATTAATCTGTCCGAATCAGCAAGCCTCATTCGAGCCAAGTTTGATTCATAAATCTATTGTTATTTTTTGTCCTCATGCGGACAGATTAAGCCATAATCGATATTAGTGCGATAACAGTCGGTCCCTTTCACCGTGAGCGTGATTACGATGGCCCACGCCACGTCATCGATGACGTCTTAACTGCCGCCATATTGACGATTACATGAACCATGCTCTACACAATAATCGTCGTGATCGTTCTGTCAAAAGTGACAGGTGTTTGTTTATTTCTACAATGTCTTCACTGGTGTCCGTTGTTTTTGATGTAAAAGTTGTAAAAGTCGGTCCATCCATTCCATTATTTCTTTTAAATCCACACATCACAGAGTTAACCTTCACACTATGCACGATATTTTTATGAATTTGTTTTTCGCGCACAAATGGTTCGTTATTGCTACAACTCTGGTCCGATTTATCAACACGCTTACAGTGCCACGAGCTGTCAAAATCGCGATAATTGTCTCGGACTTGCTTTGGTAGACGTTAGCACTGTGAGCAAAAATATCGCAAAACGGACCGCTGTGTTATTTTCACAACAACCTCATTATGGGGATATCATACTATTTTTATTATTTTGTGTCAAGGGCTTATAATTTTAATATTTGTATATTAATTTAATTAGTAGATTGATTAAAATTTCCATTGCGGCTATATGTATATATTATTTTAATTTACAATTTATTTTAAGTTTCTTTAAGAAATTAAAGGCTAGCCAGAAATTATAAACAACATAATATTCTAAGCTGAAGCCTAATTAAAAAAAAAGGTTTACATAAAAACTGTACTAAACTACACGTGAATAACAAAAGTTGACGGATAACTAATACTTATATGATGGGTAATTTATTAATTAATCATTAATGACGTTAAATCTAAGATAAAACGGTAACCTTACATATTTATGGCCAGAACTAAACTAAAGTAAATACGGCTATCCATGACTTTTTGTATATTCTTAGAAATGAAATCTTGTCATCATGTCTCTTATATATATATATACTTACGTTATTTTGAATAACAAACAATGTTGTAATCATTTTAGATGGATTTTGAAACCCATGTCAAAACCGCCATAATTTTCCTGTTATTACCATTTCGTTCCATCAATATTTTCAAAACAATGTAAAACAGCTATTAAGTTAATACAAGATATAATAGACTTTATACAATTAAAAATATAGTTTTAATGTTTACACAGTAACTTCAGGCAAAATATTAATTAATAATAATCTGCCTAAATTTGCTGCTGTCGATGTCCTGGGCTGGTATAGAGCAGTTAGTTTGTAGCACATAAATATGAACGGTATAGAAATTATAGAACATTATATGAATCAAAGTTACTTCGATATTGGAATTGACCCACATAAAACTACTCAGTTGTCTATTGATAAGAATTGCTTACCTGTATGTATGACATTCAACAGTAAAACAGCCGAGGCAGAGGCAGCTCGGAGCTCCAGAGCCACATGAGTGACGTCACTTGGTAGAAGGAGGGTACCAGTTGCAGTGACGGTCACCACGCCGTCGTACAAATCAGATGTAAATAGAGGTGAGAAATCTAAAGAAATATATAAAAATTAAGATTTTGCTTACCATTTCTAGATATTAAAAATACTGTGTAAAAGTTACCGTCTTTGCAAAACGAGAACTGTCGTGGCGTTACACTGAACTCACATTCCGATTTTTATATGACAGCCCAATCCAGCCGTGCGATTCTCTAAGAGCAAACATCGTTGCATCTTTGACAAAATCCGTGAAACAAATGACGAGATGACAAGAAACGTTGGAAAAAACAACCTTATTTAAAGGAAGAGCGATATCTCTCAAAGTGTTTGACATCGGCGAGCTCGTCGACGAGCAGATCGACGTATTATTAGAGAATCGCACGGCTGTCAAGTGTAAACTTCGACTCGATAAAACTATATCAGTAATTTAGCGGCAATTTTATGTAGCATTTTTATTAACTAGCATTAAAACAGTAAATTAGCACACACGCAACCTCAACTCTTAGGGCGCTTCTCTTTTTGCACAGACTCTAGTAGAATCGTACTAAACACGATGGAGGTGTATATATGGTTGACTAGCTGAGCTCCGCGGTTACACCCACGTGGTGATGGATGATGATGATGATGATGAAAAGTATCCTATGTAATTTATATATAATCCAGATATAATCTATCTTCTTGCCAAATTTTTATCAAGATCCGTTCAGCAGTTTAACCGTGAAAGCGTAATAAACTTACTTTCCTATTTATAATATTGTTGTATGTTTACACTTCCATGTTGCCAAAGAAATATTTGAATGCATTTTGTAGAAAGCAAAGAAACCCTTACTGGATGTAAGGTATCGTGCAAAGGTTTTGGATGTTACCACTGCAGTGTCACAGATTACAGAATAGTTTATGGTACAGTGCTAGTTATACTGCCTCCAAGCAACAGTAAGCATGCACTATATCTGTTACAAGGTCAAGAGGTATTAAATTAATGTAGTGCATAATATGACGGACTCCTAACAAATGCCTATAGAAACGACACATGTTCAGAGCCACGCAAAACTTTAGTATACATCTCTGGGTGGCAATGCATATGTTTTTTGCAAGTAACTGATAAAACCAGCAAGTTGTGCGACTCATGTTAAGCACTACACATGCCCATGACAGTTGAAGTGCGAGTCAAAGCTGTGCTTTTGCGTGGCACTTGTCACCCCGAGACATTGAGTTTTGAGTCTCTTTCGCCTAGTAATTTCACTTGCTAAAATTACCTTCACGCCTCAATACAGTAATGGTTACGCACTATTGCTTCGCGTCAGAATATGTGGCACTGCGGTGGTACCAACCAATACGGCCTCTTGCATAAGAGGGCTACCTCCTAATAGGTCGGGTTTCCTCGCCTCTTATGATTCGCATCTGAACGGCCGTGGAATGTATATTCTACTCCATCCCCTCACGACGAAACGGTGTGTTATGAGAGACATGGTGCTTAACATGAGCCCGGTTAGTGATAAAAAATGCGTATATTCTAATTTTTTTTAGAACGGACTAATGCTGTTTGCCTCTACCGGCATTTACAGCGTCACCGGACGGTTGGCGAGCGCAGATGGCACTCAGCCAGAAAATTATATATTCTAATAATATATCGTCGTATAAGTTGTGTGCCTGTCAAAATAGATATTGTATTATTAAATAGTTGTATTGAAAATGTTACAAATTTATTGATATAAAATGCATTAAGTATTTTTTGTTTTTTTCTTTCATTAGTATTAATTGATAAGTTTTTCGTTACAAGTTAAGCTATGATTAACCGTAGGTTAAATTACTACGAGTGAACTCTTGTAAGTCAGAACTCTTTCAGATTTATAATACTTATTTTCTAGGCAAGAGGTATCTAAACATTAAATAACTTTTACCTTATTTAATTTAACTGTCGCTATAGCGATTTATGATGACAGAGATCAACTGTACCAGTACTGCAGAGTCATAAATGAATGGGATAAATAAAAATTAATCTCATAAAAAAGAATAATTGATTTTAAATTATACAGTGGCCCGAGCACGAACATTTGCTAAAGTGTAACGTTTACGTATCGCTGACATTTACAGTACAAACTGTCATTTATCTAGTACAATAGTGGCACAGACAACTCATAGTTTGTACTGAATACGTCAACGATACGATAACGTTACAGGTTAGCAAGTGTTCCTGCTTGGACCACTGGAAAGTATACAAAATAATACTTCACTACTTTAATTCGATACGTTACCCGTTTTAAAATAAAATAGACACATAATATATAAATGCATTAATATTATTATTATTATAGGGTAAAACATTTTCTAGTATAATTTGTCTTGTACAATCAATATATTGTATTTAACAATAAAATTATACTTAAAGTTTCAACAACCATAAAACTATGCCGTGAGCTTCGGCAATGTAAAAGCCTGAACTGTTTTAACGACCGCAGATTTTAGAAATCTGTCCGAATGTTTTCTTTATACGTATATGAATCAGCATACGGTACATTCAAGCGTCACTATCAGCTTCCTTAAATTGTCTGCCAATGCATTACTTATATATAAAAAACTTACTATACAAAGTATATGATAGTTCAATTATGTAAGTATATGTATTTACCTCCATGCAGTTCGACGGTCGAACCGGAGAAACCGACTATGGAAATTATTTCATGCGTCACTATACCGTTTCGTACGATTCCTTCAAAGAGCACTTTTCCAAAAGCAACATCAGACTCTGGCTGCGAATCTGGAACATTCAAATGTATTTAGGAGAAAAAATATTTAGAATGTACAATCTCTTAAATCTAACATTAGTAAATAAAAACATGATCTCTATCTATGAACGAAAACCACAGTAAAATAACCGCTATTTGTGAGAATGCAATGTAACTAGACAGATGCAACTCAATTATGAAAATATTATTTAATTATTCTTTTTTCATCATACCCTCTTAGGCTATGATTGCTTTTGTTTTACAATATCTAATCAATATTAAATATAAACTATGTTAAATTCTAGACAAGAAGTAGAGTTAGTAAAGTTTTCCGACAACTAGCGTAAATCTCCTAAAGATTTTTATAGATATACAGCGTGTAACAAAAAGCTGTAGTAATACCAAAACGACCCACGCAGAAGCTTGCATACAATTGGGACCTAGCTACTGCGATCCAGGAAATAGTAAACATTCCGAGTTATGAGTAATCAAAGTTTTCTAATACTCAGACAGGTTCAGCCCTGAAAACTAGGCCAAAGACGGCAATGACATCCAGAACGTAACCTAGATAAACAAGAGGCCTACGCAGGACCTGGCAAAGGTGTAGCGCGGGGAGAGGGCGTATGCAGGGTAGGGGGACCGAGATGAATGAATAGATGGCGCAGGGATTGCAAAGCGCAGTGACCCCAACAAACTCCAAGAATATGCATGTCTAATATGGCTGACCAAAAAAAAATTCAGGATATAATGAATTTTTTTACGTTGTATGAAAAAAAATATGAGAATTAAATTTTGATACTTTGCAATGTGAATCCTAACCATGTACACATGCACACCTTTCAGTATTACTACACCTTTTTGTTAAACGCTGTATATAAAATGACAATACTTCGTCATAAAATTCAAAGAATTATTCAATAGAGTTTGTTAAACAATAAATAATAAACATAAAAGCATTTTTTAAAAGTAAGTATGCTATAAAACAAAATTCAACGCAGCATGAACCTTAGAAGAGAATTACAACAGCGGCACCATCTGTCAATGAGATAAAAAAAATATTAAAATCAAGCTAACGTACTCTAACAGTAACATTTAATTATCTCACAGTATTATATTTAATATGAAAAACGCACCATCTAGGAGAGAAATGACCACGGTGGCTCTCGCCGTTGCACTGCCTGGACTCTGTGCAGTGACGACAAACACGAGCTGTTGGTTGTTTGCAAGCACAGCTGCTGGGATTGGGCTTGTTAACGTCACGCTAACCGAGTTGTAATTTTGGCTTAAACCGAACCATTGAGAGTTGTCTGAAATAAATAATGTGCCAATATTTTTGCGATGCTTTTTGATATCAATTTGTCACATTAGTTCAGTATGTAGTTATAGATAATAGTAGTAAGCACTCACCGCCCTCTAGAGCAAATACGACGTTAGTATCGTATCCCTGGGTCAGAGTGATCGGGATCGGGAAAGAGATACCTCCGGCGGCAGTGTATGATCCGAAGTAGAATGTTTGTGCAAAGATGAGCTCGACTACCGTAGCAACATCAATTGGCACAACTTTCATCACGATAGTGGCATGCGCGCTGATCGTTTGGGGAGCTACTGCTTGTATTTCTACCACTATGATTCGGTTGGCGGGGATAGATTCTTCGGGAATGGTACTCTGTAGCACTACTGTGGCAACGGCTCCCTGCGGCGACACGCTGAAGTGATTGGCAAGTTCTGAAATAATATGCGTGTTATAATATTACCGTGAAACCACATAACTCATGATGCTGCATTAGTGCAGAGTCTGGACAAATTGGAGAATTTGTAATTTTCTTACCTCCGTGAAGCGTGAATACCACTTCTGGTGTAAATCCTTCGATAAGAGTGATCGCAGGAATGTCCGCTTGGTTGTTTTCGATGCTGCCGAGATAAGAGACTCGGTCGAATCCGAGGATATTCGATCCCTCGGGGTATTCTGCAAAGACAGCAAACGAAGTGGTTTAAATGTAATTAATTGGTAACATTCACTATCTGTCAATCAGTCGGTAAATAAAAAACAAGCTGACTTCAACAATAAATTTTATGTATAGAACTCACCATCTAAGAGAGAAATGACCACGGTGGCTCTCGTCGTTGCACTGCCTGGACTCTGTGCAGTGACGACAAACACGAGCTGTTGGTTGTTTGCAAGCACAGCTGCTGGGATTGGGCTTGTTAACGTCACGCTAACCGAGTTGTAATTTTGGCTTAAACCGAACCATTGAGAGTTGTCTGAAATAAATAATGTGCCAATATTTTTGCGATGCTTTTTGATATCAATTTGTCACATTAGTTCAGTATGTAGTTATAGATAATAGTAGTAAGCACTCACCGCCCTCTAGAGCAAATACGACGTTAGTATCGTATCCTAGGGTCAGAGTGATCGGGATCGGGAAAGAGATACCTCCGGCGGCAGTGTATGATCCGAAGTAGAATGTTTGTGCAAAGATGAGCTCGACTACCGTAGCAACATCAATTGGCACAACTTTCATCACGATAGTGGCATGCGCGCTGATCGTTTGGGGAGCTACTGCTTGTATTTCTAGCACTATGATTCGGTTGGCGGGTATAGATTCTTCGGGAATGGTACTCTGTAGCACTACTGTGGCAACGGCTCCCTGCGGCGACACGCTGAAGTGATTGGCAAGTTCTGAAATAATATGCGTGTTATAATATTACCGTGAAACCACATAACTCATGATGCTGCATTAGTGCAGAGTCTGGACAAACTGGAGAATTTGTAATTTTCTTACCTCCGTGAAGCGTGAATACCACTTCTGGTGTAAATCCTTCGATAAGAGTGATCGCAGGAATGTCCGCTTGGTTGTTTTCGATGCTGCCGAGATAAGAGACTCGGTCGAATCCGAGGATATTCGATCCCTCGGGGTACTCTGCAAAGACAGCAAACGAAGTGGTTTAAATGTAATTAATTGGTAACATTCACTATCTGTCAATCAGTCGGTAAATCAAAAACAAGCTGACTTCAACAATAAATTTGATGTGTAGAACTCACCATCTAAGAGAGAAATGACCACGGTGGCTCTCGTCGTTGCACTGCCTGGACTCTGTGCAGTGACGACAAACACGAGCTGTTGGTTGTTTGCAAGCACAGCTGCTGGGATTGGGCTTGTTAACGTCACGCTAACCGAGTTGTAATTTTGGCTTAAACCGAACCATTGAGAGTTGTCTGAAATAAATAATGTGCCAATATTTTTGCGATGCTTTTTGATATCAATTTGTCACATTAGTTCAGTATGTAGTTATAGATAATAGTAGTAAGCACTCACCGCCCTCTAGAGCAAATACGACGTTAGTATCGTATCCCTGGGTCAGAGTGATCGGGATCGGGAAAGAGATACCTCCGGCGGCAGTGTATGATCCGAAGTAGAATGTTTGTGCAAAGATGAGCTCGACTACCGTAGCAACATCAATTGGCACAACTTTCATCACGATAGTGGCATGCGCGCTGATCGTTTGGGGAGCTACTGCTTGTATTTCTAGCACTATGATTCGGTTGGCGGGTATAGATTCTTCGGGAATGGTACTCTGTATCACTACTGTGGCAACGGCTCCCTGTGGCGACACGCTGAAGTGATTGGCAAGTTCTGAAATAATATACGTGTTATAATATTACCGTGAAACCACATAACTCATGATGCTGCATTAGTGCAGAGTCTGGACAAACTGGAGAATTTGTAATTTTCTTACCTCCGTGAAGCGTGAATACCACTTCTGGTGTAAATCCTTCGACAAGAGTGATCGCAGGAATGTCCGCTTGGTTGTTTTCGATGCTGCCGAGATAAGAGACTCGGTCGAATCCGAGGATATTCGATCCCTCGGGGTACTCTGCAAAGACAGCAAATGAAGTGGTTTAAATGTAATTAATTGGTAACATTCACTATCTGTCAATCAGTCGGTAAATAAAAAACAAGCTGACTTCAACAATAAATTTTATGTGTAGAACTCACCATCTAAGAGAGAAATGACCACGGTGGCTCTCGTCGTTGCACTGCCTGGACTCTGTGCAGTGACGACAAACACGAGCTGTTGGTTGTTTGCAAGCACAGCTGCTGGGATTGGGCTTGTTAACGTCACGCTAACCGAGTTGTAATTTTGGCTTAAACCGAACCATTGAGAGTTGTCTGAAATAAATAATGTGCCAATATTTTTGCGATGCTTTTTGATATCAATTTGTCACATTAGTTCAGTATGTAGTTATAGATAATAGTAGTAAGCACTCACCGCCCTCTAGAGCAAATACGACGTTAGTATCGTATCCCTGGGTCAGAGTGATCGGGATCGGGAAAGAGATACCTCCGGCGGCAGTGTATGATCCGAAGTAGAATGTTTGTGCAAAGATGAGCTCGACTACCGTAGCAACATCAATTGGCACAACTTTCATCACGATAGTAGCATGCGCGCTGATCGTTTGGGGAGCTACTGCTTGTATTTCTAGCACTATGATTCGGTTGGCGGGTATAGATTCTTCGGGAATGGTACTCTGTAGCACTACTGTGGCAACGGCTCCCTGCGGCGACACGCTGAAGTGATCGGCAAGTTCTGAAATAATATGCGTGTTATAATATTACCGTGAAACCACATAACTCATGATGCTGCATTAGTGCAGAGTCTGGACAAACTGGAGAATTTGTAATTTTCTTACCTCCGTGAAGCGTGAATACCACTTCTGGTGTAAATCCTTCGATAAGAGTGATCGCAGGAATGTCCGCTTGGTTGTTTTCGATGCTGCCGAGATAAGAGACTCGGTCGAATCCGAGGATATTCGATCCCTCGGGGTACTCTGCAAAGACAGCAAACGAAGTGGTTTAAATGTAATTAATTGGTAACATTCACTATCTGTCAATCAGTCGGTAAATCAAAAACAAGCTGACTTCAACAATAAATTTGATGTGTAGAACTTACCATCTAAGAGAGAAATGACCACGGTGGCTCTCGTCGTTGCACTGCCTGGACTCTGTGCAGTGACGACAAACACGAGCTGTTGGTTGTTTGCAAGCACAGCTGCTGGGATTGGGCTTGTTAACGTCACGCTAACCGAGTTGTAATTTTGACTTAAACCGAACCATTGAGAGTTGTCTGAAATAAATAATGTGCCAATATTTTTGCGATGCTTTTTGATATCAATTTGTCACATTAGTTCAGTATGTAGTTATAGATAATAGTAGTAAGCACTCACCGCCCTCTAGAGCAAATACGACGTTAGTATTGTATCCCTGGGTCAGAGTGATCGGGATCGGGAAAGAGATACCTCCGGCGGCAGTGTATGATCCGAAGTAGAATGTTTGTGCAAAGATGAGCTCGACTACCGTAGCAACATCAATTGGCACAACTTTCATCACGATAGTGGCATGCGCGCTGATCGTTTGGGGAGCTACTGCTTGTATTTCTAGCACTATGATTCGGTTGGCGGGTATAGATTCTTCGGGAATGGTACTCTGTAGCACTACTGTGGCAACGGCTCCCTGCGGCGACACGCTGAAGTGATTGGCAAGTTCTGAAATAATATGCGTGTTATAATATTACCGTGAAACCACATAACTCATGATGCTGCATTAGTGCAGAGTCTGGACAAACTGGAGAATTTGTAATTTTCTTACCTCCGTGAAGCGTGAATACCACTTCTGGTGTAAATCCTTCGACAAGAGTGATCGCAGGAATGTCCGCTTGGTTGTTTTCGATGCTGCCGAGATAAGAGACTCGGTCGAATCCGAGGATATTCGATCCCTCGGGGTACTCTGCAAAGACAGCAAATGAAGTGGTTTAAATGTAATTAATTGGTAACATTCACTATCTGTCAATCAGTCGGTAAATAAAAAACAAGCTGACTTCAACAATAAATTTTATGTGTAGAACTCACCATCTAAGAGAGAAATGACCACGGTGGCTCTCGTCGTTGCACTGCCTGGACTCTGTGCAGTGACGACAAACACGAGCTGTTGGTTGTTTGCAAGCACAGCTGCTGGGATTGGGCTTGTTAACGTCACGCTAACCGAGTTGTAATTTTGGCTTAAACCGAACCATTGAGAGTTGTCTGAAATAAATAATGTGCCAATATTTTTGCGATGCTTTTTGATATCAATTTGTCACATTAGTTCAGTATGTAGTTATAGATAATAGTAGTAAGCACTCACCGCCCTCTAGAGCAAATACGACGTTAGTATCGTATCCCTGGGTCAGAGTGATCGGGATCGGGAAAGAGATACCTCCGGCGGCAGTGTATGATCCGAAGTAGAATGTTTGTGCAAAGATGAGCTCGACTACCGTAGCAACATCAATTGGCACAACTTTCATCACGATAGTGGCATGCGCGCTGATCGTTTGGGGAGCTACTGCTTGTATTTCTAGCACTATGATTCGGTTGGCGGGTATAGATTCTTCGGGAATGGTACTCTGTAGCACTACTGTGGCAACGGCTCCCTGCGGCGACACGCTGAAGTGATTGGCAAGTTCTGAAATAATATGCGTGTTATAATATTACCGTGAAACCACATAACTCATGATGCTGCATTAGTGCAGAGTCTGGACAAACTGGAGAATTTGTAATTTTCTTACCTCCGTGAAGCGTGAATACCACTTCTGGTGTAAATCCTTCGATAAGAGTGATCGCAGGAATGTCCGCTTGGTTGTTTTCGATGCTGCCGAGATAAGAGACTCGGTCGAATCCGAGGATATTCGATCCCTCGGGGTACTCTGCAAAGACAGCAAACGAAGTGGTTTAAATGTAATTAATTGGTAACATTCACTATCTGTCAATCAGTCGGTAAATCAAAAACAAGCTGACTTCAACAATAAATTTGATGTGTAGAACTCACCATCTAAGAGAGAAATGACCACGGTGGCTCTCGTCGTTGCACTGCCTGGACTCTGTGCAGTGACGACAAACACGAGCTGTTGGTTGTTTGCAAGCACAGCTGCTGGGATTGGGCTTGTTAACGTCACGCTAACCGAGTTGTAATTTTGGCTTAAACCGAACCATTGAGAGTTGTCTGAAATAAATAATGTGCCAATATTTTTGCGATGCTTTTTGATATCAATTTGTCACATTAGTTCAGTATGTAGTTATAGATAATAGTAGTAAGCACTCACCGCCCTCTAGAGCAAATACGACGTTAGTATCGTATCCCTGGGTCAGAGTGATCGGGATCGGGAAAGAGATACCTCCGGCGGCAGTGTATGATCCGAAGTAGAATGTTTGTGCAAAGATGAGCTCGACTACCGTAGCAACATCAATTGGCACAACTTTCATCACGATAGTGGCATGCGCGCTGATCGTTTGGGGAGCTACTGCTTGTATTTCTAGCACTATGATTCGGTTGGCGGGTATAGATTCTTCGGGAATGGTACTCTGTAGCACTACTGTGGCAACGGCTCCCTGCGGCGACACGCTGAAGTGATTGGCAAGTTCTGAAATAATATGCGTGTTATAATATTACCGTGAAACCACATAACTCATGATGCTGCATTAGTGCAGAGTCTGGACAAACTGGAGAATTTGTAATTTTCTTACCTCCGTGAAGCGTGAATACCACTTCTGGTGTAAATCCTTCGACAAGAGTGATCGCAGGAATGTCCGCTTGGTTGTTTTCGATGCTGCCGAGATAAGAGACTCGGTCGAATCCGAGGATATTCGATCCCTCGGGGTACTCTGCAAAGACAGCAAATGAAGTGGTTTAAATGTAATTAATTGGTAACATTCACTATCTGTCAATCAGTCGGTAAATAAAAAACAAGCTGACTTCAACAATAAATTTTATGTGTAGAACTCACCATCTAAGAGAGAAATGACCACGGTGGCTCTCGTCGTTGCACTGCCTGGACTCTGTGCAGTGACGACAAACACGAGCTGTTGGTTGTTTGCAAGCACAGCTGCTGGGATTGGGCTTGTTAACGTCACGCTAACCGAGTTGTAATTTTGGCTTAAACCGAACCATTGAGAGTTGTCTGAAATAAATAATGTGCCAATATTTTTGCGATGCTTTTTGATATCAATTTGTCACATTAGTTCAGTATGTAGTTATAGATAATAGTAGTAAGCACTCACCGCCCTCTAGAGCAAATACGACGTTAGTATCGTATCCCTGGGTCAGAGTGATCGGGTTCGGGAAAGAGATACCTCCGGCGGCAGTGTATGATCCGAAGTAGAATGTTTGTGCAAAGATGAGCTCGACTACCGTAGCAACATCAATTGGCACAACTTTCATCACGATAGTGGCATGCGCGCTGATCGTTTGGGGAGCTACTGCTTGTATTTCTAGCACTATGATTCGGTTGGCGGGTATAGATTCTTCGGGAATGGTACTCTGTAGCACTACTGTGGCAACGGCTCCCTGCGGCGACACGCTGAAGTGATTGGCAAGTTCTGAAATAATATGCGTGTTATAATATTACCGTGAAACCACATAACTCATGATGCTGCATTAGTGCAGAGTCTGGACAAACTGGAGAATTTGTAATTTTCTTACCTCCGTGAAGCGTGAATACCACTTCTGGTGTAAATCCTTCGATAAGAGTGATCGCAGGAATGTCCGCTTGGTTGTTTTCGATGCTGCCGAGATAAGAGACTCGGTCGAATCCGAGGATATTCGATCCCTCGGGGTACTCTGCAAAGACAGCAAACGAAGTGGTTTAAATGTAATTAATTGGTAACATTCACTATCTGTCAATCAGTCGGTAAATAAAAAACAAGCTGACTTCAACAATAAATTTTATGTGTAGAACTCACCATCTAAGAGAGAAATGACCACGGTGGCTCTCGTCGTTGCACTGCCTGGACTCTGTGCAGTGACGACAAACACGAGCTGTTGGTTGTTTGCAAGCACAGCTGCTGGGATTGGGCTTGTTAACGTCACGCTAACCGAGTTGTAATTTTGGCTTAAACCGAACCATTGAGAGTTGTCTGAAATAAATAATGTGCCAATATTTTTGCGATGCTTTTTGATATCAATTTGTCACATTAGTTCAGTATGTAGTTATAGATAATAGAAGTAAGCACTCACCGCCCTCTAGAGCAAATACGACGTTAGTATCGTATCCCTGGGTCAGAGTGATCGGGATCGGGAAAGAGATACCTCCGGCGGCAGTGTATGATCCGAAGTAGAATGTTTGTGCAAAGATGAGCTCGACTACCGTAGCAACATCAATTGGCACAACTTTCATCACGATAGTGGCATGCGCGCTGATCGTTTGGGGAGCTACTGCTTGTATTTCTAGCACTATGATTCGGTTGGCGGGTATAGATTCTTCGGGAATGGTACTCTGTAGCACTACTGTGGCAACGGCTCCCTGCGGCGACACGCTGAAGTGATTGGCAAGTTCTGAAATAATATGCGTGTTATAATATTACCGTGAAACCACATAACTCATGATGCTGCATTAGTGCAGAGTCTGGACAAACTAGAGAATTTGTAATTTTCTTACCTCCGTGAAGCGTGAATACCACTTCTGGTGTAAATCCTTCGACAAGAGTGATCGCAGGAATGTCCGCTTGGTTGTTTTCGATGCTGCCGAGATAAGAGACTCGGTCGAATCCGAGGATATTCGATCCCTCGGGGTACTCTGCAAAGACAGCAAATGAAGTGGTTTAAATGTAATTAATTGGTAACATTCACTATCTGTCAATCAGTCGGTAAATAAAAAACAAGCTGACTTCAACAATAAATTTTATGTGTAGAACTCACCATCTAAGAGAGAAATGACCACGGTGGCTCTCGTCGTTGCACTGCCTGGACTCTGTGCAGTGACGACAAACACGAGCTGTTGGTTGTTTGCAAGCACAGCTGCTGGGATTGGGCTTGTTAACGTCACGCTAACCGAGTTGTAATTTTGGCTTAAACCGAACCATTGAGAGTTGTCTGAAATAAATAATGTGCCAATATTTTTGCGATGCTTTTTGATATCAATTTGTCACATTAGTTCAGTATGTAGTTATAGATAATAGTAGTAAGCACTCACCGCCCTCTAGAGCAAATACGACGTTAGTATCGTATCCCTGGGTCAGAGTGATCGGGATCGGGAAAGAGATACCTCCGGCGACAGTGTATGATCCGAAGTAGAATGTTTGTGCAAAGATGAGCTCGACTACCGTAGCAACATCAATTGGCACAACTTTCATCACGATAGTGGCATGCGCGCTGATCGTTTGGGGAGCTACTGCTTGTATTTCTAGCACTATGATTCGGTTGGCGGGTATAGATTCTTCGGGAATGGTACTCTGTAGCACTACTGTGGCAACGGCTCCCTGCGGCGACACGCTGAAGTGATTGGCAAGTTCTGAAATAATATGCGTGTTATAATATTACCGTGAAACCACATAACTCATGATGCTGCATTAGTGCAGAGTCTGGACAAACTGGAGAATTTGTAATTTTCTTACCTCCGTGAAGCGTGAATACCACTTCTGGTGTAAATCCTTCGATAAGAGTGATCGCAGGAATGTCCGCTTGGTTGTTTTCGATGCTGCCGAGATAAGAGACTCGGTCGAATCCGAGGATATTCGATCCCTCGGGGTACTCTGCAAAGACAGCAAACGAAGTGGTTTAAATGTAATTAATTGGTAACATTCACTATCTGTCAATCAGTCGGTAAATCAAAAACAAGCTGACTTCAACAATAAATTTGATGTGTAGAACTCACCATCTAAGAGAGAAATGACCACGGTGGCTCTCGTCGTTGCACTGCCTGGACTCTGTGCAGTGACGACAAACACGAGCTGTTGGTTGTTTGCAAGCACAGCTGCTGGGATTGGGCTTGTTAACGTCACGCTAACCGAGTTGTAATTTTGGCTTAAACCGAACCATTGAGAGTTGTCTGAAATAAATAATGTGCCAATATTTTTGCGATGCTTTTTGATATCAATTTGTCACATTAGTTCAGTATGTAGTTATAGATAATAGTAGTAAGCACTCACCGCCCTCTAGAGCAAATACGACGTTAGTATCGTATCCCTGGGTCAGAGTGATCGGGATCGGGAAAGAGATACCTCCGGCGGCAGTGTATGATCCGAAGTAGAATGTTTGTGCAAAGATGAGCTCGACTACCGTAGCAACATCAATTGGCACAACTTTCATCACGATAGTGGCATGCGCGCTGATCGTTTGGGGAGCTACTGCTTGTATTTCTACCACTATGATTCGGTTGGCGGGGATAGATTCTTCGGGAATGGTACTCTGTAGCACTACTGTGGCAACGGCTCCCTGCGGCGACACGCTGAAGTGATTGGCAAGTTCTGAAATAATATGCGTGTTATAATATTACCGTGAAACCACATAACTCATGATGCTGCATTAGTGCAGAGTCTGGACAAACTGGAGAATTTGTAATTTTCTTACCTCCGTGAAGCGTGAATACCACTTCTGGTGTAAATCCTTCGACAAGAGTGATCGCAGGAATGTCCGCTTGGTTGTTTTCGATGCTGCCGAGATAAGAGACTCGGTCGAATCCGAGGATATTCGATCCCTCGGGGTACTCTGCAAAGACAGCAAATGAAGTGGTTTAAATGTAATTAATTGGTAACATTCACTATCTGTCAATCAGTCGGTAAATAAAAAACAAGCTGACTTCAACAATAAATTTTATTGTCATAAAAACTTCCGTGAGAACTCATAGTTAAATGGTTAAACCGGCAAACACTTACGTTTATCATCTAGTCGTTATATTCCGACCGGTGTTCGGGCAGTACTGATGCCCATCCTCATGGAGAGCGTGGTCTAGCAGCGAAGGCCGCTACTCGCGCACTGCGGGCTGCCGCACGCAACGCTCTCTGTGAAACTTGCGGTGCGGGTGCGGGGGACGTAGGCGGTGGCGGTGCCGGCACACTGGGAGCGCGTGAGTCATCATCACTGTGTATTACCGTAGGGTCGTCGCACACTACTCCAACCGTATCCATCTCGCGAACAAATGGTCGTACCTCACTGGTCGGAGCAACATTAAGAACGGGTTTCCATGCAGATGGTAGATTCCAACCCCCGTCCCTGTTAAAGTTCGGGTGACGATTAATTTCAATGGCTTCACGTACTTTTCGTGGCACAAAAAACCTCTCTCTCGCAAGTACGGCTACTTTGTCAAACCGAATGAAATGTTTCGTCCCTTCAATCAGGGCGTGCTCGGCAATGTCAGATTTTTCTTTTTCGAGGTTCTTAATGCACCGAATATGCTCCTTCAGTCTCGTAGCAATGTTCCGTCGTGTTTCCCCAATATAGCTTTTGCCACAGTCACAAGGTATCTTGTATACTCCAGGTCCAGCAAGTGGTTCTCTGTCTTTAGGAGAGCGTAGCATTTGACGAAGTTGGCCTTGTGATCTAAAAACCGTCCTGATGCTATACCTCCTTTGCATTAGGTATCCGATTTTATCCGTTACTCCTTTGACAAAAGGCAGGTACATAGGTACTCTTTCGACTATTGCGGGTCGCATACGCTCATTTCCACTCACAAGTCGAAGACTTTGACGCCACTTAAAACCGTTGCTCTCTAGCACCCCCCGAACGTGTTCAAGTTCAGCATCGATGTACTGAGGATCGCAGAGACTTAATGCGCGGTTAATCAGCGCTCTCGGTACAGAAGACAAATGCGATGGGTGATGATGCGAGTCAGCTCTTAAATAGCGGTCTGTGTGTGTTGGTTTCCTATGTACGGTATGCGTTAATTTCCCGTCAGGTCCCCGGATGACCTTTACATCTAAAAATGGAAGAACTCCTCCCATCTCTTCCTCAACCGTGAAAGAAATCCTCTTGTGCACTGCGTTCAGGTGTGTGGTAAATTGAGACAGGGATGCTCTATGGGAATATAACGACTAGATGATAAACGTGAGTGTTTGCCGGTTTAACCATTTAAATAAATTTTATGTGTAGAACTCACCATCTAAGAGAGAAATGACCACGGTGGCTCTCGTCGTTGCACTGCCTGGGCTCTGTGCAGTGACGACAAACACGAGCTGTTGGTTGTTTGCAAGCACAGCTGCTGGGATTGGGCTTGTTAACGTCACGCTAACCGAGTTGTAATTTTGGCTTAAACCGAACCATTGAGAGTTGTCTGAAATAAATAATGTGCCAATATTTTTGCGATGCTTTTTGATATCAATTTGTCACATTAGTTCAGTATGTAGTTATAGATAATAGTAGTAAGCACTCACCGCCCTCTAGAGCAAATACGACGTTAGTATCGTATCCCTGGGTCAGAGTGATCGGGATCGGGAAAGAGATACCTCCGGCGGCAGTGTATGATCCGAAGTAGAATGTTTGTGCAAAGATGAGCTCGACTACCGTAGCAACATCAATTGGCACAACTTTCATCACGATAGTGGCATGCGCGCTGATCGTTTGGGGAGCTACTGCTTGTATTTCTAGCACTATGATTCGGTTGGCGGGTATAGATTCTTCGGGAATGGTACTCTGTAGCACTACTGTGGCAACGGCTCCCTGCGGCGACACGCTGAAGTGATTGGCAAGTTCTGAAATAATATGCGTGTTATAATATTACCGTGAAACCACATAACTCATGATGCTGCATTAGTGCAGAGTCTGGACAAACTGGAGAATTTGTAATTTTCTTACCTCCGTGAAGCGTGAATACCACTTCTGGTGTAAATCCTTCGATAAGAGTGATCGCAGGAATGTCCGCTTGGTTGTTTTCGATGCTGCCGAGATAAGAGACTCGGTCGAATCCGAGGATATTCGATCCCTCGGGGTACTCTGCAAAGACAGCAAACGAAGTGGTTTAAATGTAATTAATTGGTAACATTCACTATCTGTCATTCAGTCGGTAAATCAAAAACAAGCTGACTTTAACAATAAATTTGATGTGTAGAACTCACCATCTAAGACAGAAATGACCACGGTGGCTCTCGTCGTTGCACTGCCTGGACTCTGTGCAGTGACGACAAACACGAGCTGTTGGTTGTTTGCAAGCACAGCTGCTGGGATTGGGCTTGTTAACGTCACGCTAACCGAGTTGTAATTTTGGCTTAAACCGAACCATTGAGAGTTGTCTGAAATAAATAATGTGCCAATATTTTTGCGTTGCTTTTTGATATCAATTTGTCACATTAGTTCAGTATGTAGTTATAGATAATAGTAGTAAGCACTCACCGCCCTCTAGAGCAAATACGACGTTAGTATCGTATCCCTGGGTCAGAGTGATCGGGATCGGGAAAGAGATACCTCCGGCGGCAGTGTATGATCCGAAGTAGAATGTTTGTGCAAAGATGAGCTCGACTACCGTAGCAACATCAATTGGCACAACTTTCATCACGATAGTGGCATGCGCGCTGATCGTTTGGGGAGCTACTGCTTGTATTTCTAGCGCTATGATTCGGTTGGCGGGTATAGATTCTTCGGGAATGGTACTCTGTAGCACTACCGTGGCAACGGCTCCCTGCGGCGACACGCTGAAGTGATCGGCAAGTTCTGAAATAATATGCGTGTTATAATATTACCGTGACACCACATAACTCATGATGCTGCATTAGTGCAAAGTCTGGACAAACTGGAGAATGTGTAATTTTCTTACCTCCGTGAAGCGTGAATACCACTTCTGGTGTAAATCCTTCGATAAGAGTGATCGCAGGAATGTCCGCTTGGTTGTTTTCGATGCTGCCGAGATAAGAGACTCGGTCGAATCCGAGGATATTCGATCCCTCGGGGTACTCTGCAAAGACAGCAAACGAAGTGGTTTAAGTGTAATTAATTGGTAACATTAACTATCTTTCAATCAGTCGGTAAATCAAAAACAAGCTGACTTCAACAATAAATTTGATGTGTAGAACTCACCATCTAAGAGAGAAATGACCACGGTGGCTCTCGTCGTTGCACTGCCTGGACTCTGTGCAGTGACGACAAACACGAGCTGTTGGTTGTTTGCAAGCACAGCTGCTGGGATTGGACTTGATAACGTCAGTGTGACTAAGTTTTCGCTTTGGTTTAAACCAAACCACTGAGCATCAACTGGAAACAATTTGATGTTAGTACACATATATAAACTTACATGGACACGAATTAATATTCAGCTTATGTAGTAGCTGTAGGTTAAGTATTACTTATATTATCTCTTAGTTGCAATGAGTTTGACAGGCCTGTTGGTCTAGTGGTTAGTGACCCTGACTGCTATGCCGGAGGTCGTGGGTTCGATTCCCACCCAGGACAAACGTTTGTGTAATGAGCACGATCATTTGTTCTGTGTCTGGGTGTAATTTATCTATAATATGTATGTATTTAGAAATATATAAGTATGTTTATCAGTTGTCTAGTACCCATAACACAAGCTCTGCTTAGCTTGGGACTAGATGGCGTTGTGTGATAGTTGTGGAATATTTATTATTTATTATTATTATTATAGTTACATTACAAAATTATAATTATGTTTTTGTTTGTCGGTTATTTCCGGAAAACTTATGCAAATTATTTTCTGAAACGTGTTTCTATGCGCCAGTCACAATGCATATGGAACAAATACTTCTATTTTACATAAAATTCTTCTGCATGGCACCGCGAGGCGCAGTTTGTAAGGAATATAACAGAGAAAGCATTGAGCTCCTTACAATTCACATATTCATTCGTGAAGGTATTTATTTTCGCCAATACAATATTTTTCATTAAAATTGAATTTTGCTATATTAGGGTAAGTTTATTTACTATCAGTAGCTCTGTTATAAGTATAGTACCTAACTATACTTATATATATCTTGCTGCGCCCTGCGGTTTCACTCATATAGTAATGGATGATAATGATGATGAAAATTATCCTGTCCTTCCTCGAGATATGACAAATTGAGAAACACAAAAATCACAAACATTTAACGGCTAGTTGCGCCTCGCGGTTTCACCTGCGTGGTGATGGATGATGGTGATGATGAAAAGTTTCCCATGTCCCATTCCCCGAAATATGTCAAATCGAAAAACAAATATTATAAAAATTGGCCTAGTCTTGAGTAATAAATGGAGTACCTAATACGACTTTGTTATAGGTATATAGAGGTCCTTTATAATTACGCATGTATTTACATAATTATATTCACAGTTATCGATAAGACTTACCTCCTTCCAAATCGAATACTACACTTTGATCTTCTCCAACACCAAGTCTTATAACGGAGTCAAATTGTAACGATGATGACGCTGAATATGAACCAATATAATATGGATTTTCAAATTCTAGTCTTTGAAGGTTTTCATTTTTTTCTCTGATATTTTCTAGAAAAACGACTGCGTGAGTTCTTATGTTTCTGTTCTGAACATTAATCACAAATATGAAAACATCAGCTTCTTCCAATACATCCACTGGTAGTGATGATTCAAGTTGCAATTTAAATGTTCCATCTCGATTGGTTAGCTGGAAGTAATCCGCATAATCTAAAAGAAACTAGAATACTTATTCACATATTAATCTTGTTTATTTTAAATATTCTAAATAAAATAAAGTTTATAAGACATAGGTACCTCCGGCCAAACTATAATTCACATCGCTTGTATAATCTTCAAGAATAATCTCATCCAAATATAAAAGTCCATCTTCAATGTTGCCCTTGTAATAGTATTGGTTAAACCTGAATGAGCTGGCTGTAAAGTCTACAAAACAATATCATTATACTTAGATGTGCCAAAATCTTATGCCATAATGACAACTTGCACTAACTTTTATACTATACTACGCATTCCCTGGATTCGGCGAGTGTCCACTATGTCATTTTTAAGATTTAAATATTCATTCCAGCAGGGCTATTATGTATCTCAGTTGCTAACAAATGTTGATTGAAATCTTGAAAAATGGCGTCTCTATGTCAGTTTTGACCACTCCTGTAGCAAAAATGTTAGTAATTTGATAACTGGAATTGACAAAAGTGACATAAAGCCGCCATTTTTTTCGATTTCAATCAACATTTGTTAGCAACTGAGATACATAATAGCCCTGCGGGTATATTTCCTTGTTTATCTAGATACTCCGTTGATCAGTCTTCTTAACTTATTTTCATCAAATATTTAATAAGTAACGTAAATATATAAATAATTGTTTGTCAAACGATACATTGTTTAATGTAAAATTTGTGAAGTTATTATTATAAATAAAACATTTAAAATAATATAAATATAAAATAAACCGTTTGTCAGGTATTACGTTGTTAAATGAAATGTTGTCCAATGATCATTTCAATAAATGTAGGTACCATTTGTAATATTTTTTTGTTAAATACCGATTTGACAGGATGACAGGATACCTCTCCGAACGCTAATATGGTAGTTACTACTAGATCAAGGTAGGTACTGTGTTGGTTCCAACTAAGACGATATTTTGCGGTATTAGCGGGTGAATACCTAATCATCTTTGCCTCTTAAGACTGGCATATCCACGTTAGAGAGGAAATGATTTAAGCCCCACGGAGTAAAATATATAGTTAGTATTTATAGTTACCCTGTATAAAGAAATGCTTCTACTCATTTATATGGCTTGCCAATAAAAAACATGTCAAACAAGGGACATATTTATCGTCATCGCTGAATATTGGAATACTGTTGACAAATAAAAGAAGCAAGCAAGCACATTTTGTGTAGGCAAAGTATGTAAATATCTGATCTATAAGTAGAACGTCTTTCCTACTAGCACATGAGTATATAAACGGAACAGAGGCAAAGCTTCATACAACCGCGCGTATCGGTTGCTACGCGCTACCACTGGCCGCTACTCGGGCATGTGTGCGTGACCACTGGCCGTTTGTCGGGTACGCGTCAAGACTGAAAAAAACAGTTTTACGCTGGCACAGCCAGCCGTGCGATTCTCAAACAGCAAACATAGTTGCATCTTTGACAACATCCGTGAAACAAATGAAGAGATGACAAGAAACGTTGGAAAAGCAACCTTATGTACGAGGGCCATATCTCATAAAATATTTGACATTGGTGAGCTCGTCGACGAATCATTACAGAATCGCACGGCAGTGGACAATCTCAGGGTCGGCGCGACGCACCTTGTTTGTTTTGTTAGTTGCAAAGGTTTATATTTTAATGTAAAAACGTGGTATTTTATTATTCACAATGGTAGTTTTTATTAAACTAAGTATGTATATGAGTAATACTAGAAAAAATAAAAACGTTTCGTAGCGAAACAATATTTTCTTTAGTGTATAATATTTTAATTTATCTTAAATATTTCTGTAACTTTGAATGTGACCGCACAAAAAACACCACCTTTTTTGAGAGTTGGTAGCGAGAAAACCCACGCGACATTGGGCTCCCATTTTATTCGGTTACTATCGGTTGGTATATTTACTTTAGCTCACAGGAGTATAAGAGGAAGGTTAGTTATTATTTGATTTCTTTCTAAGTACTTTTTAGACTTTCGCGGTTGTTAACTAAATTATAATTCATACTCACGGGATGTACACCACGATTAGGCAGGTTTTGGAGTTCCCGATATTTAGGCGCAGTTACATGCACTATGTTTACGGGTAAATTAACGGTCCGGTAGTTTATACCTAATCTTGACATGGTTCCGTAGCTGCTAGAATCGATGCAATCCGGAGAGATACTCCTAGCTGTGTTTCCTAAAGATTCCATAAAAATCTACTACTGTCAGAATTATGTTTACCCATAATCCTATTTCGACTGCACTAAACGTACTTACTACAAATTTCACATTTGAAAAAACAAGAAATTGATTCAGCGATAGACGCCTTTCTATTTGCAAAAGCGATAAGCCGGGAAAGTAGTTGTGATTAAAGATAACGCCAGTTTACCCATGGCAGCTCAAATATATAACAGAAATGCGGGAATAGGCAATATGGTATGCGGGAGAAGCGTTCCCTGCGGAGCTGACCTTTCGTTCAAAATTGCTGCGGTCATTACTTGGATGGGTAACCGTTACTACCGTTTTCAACTGAGCACTTCCGTGCTTCGGTGCACTTGATGCCTTCGATCGGTTAAAATAATGGACAAAAGTATAAATGTGGGCCATGTCGAAAGAATGAAGGTGGTCTGACAATACCGACACCTCTAGCCAGCACATACACGTCTCTACTACCCTATCCGCTATCCTGCTCTGGACCAAAGTGGTGTATCATTACTGGACCAAAGTGGTGTAGTATCATGGGTCATGCTCATCTCTATATAGAAGGCTCGTGCCCCAGCGGTGGGAACAAACCATGTTTGCGTATAGGTTCGATACATTAGTTATTTGTCGTAGAGTAATTTCACTTCAATCACTTCACTGACCTAGTTCACACAACTCAGTAGTTAATATATAACTACAGCTTAGATGCAAACACATCGCTTTGCTATGAAAACTGTTAGTGTTTCTTTTGAAAAAAAAACCGCCCTATATAGACTTTTTCAAAAGAAGTAAGCCTTACGATTAAATATTAACTTTGAAGTACCTTTAGGCAAGTCGATGGATATCACTGTGAGCCCATTGGCAGAGTCTGCATTGGTAGCAAGCACTGTGAACAACAGTTGATTGTTGTTTTCCAAAACTTCCTCTGGTACTAATGTATTAGATACTAAGATAAGTGTATCATTATCTTGAGCTAATCTGAACCATGTTGACGATTCTGTAAAAAAACATTACATCATGCATTAATCTAAATAAGCTCCAATGGAACACTCTCTAAATAAATAATAAAACACTGCGATGTGATAGCATATCATCATATTTGTTTCATTTACCTCCAACTAATTCGAATGTTACTGTTTCGTCGAATCCTTGTGTGAGGCTTATGGATTCTTCGAATGTTAACCCAGAGTGTGCAGTGTAAACGCCCGTGTAGTACGCCTTAGCAAACACCGGAGCAATCACTTCTAGTCGTATTATACGCAAGACAACACTTGCCCACGTGGACACGGCCATTTGCCTTCTAGCTTCCACTTGAAGCACTATAAAATCATTTTCTTCAACAATCTCGTTTGGCAAACTTGTTAAGCTGGATATTTGGACAACATTGTTTGTGTAAGACAAAGAGAAATGCTCGTAGTGATCTGCGAATGAAACGAAAACAACTTTAAACAAATTCTTACTTAAAATATTCGTATTGTAAAGCCAAAAGTTGTTATATCTAAGGTACCTCCAGATAACAAGAATTCCGTGCCATTTGCAAAACCAGTTTCAAGGACGATATTTTCCAGCGTGGTTTCATTTTCCTTCAAAGTACCGACGTAAGTGATCTGGGAAAACTGCATTACTGCCGGCTCAGTTAGTTCTGCAAGTTTGTGAAATAAGAATAGTTTACAGCTTGTAACAGTGAGATTTTTTTTCCAAAATCATTAGAGCCGTTTAGTATAAGGTATCCGTATCTACATGGGGACGGACATACATCCATTCACAAATACATACAAACAAACAGGTCAACCATATAACACTCCCTTTGGGTTTCGCCGCAGTCTGGAAAAAGGGCCACCAAAATGTACGTTTATAAAGTTTACCTTCTATAACAAATTTCAGTTTAATGACGCTTTAAGAGAGCAATAAAAATGTTCACAGCCAAATAAAATTGTACATTTCACCCTAACTCCTTGAGTCTCCAGCAACGCACAAGCGAAAGAATTCATGAGATAGATTTAATTTTTGTGTTATATACTTAAACTTCACAGTGAGAGGAGCGCTTAACGTTTTAGATATATGTAACATATTCCTGGTAGGCACTGAAGTGTGAGATTAAAAATTGGAAACTTCAAAGGAGTAAATAGCTTATCCAGCAATATAGGTGTTCTGATAGTAGGTACTTACTGAATATTTATTTGTTGCTCTAAGAAAACTTGATACATTTTACTTTGTAAACATTTAACAAAAATCAATCAGATGTGTTAACTACTAATATCAAATCAGCCTTCCCACTGAGACTCGAACATTCCTCTCATAGAGCTATGGGCTATATATAATCCACCACGCAGGTACAGTGTAGCTTTGGGGATAGCCTAGAGACCAGTCCCAGTCTTTTTAGTAAACTAACGATGTAGACTATAACAACTTGTCCTATAAACAACTGGGACCGATAGCTAAACTTGCATTCCGAAAGACGGAAACGCTCAGTTGAAAAGTGCCGCCCAGCGGTCACCCATAAAAGCGTGGCTGACGCAAAAATTGTTTAACACTTGTTTTGTTAGCTAGAAACCTAACAAAACAAGTGTCCCAAACTATGTTTCTCTGTCTGTGTGTCTAACCGTTGTTATACACTTTTTTAGTCATATACTTATGCTGATACGTGTTAAACTAAAATGTGATAAATATAATAAGACATAACATAAAATAACTTTAGGGATGTTGACTGTAAAAAACGTTTTAATAAAAAAAGCTTATTATAAAGTCAGACATTATATAGAAGATAAAGATGCTTGGAACACTCCATTTCTGGCAAGCTGTCACTCTGCCACCCATAAAATGTAATATTTGTAGACCCTAAGTAGAAACATTGTAAACATCTATATAAAAAGAATGGCCCCGAGTTTCTGGCCGCGTCTTCTCGGTAGGCTCTATATATATTGGAACGCGGCGGTAGTCTTAAAGTACATTATAATGAAGAATTGACGTTCATAATTGCTTCTTTGATGCCTAAATTGAATAAATGATTTTGATTTTGACTTTGACTTTGATGCAGCATGTGCTCGAATGACAACTAACAAGTATACAAATTGTTTAACGGCTTTTTTGCCAAAAGCTTAATTAGCAAGTTGCTTTCTAAACAGCGATTTAATCGAGCACGAGGCATTTTTTAAAGTTCAATACTACAAGGAACTATCCAGGTTCTGTCCTTTCGTTTGTCATTCGATCTTAATCGTTTATAACTTTTTGAATAACACTCTTAGAATTTTGAACTTTAGTAGTTTATATCCAAATTCGCAATTTGAAATAAAATTGTAGTTATGTATGTACTCGTATGTATGAAATGTAAATATTTTTTTATTCACTGCGTTCATCGAAGAGAATAGAAGTAAATAATGCTGGAAAGATTCAAAAAAAAGAAAAGAAAATAGCTAAGACTGTAAAAAGCGCTTACCTGTCGGGAATCTAATTAAAACGGCAGCGTTGGCTCCCACAGTTAAAGCTTTGTCAGCAAAGACATTGAATAGCAAAACTTTTTCATTGAGAATAATATCCTCCGGAATAGCAGATTGTAATGTTATAACAGCATTGTTCCCATTGTTACTGATGCCGAAATATTGAGCGTGGGCTGAAATCGAGCAGTTTCTACGATTCAAATTTAATTTATAATTGTATTTACATTTTGGAAAATTAACATTGTGCCAAAATTAATACCCTTCATTACGTCAATTAAAAACAAAAAGCTTGTAAATTAGAAAAGTTTGATTATTACCTCCGTCAAGTCTGAATGATACGTCAACATCGAATCCTTGCGCTAAGTTAATGGCATCAATTTCTATTGTCGCCGCAGAATATGCCCCATAGTAAATAGTTTGGGTGAAGACAGGCGTCGTTATATCCTCCTTTATTACACCCAGAAGGACATTTGTAGTCGTAGTTACCGCATTCAGGCCTGATGCGGTCAGGGTCAACATAATGACTCGGTTTTGTGTAATAGCGCTTTCGGGCAGGGGGTTCAAAAGAACTATTGTCACTCGATCTTGCGTGTTTGTCGCAGTGAAATACGATGAATATTCTAAAATGTTAATCAGTGATATAAAATATGTGGGAACTACCGTTTCTTACAACCTATTCCGTATGTCCATAATAATAACTATCGTTTGATATGGTTCAGTCTATGAAAGCAATTCATTGGATGATTTTTATAAATTGTAAGATTCAAACAATAATGTTCCTGACTACTTCCTTTAAAATTAAAATTATTTTTCATTGAGTAAATATATATTTTACTTAACGTATATATATTATATACTGTGTATTATGACATAATCTGAGACTAACAGACTAGTGTAGCGGTTCATGCATATATCATGTAAAATTGTAACTAAAGAAAGTATATAGGTGATAATGTAGTATAATAAAGTATACTTAATTTTTGAATTAACCAAGCAATACATTTGTATGTATGAATATACATCAGAGAAACTCACCGCCACTGAGATCAAAGCGGACGCCTTCCTCGTAACCATTGCGTAACAGGATTGTTTCCAGCGTTAGTAAATTACTTTCAATTGTTCCTCTATAAGCAAGTTCTTCAAATTCCAATTCTCTAGCTGTAAGCGTGTACGAAAAGAAAGTAAAAGCAAGACAGCCCCTAAGTCGCACTAACAGCGTTGGGGTAAAAAAGGATTGCTGAAGATTTATTGCAGTGAAAGAAATAAATAAGAGGGAAAAATAGATAGGTAGGCAGAGACAAGAAAAAGAAAACTCATATTCATATAATATTCGTGAAAATATCCACCCATATATCATATAAAGGGTGTTGTTTTTTTAGTTAGGAAAGCAAGTAACCCCGGCAACATTGGGACCACGGCATTTCTGTGGTACTCGTATATACGAATTCTGCTGGTCACCCTTCCGTTCCTGGCAGGACTTTTTCTTACCTTTGCTTGCTTATCCTGCGTAGTTAGATACCAAACTTACCAATTCTATCTAGACATATTAACTAAAAACATTATCTTATAAATGCATCGTAATTATGTACATAATATAATATGAATGAAATAAAGCATATTAATAGGCGTATGTAGCAATTTAGTATCAGTAGTAGCACCATAAAATAATTGATATTTGAATTAGTTATGATTTTGACTATTTATACATTAAATCCTACATGTGGTTTTCGTTCATATAATAATAGAAAGACTCTTACAGCCTTACTTATAAACGCTGCTTAACTTTAAATGACGTTATTTAGTACTGCGCAAAGGCAAACTGTTCTGCGCCGTACTAAGTGACGTTATTTAAATTTAAGCAATTGTTTATAAGTAAGGCCGTTACACTGTTATTTATGCAACAGTCAAGATTTAATATTCAAAGCGTGACTGGATTGTAACAGGGTTCATTTCGATATTAAAAAAAATCCTTTACCAAATCGAATACATTCAAATTTTATTTACTTCTAGCTTATCTCAGATAACGGTTGCATTTGCTGCAGGTTGGTACTAATTATAATAGTTATATTCTTGTACCTATGTCCTATTTTATGATACCATAAAGATTAGATTATGTTATCGGAAAAATGCATTAAAATTGTATATGGGAATTTAATATTACCATTAAGGGAACTTGTGTTTGTTTCATTTCTTAACAATATTGACAGGACTCTTGAACAAGAGTACGATGTTAATATTTATTCTATTTTGGAGCAGTAATATGCCAGCACTACTAAGTTTTGGTTTATAAGGCACTGTAGCAACAGAAATTCCTTGGCGTACGACACTCAACAATTACTATTCCCTATTCTCTGCTTATTTGGGCCACGCACGCATTCTATTGCTATTCTATTTAATCTGGATCACAATGCCATTCTGTATTAAAAATCAGATAATGATAATGGTAAGGCGTGCTCAACTTTGGCGAATGAGCTATTTGTCTCGATACATAGTCATGCTAAAGTTATAATTAATAACTATAATAATATGAATTAATAATATATAATTTGTTACCTGCAGGCAGAGCTATGTTTATTGCAGCGTTGGCACCAACAGTTCTAGGTTTTCTTGCGACAATTGAAATCAGTATATTCTGGAGACTGTACATTTCCGGAGGTATTGTTGAAGATGTTACAGTTATTATGGAACCGTATTGATTAATTTGAAAGTAATTGGCGTATTCTGAAAAAAGAATCTGTGTGTGAAGCGGGGTCTCAAAACTTTGTCAACTATGTAGAAGTCAAGTTATGTCACAGCTTAAAGGTACACAATACAATACAATAATACTTTATTGAACACCAAGCTTATAAAAGAAAACAAATAAAATTATTTTACAAAACAGGTTGTACAATGGGCGGCCTTATCGCTATAAGCAATTTCTTACAGGCACTGATAGGCACTGATATACATGTTACGAGTAGTAATTAGCATACTTATTACGAGCATGCTCAAATATCTCACTCGTAGTAAGCGTGCTAATTACTAGCAACACTTTGGCAGACATACCACTAAAGGCACGTCCCAATAATCTATCTATCCACGGTTTACCTTACTACCGATAGCAATTTGACATAACGTCCATACAAATAGTGTCAAATATCTATCTCTAGTAAGGTAAACCGGCGATAGATAGATTATTGGGACCGACCGTAAGTAGCAATTGCTCATCAATAGCATGCTTTCGTGCTAGTAATAAGCATGTCTATCATTACCTTTAGTTCTACTGAACTAAAGGTAAAGTAATTCAAAAGCAACAACAGTACACTGCAATATGTAGCCAATTTTATTCTAGCCAATTTCACTTGAGTTTTGGAAACCTTTAAATTTGACTAAGGGAACACGTTTATATCTATACAAATTTCGAATTGAATACTAAAGTGTATATCCAGGTACAATAAGACTTACCTCCATATAAATCCACAGTGACAGTTTCATCGAAACCCTGTACAAAGCTGATTTGGTCCGCATTTAAACCCGTATCAGCGTCATATATTCCTCTATAAATGGATTTATCGAAGACTGGTGTCACATTATCGTCTTTGATAATCTCCAGATTCACTACAGTAATCGTTTTGCTACGGTTACTAGCGGCTACAACTTGTAGTGAAATGAAACTATTGTTGTCAATAATGTCATCTAATAATGGTGACATTGTCAACGAAACTTGATTGCCTTGAACTGTAGCTGTGAAGTAAGTTGAGTAGTCTGGAAAAAATATGTTTGTTAATTAAATTGTCCGTGGGAGGACAGAGATAAAAATATCCTCTTCATACTCGGGATGCAAATCGTAAGATGAGAAGAAAACCTACTCTCAAGATGGTAACGTCTTATACGAGTATAAGTGCCTTTAGTAACTACCACAGCTATTCCAAAAATTCAGCTATCAAGCAGAATCTGTAGCAAGTTGAATGACGGGGCAATAATTGCACAAAAATGGAGTCTGAGAGTGATAGATGCAGTGCCTTGCCACGCATGACTTTATCTCTATGTATTACTGAGCTTTCATGAGCTAGTGCTTGCCATCAGGATTTCAACTTTCCTGGCTCACCACTTGGGGCATATAAATTATGCCCATAAACAAAGCAAGCAAAATTATTTGTTTTACGAACAAAATAAAAGCCAATTGTGCATAAACCTACTATTGGGTATTCTTACAGACTGCATAGGTTCAACCATATTAGTCGGATAGGCAAAGATCTTGCCCCGAAACAAATGTATTTATAATATATCAGATATAAGATATCGCTTGAGGGTTGCAGTCGAGGTGGATCTGGGTGAGTTACAAGCCTAAAATGGCTAGACAAAGCTCAAGACATGATGGTGCTTTCTCGTTTCGTAGGACACGGTTTTGGTTGTTGAACAAACGGACTGGTATTAAGTAAATCTTTTGACAGTTTTGAAACAAGTATATCTTAATTATATCTTAATAAGATTTTTAATTTATATTCCTCAAGTTTTAAGGAAAACTGTCGCCATGAGTCAATTAAGTGAAAGCTTTGGCGGGATTTCGAATTTCAGACCGTATCTTACAGAAAGATCAAATTTTCTAAGGGCTTAATAATTCTTCGTTCCTCGGAATTTTTAAGCTTGGTTTAGCCGAGATTTGCACGACGGAAAAATAATTTTGATATCTACATAAACCAAACCGCCAATAACAAAGTAAAATAAGTTAAAATAAAAATGTATAACATTTATATATATATATATGTTAGGTAATGATGTAAATTATATGTAAAATTTATAATCTTTTACAAATTAATCTAGATATGTTTTATCTAAGCAGAGTGGTCTGTTGGCTCTATGATTAAATAAATCTTAGGGAAAAGGTAAACTCAGGTAGAAGTTATAAGAGATATTGTTATGGTCGGGAGTTTCATACTTTAATGCGTTACGGGAGCAATCTGGACAAGGTAAAGTTTAACATTACTGTAGGAAAACAAAAATAAACAGGATATAACGATAATTGGATAGAGTAAGGGGAGCTTTGCTCAAAGGACTTCAAACAAATACTTTATGTTTGAAGTCGGTTTAGGATAACTACTTAAAATCCTGAAGGAGGAAGTTCAATTCTTAGTTCCCAATTAGTAAAGTGAATCTTCAAAGCTCAAGTCGGATGTAAGCAGAAAATAATAATATAAACCATTTAGGGTCAGTATTCCCACAGCGTAAAAACATACTCGTAATACTCAAGAAATATCAGTAAAACAAATGACTAACGTTTAGACTCTAATGCAGAGGCCACACTACCTTATCGTCTACCGCCCGTTTACAGCAATAATTATGGCATTACATTACTACCTAAACTACCGCGTGAAGTGGTATGGTCACACTACAGTTTACCCACATATGGTATTGTACTAGACGGTAAAAATTAAATTTGTTTAAGCTAAACTGTAACGTCACAGAGTCAAACATTGCAAAAAATATATATTAAAAACCGTCTATCTGTCTGTCCGTCTGTCACTAGACTTTCATCATCAGCCTGTAGCAGTCCACTGCTGGACATAGGCCTCTCCAATTGCACGCCACTTAGGTGTCACCAGACCATAACTCATGAACCGTAATAGTATGACAGTTGAAATTTTCACAGATGATGTATTTCTGATGCCGCTATAACAACAAATACTAAAAGCCGGCCAAGTGCCCGGTTAGGTTCTTGTTTTACCCTTTGCACACGGAACCTGAATTACAGTTATTGCCTGTTATTTCAATCAGTTATATTTTATATATATTTATATTATATAATATATTATTAACATGATTTACCTCCTAAAAGATCAGCGGAAACTTCAACACCTTCGTAACCTTGGCTAAGAACTAAAGGTGCCAGTTGTAGACCATTATTTACAATAGTCCCTTCATAGATAACCCTCTCGAACCGCAAAGGTACTTCTGTAAATACACAAAATAATCAAATTTATTACTGATGAAGGAATACTAAACATACTTTAGAGATATATAAATAGATAGATAAAATCTTTATTGCAACACCACATTATAAAATACAACAAACAAATGAAAAACTTAAAATTAAGTAGTTGAAATAGAATAGTAAAATTATCATTGTTTTTTCTACAGGCTAAATTATTTGACATTATTAGTAGACTTTTCTTTCTAACGATCGGTCCCAATAATCTATCTATCGCCGGCTTACCTTACTAGAGAAGAACATTTGACACTTTTTGTATGGATGTTATGTCAAATTTGTATCGGTGGACGACTGTAAGGAAAACTGTGGATAGATAGATTATTGGGATCCCCTATAAGTGTGTAGCGATAAGGACGACAGCTGTTCAACTACTTCCCATTTTTTTAAATTATAAACTGACAAGACTCTTTTAGGACGTTTCATGCGACATTGTGTTGAATGGTCACTATAGTTACTTGCCCAAATAACTAATTTGTTAATTTTTTTTATGAATCACCCGTATTATATAAAACTTGAAACTTTCTTTAGTAAAGGTATAAAATATAAAAGAACCTGTGTAGGAGGACCCCGTAACTCAATTCCAATAAAATGCTGTTGGGTAACTCAAAAGTATTCCTGTCTATAAATTCAGGTTATGAATGTTATATCATACGTCCTTTAGGTCCTGTTTGCAATTATTTCATGGGCCTTTTATCAATATATATATCAGCATGCAAAACCCAGCTAATTTACAAAGTAGTGTTTTATATTTATTTATTTATTTATTTATTATACATCACAAAGAAATACACATCAGTTTGAATGATACCGTCTTAAAATCTATGTAAGATTTGTCTAGACAGTAGTGTTCTCGAATACATAAATATAGCAAGTAAATACCTATAGTCATTACACAAAACAAAACGAGTAACATTGCGTCGCGCGCTCACTTCACAGCTTGAGTAATGCGTATAACAACTTATAATAACATTCCACTTGTCTTAGAACTTAAAGAATTATCTTCACGTATTGTTATCCTGCTCACAAAGTATTAGATTCCGCTCTGTTGCCGAGCAAGTACCATCCCCTCCCATGTTTACCGGCGTTCAGCAGTGTCACTCGTGTTCGTCGTGCATTCGCAACAGATACAGGATGCTCCTGCTTTTACAATCGTACGAGTTTTTTGTTTGACATTAGAAATAATATTTTTTTAACACGTGATTAATATTTTTATTTGTTATTTCATTTTTTAATTCAGAAGGAAGTTTGTTTAAGAGTTTAGGAATGATATATTGAGTAGTACGTTTGCCATAAAAGTTTTTGAAAATGGGTATTTGTAGGATATTGTTTGTAATGCTTCTGGTAACTATTCTATGTGTTTTAGGTATCTGAAGTTCACACCTAAAGTATTGTTCTAAAATTAATACTAATTCAACCTTTTTATAAATGGGTATACCACAATACTTAAAAAGTTCCTCAGAAGCGTCTTTATATTTGTCCTTAATTTTTGCAGGTACTATTAGTTTTAAGAGTCTATATTGTAATTTATAGATTTCATCGAGATAGGTTTTGTGTGTACGTCCATAACTACTTAAACCGTAAGCAATAATATTTTCGACTAAGGCTTTGTATATTGTTAGTAAAATGTCAAACGGCACTCTGTTTTTTAAGACATACATATACATAAACATATATATATATATATATATATATATATATATATATATATATATATATATATATATATATATTATATATTTTATAATATTACAACTTCAAACGTACCTTCCGGTAACTGGACTATGACAGTGGCTGATGCCCCGCTCGTGAACTCTCTATTCGCTCTCACTACTAGGAAAATCTGTTTCATCAGCCAAACATCGTTGGGAAGCGGATTCACGACCTCAATCGTCACTTGATTGCCGTTTGTGCCCAAGGAAAAGTAAGTTTTGAATTCTGAAAATATATATGGGTCGTAATTAAGGTATCTTCTGGAAAGCACCGGAATAGAAAGCAGGTGCCTATCTGCAGAAACCGTGGTTATTGAATTGGATTAGTGTAGTACATATTCTGTGATTGATGTGTTGGTCTGGTAGTGTTACTGACGCCAGCTTAGCGAAACCATATTTTACAATTTTAGCTAGTAAAAATACATATCCTCGAACGGGGTTCAAACTCTCGTCTTCCAACAATCCGTGTCATATGCCATGGCTGCCACCGGGGCACCCATCCGAACATCGAATGTAACTCTCTTAATTTTAACGGTCGAATGGGGGACGAAAGTGCCATCTATCGAATAACTTGAACAGCTTTATCCGACCCAAATAACTGCAAATTATGGTTTCTAAGCAGGCTTCAAAAATTATTATATTTATGGGTGATGTAATTTTATATGATATTATATAATAATATTATGATATTTATGGGTAATATAATCATGGGCAAGCGTGACGTATGCGTCTGGAGCTTAGTCAACAATGCATAGATAGGTCCATACCTATTATTTATTTGTTACATTAAGTAGAATAAGGTTTCGCATATAACAATTGTTTTATTTTCACGTGTAAAACATTATTATTACATATTTACATATTACTATTAATACATTACATTATTATTTTTTACTGTCCGTAAATTTAAATACAATATAATTTTAATATATGATTATTTTGACACTGATTATTATTGTGCTCTATCTATTTTTAATGTAATTTTGATGTTCCATTGTTATAATAAATTTTACATTTATAATATTATTCCGTAGTTTGCAATAGACTCGCCTCTTTCTTTTTTGGACCTCCAAAAAAGAACCCCCATGCAAAATTTTTAACTTTTAGCACTCGCAGTAACGAAGTTTAATACAAACTATCAACCCCAAAAAAACCCCTTAGGGGTTGAATTTCATAAAATCCCGTTTTAGTGAGCACCTACGTCCTAAAAAGAAACCTCAAGCAAAATTTTAAAATCTTAGCACTCGCAGCAACGAATTTTCATACAAATTATCAACCCCAAAAAAACCCTTAGGGGTTGAATTTCATAAAATCCCATTTTAGTGAGGCTTTTGCGTCCTAAAAAGAACCCGCGTGCAAAATTTGAAACTCCTAGCACTTGTAGTTCCTGAGATTTCGTGATGAGTGAGTGACCTTTCGCTTTTATATATATAGATAGATAGAAGATTTTTGCTGACTTCGCTTATCTGCGCGATCAACTTGATGCTGTATTCAGAAAATATTAATCTAGTTCATATTTTCCTTAAATAATGTATTTATTTATATTATATATTATACTAAACTTCTATCATCTTCTGACCCTACATTAATTCTTATTACTCTTTTTTCTGAAACTTAACAACCTAAACTCACTTCCCAACTCAATGCAATGCTAATTTCTACTTGGATATAGGTATTATCTTTATTAGCTGAGTAAATCAGCATACTAATTTGGGGATGGATGGATAAACCTAGTGGTCTTCACTAGAATGTGTAGTTACTGTATCCCTTATAGTTTAGGATTCTTTTTTTGTTTAAAACTATACAATTGCAATGTCTTCGGAACATGGAAATGTTGAAACGAATCATAGAGCTCGGTGAGTGTTGTTATCGATACTGATAAAAACTGTATAAAGATGTTCATTCTTTCATAGGTACTTTCTCTATATGAGGCAAATCACACACATACCGTTATAGTTATAAGAAAACGTCCTTCGGAGACCTTAAATAAATGGTGAGATATTCTGAACTACATTCACAAATTTTGGCAAAATGTACCGTCAGATAAATAAATGCAAAAATACCAGAATATATTTTTATATGCCAATCGATTCTACGGGGCTAAGTACCTACTAGAAATGTTAGAATTCGCCAAAACCTTTTCACAATTATTTTGTACCGAAAAACGTTTATAATCTACTCGAAATACATTGTGTTGCCAATGGATTCGATTTCATATAGGAATCAAAAGACTTCATTGGTACCAACGGAGGTTTGAGTTCTTTATGTAGGTATATTTTCTTTATTGTACTTGAGGAACTGTAAATGTATAAATGTACGAGTCCACTTATGAAATAAAAAAAAGTTTTGACGTACTTTCATAGGTACCTACATTGTACATCAGATAAAATAACATATTTATGTATGGTATTATTATAGTTGGAAGTGGACCCTTTTTTGTGCATAAATTACGAGATTATGTAGATATATGTATGTGTATGTCTGGATAGTTAGTTTATCCCAAACCAATTTGAATGTAACTGTCTGATAACTGTTTGTCTGGATAGTTTATCTAGAACTAATTTGAATGTAAATATGTGGGCATTATTACCTCCTTCCAAAGTGAAGTTTACATATTCATCGAATCCTTGTTGTAGCGATATAGTTTCGAACAAATTTAATTGGTGGTCCTCAGTGTACTTCGCTAAGTAGAATGTTTGACCGAATATTGGCTCTTCGGGAAATTGGAATTCTGTGTCGACCACTATACGTACTGTGGCGTACGCCGATAGGGGTGGGTCGTTAGTTCGGTCGACGTCCTAAAAAGTAAGATTTGATTAGAATGGTAGAGAACTCGCTAGCCAATCAACGCGGTTGGTATATTCTCTTTAATTTTCATGAAAAATCTAAGTGGAAGTGTAATAGGTTAAGCAGAGGTTTCTTGTTTATTCTGTCAAGTAAAAAAAAAGTTCGCCATTTTTAGTAACACTGCTACTTACAGGATCGATTGTCAATAATGATATCATCAAGATAAATCATTTTTAGTTTTTGGGGTGTAACTCAAAAACTATTTATAAACTTCGCTAAGGGGTTTTCGCTGCAGAAAATGTAACAAAAATGACTGCTAAACATTGGCACAAAGCCAACTCAATTTTATGTTAAGTCGTGGTGAGATCGTTCTACGAGTACGCCATCTTGTTCACACTAACATAATTGTCAGAACTTAGTTACTGTATAACAAAAGGTATGAGTACTTACCGTGGCAGTTATTCTTAATTCTACGGGCTCAGTTAAAGATCGGATAAACGTTGTAGTTCTCAAACGAGCTTTGAATTCTTTCGCTACCGTTGAAGCAGCTTCGTCATATTCTATCTCGAAATAAGGATTGTCCTCTATCGTGAAATCGATTCTCTCCGTCGTGAGATCAATGTCTCTAACAGTTATGTCACTAAGGCACCCGGTGACCAGGTGGCCTGGAGGCAATGGTGGTGCTACTAAGAATTCAAATTCACCCGAATCTGAGATAAACCGTGGAGGATTGTTGTTGGTGTCCGTGACGTCTATCCAAAACACCTGAAAATTTAAATTTAATGAAGACTATGTTACGGTGATAAAAGTATTGAGACCACTAATAAAATGTTCGATATTAAAGTGACTATGGAACCAAACACCAAAATAGGAATTGGTTTTTGATGATTCTGAAAGTACATAAAATTTTATTCTAGAACATCAACTATGCAGGGGGACAGTATAGCTCACACGTTTTCCTCTGGATTAGCATATAGATTACTCTTCATTCGAATCACTAGACACAAAGCTAACTCTGTAACAAAGAGTTCATACCTACATATAAAAATGGCCGCAAAGAAAGCGATTTGGTTATTAAACAAATACCTACAACTAATTTATTTAATAATACAGCTATTATGCGGTTTGGCACGTCTAACAGCTCGTGATGGCATTACAAACTTAAAAGTGTAAAATATGCATATTGATACCGTAGCACATTTTCCGAAATCTAATACAAGATTTTAGTTTAAAAAGAAACTAGCTGTGTCCTACGGTTTCACCTGCATAGTGATAGATGATGTTGAAGTTTTTTTTTTCACCTTTAAACCAACCCCTGAGTGACCAACACAAAATACATATTCAAATCGGTAAAGCCGTTCGGAAGTTATGCGCGTAGATATCTACATTTCAGTGATTAATTTTTATTTATATAGATAAACAGATTTTAATTCTTTCTATGTTTTAATAAAATGAACTTTCTTTTAGTTTTTACTTTAAAATGATTGCTTACCGAAGTTATCGCACTTTTTATGATCGACCCGCTTGTTTTGCGGCTCAGTGTATAATTTCATATGTTAATCAACTTACCAAGTTATTGGTTTCTCCGCCAGTGCATCTAAAATCGACAGTGATTGCTATTCGTGATGCCACTTCAACTTCTTCATAATTTGCAAAGGCATCACTTGTTTGAATTATAAATATGGAGTTTTCAAGTGAGATATCAAAATAAGGCGGAGAAATTATGGCTGGTCCATATCTGATATCAGTGATTGCTAAAACGATAATGGATCATTGGTACAACACATTTAAAGAAGATATATATATATATATATATATTCCTTAAGCTACTGGCTCCGACTTAGTGCACATGGAATAATGTTTTTGGGATCCCTAAGGAACTAGCCGTTGCATCATAATAAAAATAAAAATATTACAGCATGTAAGCTATATTCTTGAAATTATCAATAGACCATATATCTACAATTTAAAAAAAATTACAGTTGGGTACAATCAGTGGGTCTAGCACAAAAATTGCGTTAGTATAATGTAATTGTATTGTTGACGTATACAGTACAAATTATGAGCTATCTGTACCACATTTGAACTAGATAAATGATACGAGTATTTTGTACTGTATAAGTCAATGATGCGATTACGTTACATTCAAACAATGTTTTATGCTAAGCCCACGGTAAGTAGATGTGTCAAAGTATATTTCAAAGTATATATCATACTCATCAGAGTCAATGTGAACCCCTGCGCCCTAATACGATATAAAGTTCTAGAAATTTTGCTAACCCCTGCTACATCAGTCTTATTCTACTGATCTTATGCCATATAGGTATACTAAAATCTTACTACATATGCATACATCATATCGTAATTGAGATGCCGTATGCAGGTGGAATGGTGTACCTAATCTACCTACGTTGATTACGTAGGTACGCAAAATTTCAAAATTTTGGAAATTGTTCGGGTACAAAATTTAGGGTAAAATGTCAATATGGTACTAAATCAACCCAATGAAAATACAGCATATAAGTATTTATTCAGAAAGGTGGACTATTTCGGTAGGACAGTTTTTTTTAAATCCACACTGCATCCCCAAAGTAAGCTACTTGTAAGGTTGCAACCCAGATATTATCGATGGCTCGAGTTGGAGACTGAATCGACTCTCCTGTAGTTTTAAAGTCTAGCAACACTGAAGTCATAGACAAAATAATGCAGAGTCTGTGGTAAGTTTGGCTGTTGGCGGGAAAGCGAGCGTATCGAGCCATCATGGGAACAAACGCTCGGTGGAGAGGGTCATTCGATCGCCAGCGCCTGAGCTGGATGAACGGGTACAAGAGCAACGTGTATATTGTGAAATTTGTGTAAGAAAAGTCAGTAAAATACAGTGCATGTAACCAAGTGGAGTTTCATTGGAGGGAAGTTTACATCTCAGATGTGGGATTGAACCAAGGTACGTTTAGTGTAACTTTGAAAAACGCCCGCTTATACATACTTACATTATTATCATCTTCCTGCATGTTCTTGGTTAAGTATGGTTTATTATTCGAATGGGTGAAATGGTAACGATTTTGCTAAAATGATTCGGTCGGGACTACCCCGCGACTATCCGATCGTTATAGCTTAATTGTTTACCGTATTGTTTCCGTGTTCAGATTTGTTTGATCGGGGCTACCCTCCGATAATGATATTTGAAACCGCGGACACGATATAAAACTTCGTTCAATTTGGATTGAATCTATAGGACATAGACTACTTTGATTCGGTGATATGAAAAGATTTTGCTAGTGTGATTCGGTCGGGACTACACCGAGATTATCCGATCGTACTAACTTAATCGGATAATAAAAGTATCTTGTGGGTGTTGCAAGTTCGTTTGATCGGGGCTACCCTCCGATAACGATATTCGTAACTACCGACAGAATGTTGAATTCCATATGGCCTGAATTGAATATAGGGTTCGAATATTAATACGGTTAGTTTAGAGTGTAGATTCAATAACATTTACCAATCAAAAGTTCCGTGATTCCCCTATATCTGTTGCTTCATTACGACAGCTACATAAAACGTAGTACAGTATGTCTGTGAATTCATTTGATCGGAGCTACCCTCCGATAAAGTTATGATTTATAAGAATTTTTTTTTTAATATAATTATTTTATTTAAAGATATTATTAAAATATTGTGTTGCACGAGCTTGTCGGGATCACCCCGAGACTATCCGGTCGCGTCAACATAATTTGACAAAGTACAGTGACGATGTTTGAACTTGTTAGATCGGGGCTATTCTCCGAAAATTTATAGATTAAACGTCACCGTACACTTAAAAAAAATATACAATAATATCGGCACACGAATAAGCTGTTCAGTAAAAAGTCAAGACACTCCCGACAATTAAGTTACAAAGTAATATCCATTTTAGTTATTATCATTAATTACACAATTACCTTTTTAACTTCTGAAACAATATTTATTTTAAATGACGTGTTTATTAATACTAGAAATTGTTTTCGAGTCTTAGAAAAATGTACGGTGAAGAGAGACTATTGGCGACACCTCATCGCGGAAAGGGCTCTGCGAGACACAGCCGTTCGCGCCGGCGGCGGCTGCGGCGCGCTCTTACGCAGTCGCGGCTATTGCAGAGGGCGTAGCAGCAGTCGCGTTCGGGGCCTGCGCGAAAGGAAGCAAGTGTTGGAGCAACGCAGACGCATCGTGGACGTTGGGCAGCGGGAGACCTGCAACGGGTCGACACAGGAGCCTTGGCGGATGGACGGGATCTTGGGGACAGCGGTTCCAGCTGCGATCATATGCACCTTCAAGGTTATGTAGTACATCTTTTTCCGTTAAAGATCTCTTTAAGTTAATGCAGTCATAAGTCTGCGTCTCAACCGAAACCGGAGGCATAATCTAGTAACAAACATGATTTCAAAATATCTTACCAGAATCTGATCCGTCCAGCAAGAATCAACGCATTGACTTTTGTCTCGGGAAGGTGAATGAATGTGCCTCTGTTTACGGTTCCGACGGAAATACAATACATTTCTCGATGTTTTTGCATGCTGGACGGACTGGCCAAAACTTGGTATCAAAGTTAAACGCCATTCGTTTCTTCATAGACAGATTGGCAGGAAAAGCTAAGTAAAACTTTTCCGTGCGAACGAAATTACGGTCAATCCTTGGAGAGAGTGCTGAGGCGGAAAGGCGACTTTAACATGGTTCTAATGGTTTCTACGAGAAGCTTTCTCTACTAAATCAATGCGAAATTTTGGGTAAACGAGCCGTTGACTGTATCATTCAACCCATGAATAATAAAAACTATTAAATCCAGCGCCTTAGTACTGCGCTGCACTAGGCCTGACCTTTTGTAGTTCTTAGTTAGGAATAAAGAATTCTATCAGACTTCGTTTAGACACAAGAATATAGAGCAGTTTGTACATATGGAAAATTCACTTAGGACAAACTCTAAATTCAGTAACATGAATTTGTCGTTGCTTTGCTTTAATCATAGGGAAAGAGGGCACCGTTATCATAAATGTACCAAACCGTTAGTGAAGTTTAGATACTGTCACAAAATTGGACACAGAACCGAATATTGCAAATTTTAAAGTAGATGACCAATCTACGAATTGTAATACAGTGACGAAAACAAAGTCTATTTCAAATGCTAATCCAAACGATTCATTTATTATATGTATTACAGTAAACGGTGCCTCTAGAAGCGTTCATAGGTTTAGGCAGTGAAGTAATGTTAATAGAAAAATCTAGGGTCGCAATAATTAAGGTCTCTTGTGATGGTATACCGTCCACAATGAAAGGTTTTGGTAGTAAATTAGTCCAGTCCAAAGTATTGGTCTTGTTGAATCTGACAGGATTGCTTACTTGATAAAGCGATGCTTATTGGTCAAACATATTCTGTACGATCACATATCGAGAGATTCCTTCTTAATATTGTACCGATGAATCAATACGTGTTAGAATGATGAACACAGACTGTGAACGGTTAGTGTTAGGGCTGAAACCGAAACTAGTCTGAGCAGATATGTCCTGCTAGGTACTAAGATGGTAGGTAAGCCCAACTAGTACATAGTGCTCAGAGGTGTACATAATGCAAGAAATGGCCTTTTAAACGTTACCGTAACGTCTCGCGTCATTCCGTGCCGGCTCGAGGAAATCGAGCATTCTTGCCTAAAACTGGTTGATGTGTGCTTAATAAAAATCGGTGACACTGTGTCCGAAAATGACAAGTCAGGGTTTTCAAGACTATGAAAAGTGCTTCGTTTTCAATTTCAAGGACCTGAGATGCGCTGACTTTACAGAAATAAGCATCGAACCAAAAGATCGTTCTATTGTGTATAGACCATACCGTCTTTCACGTCATGAACAAGACAAGGTATGATAAGTGAAATGCTTGAAGCTGGAATTGTGAGGGAGCATTATATACCCTAAAATCTACGCTGTGACAGAATTACAATTACTGGGAAACGTGCATGCCATTCGACAATTTTGAGGGCTGGTGAGCTATTTTATAAAATTTATTCATAATTTTGCCGAGCTGGCTTCACCACTCACAAAATTGAAAAAAAAAGACAAAGTAGGGATGGTTGCACGATCAAAACCAAGCGTTTGATGCGGAAAGACCAGCTCTTGTTAATTACGATCATTTGGCAGAGACGGAGCTCCATACGGACGGCAGTAGATTTGGTATAGGGGTATCTTAATGCAACGTTTGAAGTGTTCAAAGTCTCTACATCCTGTGGCATACTATAGTAGCCATACTAGCCCGAAAGAGAAAAACTTTCATTCTTCCGGGCTTGAGACTCTGGCAGTGGTGTGTGCTCTGAGTATATCTGGCTAGAAAAAGAGTTTAAAGTCGTAACCGACTCTAGTGCTCTTCGTTACACTTGGCAAAAACGTGACTCCGTAAAGCACGTTAGTAGCTCGCATTACAAGAATATATAGAACAGGTGCTAAAATTGTTAGTGCTGATGCGCTGTCGAGGAATCCAGTGGTTGAGATGACCACTATAGATCAGTAATGATGATTGGTTACTTACTCTCCACTTAGATGATACAGAACTGGCTAGAATTCGTGATATAGTTAATAGTGACCTAAACTTTAAGGGCCTTGAATACATTAGAGAAAATTTTGTAGTATGAGATAATAAACTATACAAATGTCTCGAAGAAGACAAGACTAATGTCAGATAGATAGTGCATAAAGGAGAGGTGGCAGGTGTGCAAGATGCAAGATTCAAGATTCAAGATTTATTTGCATAAAATAAAGGTACAAATCAGATATTAATAAAAATGAAGAATGAAGAAACTGTACTTTGCCTTATCTAGGCGTGCAGACGTTATTGCATACATTATTCGAATTTAAATAATAACAAAATGAATTTAAAAATTAAATTAAAATTGCTAGTTATAAATACATGTGTCATATAAGTATTATATATCATTTCATTATACAAGTATTAATAATTATTATGACCTATAATTATGGATATACAAACAAGATATAATTACAAATTTCAAGTGTCAAAATTAACAGTTAAGTCAGTTGCGGTTTAAATAAATCGGAGACAGAGTAGAAACATTTTTCTGAAAGCCAGATTATGAGGCTTCGCTTAAATCTACTAACCGGCAATTGTGTGATACGAGTATCTTCCGGGATCGCATTATATATCCATACGCACATTGCATAACAATTCTTGGAATACATTGTAGTTTTCAGTACATGTGGTAAAACAGTCCTATTAGGATTCCTTGTAATCCGAGGATAAATATCTCGGGCAGTTTTAAATCATATCGATGGTATCTTACATATTTTGCTGTTTCCAGTATATAAATGCAAGGCAAAGTTAAGATTTTAAGATTTTTAAACAGGGGATTACATAATTCCCAATGAATACAATTACTGTAAATGTGATTAGGGTAAGCTTTTCTGTACTTTTAGGACTCCTAACCGAGTAGTAAGTGATGTGGTACTTGTTTCACCTCGCATGCCTTCAAAAGGTTAGATAGAAGAATCAGTTATATTTTAAACGCTGTTAAGAGCCCAAGATATTATTGACAGGTGGAAATATACAATAGGACTATTTTGGACTCTCTGACGGCACAGGATTCGAAGGGCGATGAAAAGGACTAGGACAATAAACTAGGAAAAATACAACAGGGTCTTAATAATGTGCGAAATAAATCGGTAGGGCACCGGCCGGGGCATAGAAATAATGTATCCTGGCCTGGGTGATGTTTGGCACAATGATGAATAGCGAGCCTAAAACATCACCAACACGAGTTTATAGTCAAGATTTGATCAAAATAGCAAAAAGGTTTTCAAAATGATGGTAAAAGTACCAAGCTTCTACCAACATGTGAGAGGCCATTTCGAGTCATGAAGATGTTAGGGAGGATCACTATAAAAACGTCCCTATCTGGAAATCGAGGGATTACAAAGTAAGCGCAATACTACAATAGCATTGGATCGGATGCATCCATGGACACACATATCATCCTTAGAATTGGGTACAGTTGACGATAGTGAGGAGATAGCAACTTGGGAGCATAACAGTAATAATTAATAAAATGTTTCGTTTTTAATTGTACCTTAACTACGTTAGTTGACGAGTTTGTTTAAATGAGTTATCGGCATAATGATTAGTAACTTGGGAGGATAACAGTGATAATTAAAGAATGATTCGTTTAAATGATCCCTTAAATAAGTTATTTAATGTGTGTTTTAAGAGTTTTCTGCGTAATATTTTTTGGATTGTTTCAGGTCAAGGGCGAGAATGAATGGTTTCGCAACTTGACTACCATGATAATTTTGGATGGATTAATTGGAGATAGAAAGTGAACTGGGATGATTCGCTATTCTATATAATTTTGGGATGGATTAATTGGAGATAGAAAGTGAACTGGGATGATTCGCTATTCTATATAATTTTGGGATGGATTAATTGGAGATAGAAAGTGAACTGGGATGATTCGCTATTCTATAAAATTTTGGGATGGATTAATTGGAGATAGAAAGTGAACTGGGATGATTCGCTATTCTATATAATTTTGGGATGGATTAATTGGAGATAGAAAGTGAACTGGGATGATTCGCTATTCTATATAATTTTGGGATGGATTAATTGGAGATAGAAAGTGAACTGGGATGATTCGCTATTCTATAAAATTTTGGGATGGATTAATTGGAGATAGAAAGTGAACTGGGATGATTCGCTATTCTATAAAATTTTGGGATGGATTAATTGGAGATAGAAAGTGAACTGGGATGATTTGCTATTATAATAAATATAAATAAAAAAATAAAATATATTATTATAATAAATTCATTGGAGATAGAAAGCGGGTTTGCATGTACTCGCTCTTCTATATAATATAAAATTTTTAATAAGTATAATTTTATATAAAGTTATATGAATTATGGATACATAAGGTATAGAAACCTAAAAGCTATGTTGGTCTAGTTAAACAATTAGTACAGATAGTACTAAAGATATAGAAATTATTTTATTGTATTATCACTTTAGTTAGTAGTACTAACATGTTAAGACCCTTTTTTGTTTATTTATAGGGAATTCTGTAAGATTTAAAGAGTTAAATTTACACAAATGTTTAAAGACAGATAATGAATCCCGCTAGATGTACCAAAACAATTGTAAGTTAATTGTAATTGTAAGAAATGCCTTTTAAAATATGTTGTGAACGATTCCAAATTTTTAAAATGTGAATGTTAACTTAGGTCTAATAGTTTGTACATTATTGATAATCCATAGGATGTTAATGTCAACTGCACAGAATGACTCCACTCACAGAGTGTAAGGTTCTTTGACAGAATCGTGTATGGGGTCATACACGTTATCAGGATGGTCGAGTGTAAGGTTGCAACCCAGATATTATCGATGGCTCGAGTTGGAGACTGAATCGACTCTCCTGTAGTTTTAAAGTCTAGCAACACTGAAGTCATAGACAAAATAATGCAGAGTCTGTGGTAAGTTTGGCTGTTGGCGGGAAAGCGAGCGTATCGAGCCATCATGGGAACAAACGCTCGGTGGAGAGGGTCATTCGATCGCCAGCGCCTGAGCTGGATGAACGGGTACAAGAGCAACGTGTATATTGTGAAATTTGTGTAAGAAAAGTCAGTAAAATACAGTGCATGTAACCAAGTGGAGTTTCATTGGAGGGAAGTTTACATACTCAAAGCTTGTGTTATGGGTATTAGATAACAGATATATTTAATACATTATGTACATAGTTTTTTTTATTATACATTGAAAACACCCAGACCAACGGAACAAATTTCTGCAGATCGTACACAAATATGTTCTAAGGCGGGAATCTAACACGCATCCTCTTGCGTCGCAGGCGGCCTCCTGCCCGCTGCGCCACTGAGGTCATCCTACTGAGTCTGAGTCATTGTTTAAATTAAGTTTTTGACACAATTTAAAATGTGAGTTCAATCACTTTATGAAATGCGAAGTATTGTCGAAATATATATATTCCAATTAATAAATTAAAAATTTCACAATGTTTTAACGAGCTTGAGTATCATTAAAGGTAACTGTATAATGACGAGTAAATGCAAAATTGGCACCTGTAACGAAAAAGCTTACAAAGATATATATAGGGAAAAGCGATGGGAGTCGTACCCTAATTGACAATATTTATGCTCAATGCCTTCACTTAATTGAAAGCCAATCGTCGACAAAACGGTAGCCTACTTCCGAGAGAGCCTTTAATACCTTCACAGAATTTGATGCTTTTTCTACCGACTTCCAAAAAGGAGGAGGTACTCAATTCGACTGTTTTTTTAAATGTTTGTTACCTCATAACTTTCGATAGGGTGAACCAATTTTCAAAATTCATTTTTTTTAAAGCTGGTGCTTCCCGTGTGGTCCCATTTAATTTTCATCAAATTCGGTCCAGTAGTTTTTGCGATGCACTCCAATAACTGAATAGAATGAAAGTCGGTATAACATTTTTCAAATTTACTTCTTAAATTCGTCACTGTAGGCTGAACTAAGTTGATTTCAAAAATTGCGAAATAGACAAAAAAATTTCTACCGACTTCCAAAAAGGAGGAGGTACTCAATGCGAACGTTTTTTTTGTTATGTTTGTTACCTCATTACTTCCGATGGGGTAAAACGATTCTTACAATTCTTTTTTAGTTTGAAAGCTGGTGCTTCTCGTGTTTAAATTTCATCAAATTCGGTTCAGTAGTTTTTGAGTTACACTCCAATAACTAAATAGAATAGAAGTCGGTATAAAATTTTTCAAATTGTACATGTTCCAACTTTGTAATTTTATACTTCATTCATTAAAAATGATGTCATCGATATTCCATATCTTCAGATATTACCAGAAAACCGTGTAGGTATTTTCATAATTACTGATAGGCATATTAATAATTATAATGACTTAATGTTCCGTATTATTTTAATAAGGAAGCAGAGTGTTGTTTTACTAAAATTAGGGCTGCTTCACTATCGATGTGTTGCGTATAAAGTTTTTCACAAACCTTCAATATTCCACGTGCTTCTTCTTACGACTGTACCGCTAAATGTGTCGAGGATGGTTTCTTGAACAGGCAACGCCCACAGTTGAACATCTTCCATTCCACATCCTGTCAAGACAAAGTCAATAATAATAATAAATAAATACCGCCGTCGGTGAGCGGCGACATCATTTAGTCCTAGGGAGAATTGGAGTCTAAAACTCCGATTCTCCCTGGGACTAAGTGAGACCCGTGATCTCTGGCTTGCCTTAACAGGCTGTCTGGTGGAGTGGGTGGAGACGCAAAAATAAGTAACAAAAGCTCCTACGGTGGAAGTGTTATGAATGACGCTGGAAGTAGCGCTTAAGTAAAACCGCAGCACACCTCTCGACACCCTTTAGGCATCCACACCAACGTTGCCCCTTTTGTCACCTTTTGTTATCATGCTGTTATGGGGGGCCCGTTTCGTGGGTGGCAAGTGATCTGCCTTAATGTTTTATGATGAGGCTAAAATTTCCATATGCCATAGTCCCGTCTATAGCCTTTTATCTCCCTTATCCCTTATACATTCATAAGCTCGTTTTACCCATTTTTGTACAAGATCTGATGAATCTATGTCACCGTCATGCCAAAGTCTGTTTTTGTCACAGATTACTGAAACAAGTTTGTATACAATTTTGTATATTTTATACCAAATAGGCCTCTGAGTGTTGACTACAACAAACCTATGACTTTGTAAAGGACCAGATAACAAATCCGTGAAAAAGTTTAAATAAATAGAATAATAATACACGACTTCACTTTTACACGCTCTTACCCCCGCAATTCCCGGATTCCCAGTGTCGCGAGAGAGATAGACACACACAATAACAACAATTAGGACGAAGAACAAACATTCCTGCTCATTACACAAATATTGACCCTGGACAGGGATCGAACCTGGTGACTCCCAACCGAGCTAATGGAGACTTCAGAGGTTGTAGACCACTTCTAATTTTTCTCAAATAAAATTCACTAATCTTGATAAATTATATTATTTACATTTAAAGATAAGTACCGTAATTCAAATTAATCAATGGCTTACCATAGCTGATATGTAGAAACGAAAACAATAAAGTCGCACAAAGAATCACGTGTCCTGTTCCATCCATTTCTTATACCTTTAGAAGTAAAGATTACGTAGGCTGTACCATACCTAAAAATAAATATGTTTTACTTTCTTTGTTGATTCTTGTCAAACTAAGTAACACAAAACAAATTTTAATTTTCCGGGCTTACCGAATGTTTACGGATTCTACACTCAGCTTTTATTAAATTTTACATACACAAATATTTTAGATGTTTATCAACACTTCCCCCTTATTTAATAATTTACTTGATCACTATAAAGAAACAATAAGCGTCTGAATATCTATAATATGAACACAAAACTGAATAAAGATAAATATCATTGATGACGATTACCTTTATCTATTGATTCATATCTTTGCGAGGAAATAACGCGATAGTAGCCATAATCTGATGATAAGACTCATAACAAACCAATTATCACAAAATACTTTATTTTTGAATTAAATTATGTAGATAATCGCGAACGGAAAATTCAGATTGAATTTCTTTTTTATCTTTATGCTAAATGAGAACAGTGGTTTCGACCCTTGCCACTCAACGGGACTACTAAATTTTAATTATTTTTGCGTCTTACCCTCTGGAATTTATCACTATATTTGAAATATGGTTCGAAGGGTTGTAAAATTTAAATGAATGCCCGATTTATTTCCTGAGTAACGACATCTTCCAGATTAAAATGTTTTTCAGTGCTGGTTATTGTTTACTTTATAATATTTCTTTAATTTTTTTATTCTTGACACAATTTAAATCGTTTCAACACTTGACTCTAGAGATTTGGTTCTAGATTGACTTTAAAAGTCACTAAGTAGTCTGCTGCCGAATCTTACCTGCTCCTTATCGCGTTTCGACGTGGAAAGTTGGCTAGGTATCATATAATGGGATAGTATAGGATCATCATAATCAATATCGAGATAAAAAAGTCTGATTCCAAATTTCACCCAAACCTTTCCACCTTATTATATAAAACCTGAACTAAAGGCCGAGTTTAAACCATGTTATGAACGAATTTCATATAAAAAGTTTTCTCAAACCATGGTTTAAACTCGGGACTAATCGTCCGTTTAGTTCACGTTTTAACAAGGCGAGTTAAGCCTGAGTTTCTTCTCAGGCTTAACCTAACATACAAATCCAAATTTCTAAATAAGTGTGATGCGACAGTATGAATGGTATGTAAGTATTTAAATACATACCCCAAAAGCTACTAACCTGGTAACCTGGAATAACACATAGCCTACTTTGTATAAAATATAAGGTTTCTGAGGGATCCATCTTGACGCAGCCGAAGCCGATTTGCGCCTTCTATTACGTATCCATTGCAGGCTGAATATGATGGGAACAGAGGTTGATACTCTGAAATCAGTTACATTCCACAATCGAAATTTCTGTTGAAGATCGCTCACTCTGCAGATGGCATAGTAACCTATACTGAACTTTGTTTGGCGCCAAATTAAGCAATAATCAGGGGATATTTTACAAAACCAGCATCATCCTTTACATGACCTACGCATCTGTACAAACGCTACTATTAACTCAGAAGCATGATACCTACAAACTTCAAGTGATTCAGAATCGTTTTGTATGCAAAGTGGAATTATGTGACACGTAGTTTATGTGGAACGACGATCTGGATTGTAACTTGAAGCTCATATCATTTCATAAGATCTAGTCCTATTTAGTTACTTGTGACAAACAAGCCCGAACCTCACTTCCACCCTACCCGTTACCACTCTATTCTGTCTTAGGTAATCCTCTACATCCTCGATCAGTAATCTGTCGTGCCTCTATAATCTCTTGTCAGTTGATATCAATCGGATTAGTAGGCGTAGAGATGGCCAATAACATCTTTTTTATTGTAATACAACACGCGCGGGCCCGTCGGCGGAACGCACCGCGCACTTCCCGCCTTTGGTGTGTTTTTATTTTAATGAGTGACGATTTTCGTCCACCTCAAGAAGTGCGCCCGGACTATTTGTCGATTCCACTAAGTTACGTAAATAAATAATTACCATAATTGCACAACATAAATCGGTACAATGACTAGTGATTCAGATTAAAAGTATGCATGCATACATAAATATTACATTACATACATCGTGTTAAATTATGTTAGTCATTAACGCTTTTATCATAAATATATTATCAACTGATAAACTGTACATTGTTCTTTATCAAATACGGCATTTTGCTTTTATTCGTGTATTGCGATGACGTACAAGTAGCAAGAACATGAAACTATATCTTAACAATTCGTAGTTTATCATCTAAAAATTTGTTTTTTTAAAACAGGAACTTGATATAGGGGTTTGCAGATATTTTTACGATATCTAATAATAATTCCGATAACAATAATTTTAAATTTAATCGCAGAATTGAATATATACAATTCAGTGCCAAGAATCAACAGTTGTGACATCGTGGTTCTGCTCCATACTATCTTGAGGTTTCCTGTTCACTGATACATTTAGAGCAAGTAACTGTTGAATGGGCAGCCTGGGCGATAGGTTCACCATGCTGGCCCACTGCCCCGAACACAGCTCCGGAAACTTCAGCTTTTTTAGAAAATGGCCCTCCAAGTACCAGGGAGACACGCATGTGGGAGAGTAATCCCATATCTTCATTTCGTTCAGACGGACCCATCTGAAATACAATCCCGACTTTGTTGAGGATTAATTCATTTGTTGTGAAATTAATTGGCTACCTCTGGATCTTCTTAATATAATTGTTAAGATTTTGTAATTAATATATTGATTTAAAAGATTATGAGTTATTTCACATTCGCAGTTTATTTTAGTAATAATATTAACGTATGGTAGATATGACGATTTTATATTACATTAAGACACTTTAAACATAAATAGATATAATAGGTTAGATATTTGTTGCAGATCCTTCTAACCGGCGAAAAATTTAAATAACAAAGCGTCTCTTTTTGTTTGTTTAACTGATGTTTTACTAATCATTATCATAGCTGAAACCGATGTAAGTTTTCCAGTTGTGATGATTCGCTGATTAATAAATACGTTAGGGATATATAACCCTATAAATACATAATGATATAATTATCTAATGATATTTAAACAGGTTTGGTACTTGTTGGTGTGTAAAATATTAGACTGAGATGTGCCCTGATATGGTACCAAAATCCATATGGCACGAGTAGACTAATAACTAAATAATCTTTGTTATAGAATCAATGACAGATGTAAGATAATTTATTGATTCAGGCGTTACTTTTCGGAGATCCATTTAAAAATACTCATTGAACCATATAACTTCTACTGATGATGCCTCCTGTAGAGGCGATACCTACACGTTTTGAAGAGTTTTTGGTAGGGCATGTGGTTTATTTTGTAAACTTTCTGCTTGCACATTATGTGGGAGGAAGGGTGGTGCTCACTGCATCTTTATGCGATAAGCATTTTTACAGCGGCTGCGGAAATGTCTATAGATATTTCTTTTCAATATACTTTTGACACAAATGCACTTGTTTTGTTAATATAATTTCATAATATTAGATACACTATATGGCCTATCTTAATTTTAGTTGTTATTCCTTAGTTTCGCCTCTATAGTCTCTGTGGTAATTGTCAAAGTTAAGGTTGCGTTATGGCATAACTTCCTTGGCGCCAGATGGTTTTGGTTCAAATTGTTCCTTAGATGGATGATTTTACTCGCAAAGCCAGGTTTATTAGTGCTAGTGCTTGTTTTCTATAAATAAGAAACGAATAATTTTAGGGTTATTTTTGCCAACTTGTAAGTAAATGAGTAAACTGTCTAACACTTACGGATCGTTTCAATCTATATAGGTATCTTAGATTATTGATTGGTATGCGCGGAGAGCGAAAATAATAATTAAACTAAGCTATGTCTATATTTATATATATAAAATGAACCACTATTTCTCCTGGTCACGCTATATCTTGAGAACGGCTTGACCGATTTGATTCATCTTTTTTAAAATGTTTTCTAATACTTCGTAGAAGGTTCTTACATTAAAACCAAATCAATAAAAGATGGGAGATCATGGCAAGGCCGAAGGCCGAGCCTACTACGCACTACTACGAAGTCGCGGACAGTCGCTAGTAATTATACCTATAGAATCCCCGTGTTTCTAATTAATATTTTTTGTATTATTTTTAATAAACTAATAACTAACTAGTTTATTATGAATAATACAAAAACGTAATTATTAAAAAAATAGAGAAGCTCATAGTAGTTGGCAAGGTCGACGGGAAAAGACCACGCGGTTGCTCACCTACCCGATGGTCAGACGCAGTAAATAAGCTTACCGGCCTGGCAATCGCGAAAGATATTAAGACCGCCGAAGACAGAACCACGTGGAAGAGCATAGTACATCGAGCGGTCAACCATTCAGACTAGACACGACCTTCAGCAATGAAGATGCCGACCATGATGATGATGAAAACTTACTAATTTTCAAATACATTTTTTTGCAATTATCTTATTTCCCCAGTTAGTGGAGTGAATATGAAACCTGCACGTACTGAAATACCGATGTAAAGTTGGCAGCTCAACTTTTGCAGTCAAAGCCTAGATTTGTAAGGTAAGTAAGTGTTTGCGTACGAAAGTAGTACGAGTTTCCATTTCCCTGAGAGCCACTTTCACCAATTTGTTTGTTTAATGAGTACTAACACTAGTTCAATTGACGTATATGACATTTACAAATGTAAGGTTCTCTTTTCACGCTAACCTACTACAAGCCAAGAACATCCTACATGTATGATTGACGCGCCAGATTTTATTTTTGTGTATGTAACTGTATACTTTCAGTCTTTTAACTCTCAGAACAGGCCTTAAAAAACGCCCTTATGTTACACGTAGTGCATGGCCATTTCAATAGTTGAGTGCTCAGTTGGAAACTACAAACTGTTCACACATGCATCATAGCATACCTGGTCTACTATTTGCGTTAGCTTTCATTTCCATCGTGCCCGATGAAAACAGCTTTCTCACACCTAATACTTTTTATAGACCAAGCCCACCACAGTAACCTGAGATCATGACGCCTATATTTTTACGACTAAAAGAAAGAAAGTTATATTCAGCTTTTAATAGCCAAAGTTTCAGAGACACAATCTGCCCGAGTCATCCCACGTTACTTTTTATACTGGATTTTGTAGCTATTAGAACTTGAAGTGTGTTCTTAGAGCATAATGCAATTGGAAATTTTACTATATAAATATTAAAAACTATACATATTTTGGATGAATTTGTGTGATCATACCTTTAAAGTGACAAGTGACTGTTATAAGAACTATCAGTCGTTATAAGTATAATAATATAAACTTACCGACTCACTTTGTATTATGTCGGTTTTAGGCACAAGCGTGAACACTCCCAGAAGAAGGACGACATACGTTCGAAACGTTGTCGGAATTAAACCAACATAATGTCAAGTGACCCGCAGTGCAAGTACCGAACTTACCTACCGATCGATAAATGTGAGTCTTGAATTCGTCATACTTCAAAAAAACTGGCTATATCGATCTTTTGTCGATCATTGCATGTAAGTAACAAAATTAAGTGAGCTGTAGACAAATTCGGTAAGCTCTTGTGGAGATAACGATAACCCTATGGAACTGTTAAATTACGTTTGAGATCGTCTATTTAATCGATTTTAACGATTGTTTTGTCAGCTTTGAAAATGACCTTGATATAGCTTATCGACAGGCGGCGAGAATAGGGATATTGTTTAGTTGCGTTTGATCTTACTAATATTATAACGTTTTTATTTATGGATGAATGGATGTTTGTTATTCTCTTACGCTCAAACGGCTGGCCCAATCTTGATGAAATTTGGCATGGAGGTAGATGGGGCGCTGAATTAATACATATGATTTTCATCAACATCGTCATCACCCATAACCATGCGGGTGTTACCGCGGAGCACAGCTAGTATTCAATAAGAAAATAGACTTCAGCCTTCTTTTGATCGTAGAAGAGCGAAATGCTCGTAGAAATCTTCATATGATAGAAGAACGCATTGTGGAAAGCAAGCAATTCGTAATACTCGATATATTGTCTACAGTTTCACGATCGTATAAGTCGTCGATATGACTTCCATACTTGCTAGGGGCGATACGGTTTATTAGCGATCTTAGCGCCTCAACAAATTTAACAACTATTACGATACTTGCACTGTCGGTAGGTATGTTTGTAATATTATAAGTGACTTATAATAGCTGTTTTAATTTATAACAGTCACTCAGACAGACAGAACACTTACGCGGAAATATACAAGGCGTGACAGTCGCAGTGCCATGGGTTGCCTGATAGTTTGACAATAGCAAGCTTAGGCATGTAGTCCAGAGTGCGAGACGGCAGTGAAGGAAACATGTTGCCGTCCAAATATCTGAAAGCAATGTGACGATATTGCAAAACTGATTTCTTGCATAAGTCTCGTATAGTTCCGTAGAAACCAACATTTATATTTCTTCGTAAGCATTTCCTCGCAGACTTTCCGCTTTACTACAAAGACAAATTGCAATTTAAATCTGCATCTATCAGCAGCATCTATGACTATAGGGACATGGTTTTTGTAATATACGTGTATTACTAGCTTGAATATTATAAAACATGAATCCAAATTCGTTTAAGTTTTCCAGGTGTAATGATTGCGTCACACAAATATTCATTACATAATACAATAATTGAAATAGATACCTTTAAGAAACATTTACTTTGCAATTGAGAACGTGGCTTAGTAAATATTAGTAATTAAATAATCATGACCTTATTTTGAATATCTGAAATGTATATGTACCTGCTTTATAAATTAACGCCTTAATAATATGATTCGACATAAAAAGGAACTTTACAATTTTAGACGGATAGTTTACACATCATTGGACGGGATTCGAACCCTCTTCCCGTTCAGACAATCCGTGTCAGACGACATAACCGCCAGGCTACCGAAACGCGAGTTCGTATTATAAATATATTTTTCGTGGTCACATTATAAACTATTTAATTCGCCTTTGTACATCTATTCTCTAAACTTAATACCTTAAATTAGTTAGAAATAGAGTGGAGTCGATTGAGGCTATTTTAGGAAAAGGAACCGTATAAAATAACTTTGTTGTCTGTCAGTCTAGATATTTTATGTAGCCGTAAAGGTATCAAGTTTAATAATTGATATCAAATACTACTTTTTACTTTTTTTTTTATTTCTACGGTCCCTTGGATTGATGCTGTACGTTTATAAACATTTTTCTTTCTTTTTTAATTCAAATCATTTTATTTTCAAATCATGAACAGTATGACAGTAAGGCAAAACCTACAGGGTACTTTCCGTTGACCTAAAATCATAAAGTTTGGTAAGAAGCAAGTACACAGCGGACATAATTCATGCTCAAACTAGGTGTTTTGTATATTACACCTAGTTTGAGCATGAATTATAACGTTTTTAACAACTCTACCGAAAAATAAAAATAATAAAAACCGCCTTCGTGCATGTCTGGCTCGCCCTAAGGATATTGTACAAGCAAATAATTGTGTCACGCAACATAAATGACGTAAATATTTTGTGAAGTGAGATAATGGTACGGAACCCTCGGTGCGCTAGTCTACTCGAACTTGGCAAGTATTTTATTGTTATTGATAGGATAGCATTTGACCACTACGTAACTTGAGTGACAGTGATGAGTCTTACTAACTAACAACTTATAACAGTCTAGCACACTAGACCTAGAATGGGGACTATTCTCGTCACCTGTCATAACACGTCGACTAGTGCTTAGTAACAGGTTTTTAATCTTGAGTGTGATAGTTAGTCAGGCGGGCACAAGAAAGTGACCTACCACTATGTTCTCGCGAATTTACCTACACAGAAAACTCAAGGTAGGAATCGAAGCAGCGAACGCCTTTATCCCAAAGCTATCACATATCTGATCGAATCTATCATCGCTTATTTTTTTTTAAGCAACGTGTTAGACACACATGCTAAGTGGTAGTAATTGCTAGTTAGCAGCATGGACGTATCCAAAAATGAGCAAATGTATCAGTAACTAAGGAATGTAATATAATGAATAAGGTTGACATTAATAAGGAAGAATAATAATTAAATTTAGGATTTGTAGGCGGTCACACTTGAATTTATTAGTTGGCACAAGTTGGCCTTATCAATACCAAAAATTGTCAAAAAAATAAGCAGTACTTACACAGTAGTAAGATTCTTCAACGTGGAAAATGTTTTGAAGTGCACTTCATAAAGTTTATTCTCCGATAGCAACAGCGAAGTAAGATTTTCTAATCCAAGAAAAGCAGTGAAGTTTAAAAACCGCAGTTTATTTCTCGTTAAATCAAGCTTTTCCAAGTTTGTGCAGTTAGAAAATACGTGGTCTGGCAGCTCTGATAGCGCGTTTTCTTTGAGGTCCAAAGTGCGCAACAGTTTTAGCCTCTCAAATTCCACACCTGATAGCTAAAAGGATCATAAAACTTTGTTATGTACATTGGTATTTTAACCGTTATGATAGAAACTAAGCAACTAAAAAACCAAACATACTCTGACCAAATTGTTGTTAGATATATCCAGGAAAGTCAAACAGTTGAGATTGTAAAACAAGCGATTCGGTATGTTCTGTAATTTATTCCGATCTATCAACAAAGTTTCCAATGATACTAAGCTCTCAAAAGCCTTCTCGCTGATGTTAGATATTTTGTTATCAGAAAGTTTCAATATTTGGAGTGTTTTTATTGTAAATGTTCCATTTTCAATTCTCTGTATTTTATTCTTGGACAAGTCCAGAATAACGAGCGAGTCGAGTCCCACGAAGCTGTCTGAAGGTACATACACCACTTGGTTGTTTGAAATGTCGACGGTTTCCAGGAATGAATTGTTCAAGAACAATCTTTCGGGCAGCGTGTATAAAAAGTTGTTGGAGAGGTCCACGTGAAAAAGGTTTTTTGTCATTCGAAACGCTTCGCTATCAATCTCTTCCAAGTAATTTCTTTGTAGTCGTCTGTAATATATTACTTTACGGTCAAGGGGAACAGTAAAGAAGAAAAACTCGTAAGTTAACGCTCGATTTAAATAAAACGACAGATATTTAAAGCTAAATTGGCCATAACAAATATGCTGCTGCCCTTAGTACGGTCAAATTTTTAATTAGGAGTATGTTTGGCTAAATGAACTTTGTCTTGAATTATTTCATAGACTAATAAGTTATCTGCCCTGGTTTAGGTATTTGGTTTCCTACGCAGTGTTAACTCTCGAATAGTATTGTTAACCATAGATTATATATAAACTATAGAGCGCACGTTAGTAAGTAAGAACCGAAAGCACAAGTATGAACAGCTCGCAGCACACACAGCACAGCAGTCGCTCAACAATACGAGCAATATTGAGATGTGACGGTGAAATGTGCGGCATCAGGTTGTCAAAACGATATCACACATCATATAGATAGATACATCGGCCATACAAGGCCAAATCAGAGGCGGGTGGCCAAGCTGGCTACTATAGTTCTATCTACCTACATTGAGCCTGCGTTGTAGATTATCTATTAGTGTGGCTTCTGTTACTGACGTACAATACCAACTGCATAGAAAATCAATTTCCCTATTGTAGATTTTCTATGCAGTTGGTATAACTTGGTCGTACGTCACATGTACTAATCATTTTTAAACTTTCGCGATGTGAACACATATTTATATTATATTAACGGGGCTTAAAAGCCATTATATAGTTAATATAATATAAATATGTGTTCACATCGCGAAAGTTTAAAAATGACATGTGACGTACGACCAAGTTATACCAACTGCATAGGTCGTCACATGTACGTCAGTAACAGAAGCAGCTCAGCATTCGTGATGTTTAAAAACAATACATTAACAATTAGAATTAAATTGATTTTAGATACAAAATAATGGTTTAACAACAACATAATTAAAGTAATTAAGATTGTTATTAATTAGATAGATTCGATCAAAACTTTCATTGGAATTTTAACGCAGATTTAATCAGATAATATTAATCTTACTTATCTATTATTCAGCTATTTTGTCGCTACGTACAACGACCATGAGATTTTATTATAAGATTATTCTTGTCCGATTAAATTCGAATTCAATTTTCGGTAAATTGAAGAACTTATAGGGACTAACGGATTTTCTAACAGTAAAAGCAATCTTAATTTAAATGACTACGTCAAACAGCCGTCTCACTATTTCGTGAAATACTTACAGGATTCTCAAATTGGCTAAAGAATCAAATATTCCTGCTGGCAAGTATTCGACACGGTTGTCAAACATGTCCAATTCGGTAAGTGACCGCATTCCCCTGAATGTGGACTTGTGTAACGTTCGCAGCTTGTTCGTTCCTAAATCACTGCAAATGTAAGAACAATTAAATTAAACCATCATCTAGACAATGACGAAGCCCGATCTATAACAAAATAGCACGGGTGCTCGTAATAGCAACTGTAGCAATGGAAATTGCTGGGCTAACGAACGCTCTAGCAGAGTTCACGACTGGCAAAGCCGATATGGTCCGTACCACCTCTAGTAGATATGCAAGAGTCGTACCATCTACGTATATACTATAGTGATATAAATTGTACAACTTGATACCGCTACTGCCGTGCCAGATATTCATATGAGTTTGAATGACAGCTGAAGCAAGGTACATTAAGAAGAAGATACATTTTGTAGCAAATAATACTCAAAACTTATGTCTTGCGATAACCAGCGCAATGCAGTACAACGTATAAATCCAGGTTACCACCAGGTTCTGGGTGGTACTGTAATAATAAAAATGGTCAAGCGTGGTGCTTACCATTATGTCTAAGACTAAGCCAACTCCACCTAATTCAGCTGATTTGCTGTAATAATAAACATGTTCAGTTAACGGTAAATAATACCGCATTTTATTGTATTAATCCCTTGTCTAACCTTTATGTGACTATCTCTAGAGTCATACAAAATAAAACACAAATATTATTTGGAGAATATAAACAGATAATCGTAGGCATAAATCTCAAAACTTTCACAATCACCCTTCAAACTAGGTTCTGTGAAGTGTACGCAAAAACGAGGGTCGGCAAATCTCTCTTTTGATTTACCTTTATTATTATCACAAAAACTCCATATTTTATCCCACGTAAATCAAGTTGCAAAAACCGCACATACATTTTATTACTTGAAGGTAGAAAATTGTGTTTGAAGTATGAGGAAAAGTAAACTTTTCTATATAACGCTTAAAGATATGATCATTTATCTTGGGCTTGAATGTTGTATTTTCACTATCAGTCTAGTTTAATTGTGTAAATTACGATTGCAACAATACATCATTTGTTACATTTAAGCGTATTTAAGACAAATATTTGTTACACATTTGAGTAAAGTAGTCCATATTGTTACCAAATATTCTTAAATGGAAGATAGATTTACTGAAAATATGCTAATGAGGTAGTAGGCCTGTTATGTAATGCACTTTATGTGTGGATACCACCATAGTGCTACATATTCAGGCTCGAAACCGTAGGTAGGACCAAAGTTTTAGAAGGTGCACGATATACTTTGATGCGTAGAACTCTGTTTTCTACCGACTTAAAAAAAGGAGGAGTTACTCAATTCGCCTGTGTTTTTTTTATCTCTGTTACCTCATAACTTTCGACTGGGTGAACCGATTCTCAAAATTATTTTTTTGTTTGAAAGCTGGTGCTTCCCATGTGGTCCGATTTCATCAAATTAGGTCCATTCGTTTTGAGATACACTCCTATAACTGAATAGAATGGAAGCCGGTATTAAATTTTTCAAATTGTACTTGTTTAAGTCTCGGGTTGACACTGGACATATGGGGATTTGTGGATTGGTTTTTCACAAATTTACAAAAATTTTACTCATTACAAGCTCTTTGACACTTTAATGGGGATTTGTGGAACAACCCTTTTTATGGGGTATTTGCCCATTTTGGCGCTTGATCAAATCTACACTATCTACAATTCTATGAGGAAATATTTTATTAATTGTTTGTATGTAATGGATACACTCAAAAACTACTAAGCTGATTTTGATAATTATTTTACCAGTAAAAAAGCTACTCTATTCCTAAGTGATATCGGGGTCTTTTTATTTTTAATAATAGTTCATCAAAGTGACTTCCTCTCGCCTGATGGAAAGCGAAGATGCAATTAGGAAGCGATGGCCAAAGAGATGCTTTTTCACGCCTCGCTTGAAAGACCCAGGGTCATAGCTGCAAGGAAATACGTACGCCGGCAGAGCATTCTACAATTTACTTACACGACAGAGGTAGGAACTGCCAAACTTTTCGGTTCGTGATAAGATGGCTATATTTGATTCATCGTTATCATCACCACGCGGGTGATGATAATGATGACGCGGAGCGCAGCCAGTATGTAATACAAAATAAACTTATCTTACATATTAACAAGATCAGCAGGCGCGATTAGGTCGGTGGTAAGAGTTGAGAACCCAGATCTCCAACAGTTGAGAGAACGTCGTGTAGAGTCACAACGACAAACACTCTTTGCACATTGGCGCCATCGCGATTGGCTGAAACTTATCGTCCAAGCTGAAACAACACATATACACAAAATCGTGCCTGTTTTTAGTTGGCAGATATCAAGATTTTCCTCATGCTATGATTTATTGCACCTTTTTTGTCTAAATTCACGCTCATATTATTGTTCACACATAAATCCACTTAGAGTAAGTGATTTTGACCTAATCTTTTTCTAAAACATATCCAGGCCTGAGTTCAATAATGTTTAAATCTAAAACTTTTTTCAAATTAAACCTATGTTTTTACTCCTTACCTGATGAGCAGTCAGGAGTGGAGTATATGGAACTCTTTACTTTGAAAGAGCAGTAGAACTCTTCGTGAATGAGTTCGTCCGGGAAAGTACTATCACGACACCTTTTTCTACCGTTGGATGAGGCGAAATTACTCGTAAGACTTACAACTTAATGTCTCAGACTCACGGGCGCAGTACAGTTCGAACGTTCGAAGAGTTGTGAAGAATTTTTTTCGACATTTCTGCCTAGGCAGAGGTTACCACTTTACACCAGGTGGGCCACGTGCTTGTACCGTCTCCTAATAACTTTAAAAAATGTCTAGTGTTTTACCCGAGAGGGATAACTAGGGAGTTTTCAAGTAAAGTGTAAATTATGTGGCACGCTTGCACTAGACCTAGTAGACGAGCGTCAATCATAGACCGCATTATCACTTAACATCAGGTGTGATACTTGATACACATAAGCCTACTTAAGTTTTTAAATTGACATGGTCACTATTACAAGAATTAGAATTAACTAATTTGTTGATAACTAGTGATTTTGATGTTTGTGATCGTTTAACCATCTTACAAACCGAACGCTCACGTGAGTTTAGCGTTATGAGGTTGACATGGAAATACGAATCACTTGTAAAGAAACAGAAACCAGTGAGAAACCCCTACCACGAAAACTCACAGGTAACCAGAACTTTCGTAAATTTATCAAACAAAGACTTGTCACATAGCACATTTACTGTGGGTACTCAAGATTAAATTTCACACCTACTACATCTAAACGCCCCTATGAGGAGGTAATTGGTAGTTTTGAGGAAGCAATAAGACGAAACAAGATACAGCGAGTGATTACGAGATTTAGAGATAAGATACCGCCGTAGCATTTCGTTGCGCTAAACCTCCACCGCCAAACATCACGTCTGAAGATAGTTAACCTTACTATGCGACCTCAGTAATGATGAAGAAGTTTTAGTACTTAAGGCGGATATAAGACATGCGACTGTAGTCGTGATCGTCACAAAATAAGATGACAAAATTTGTACGCTGTTAAGTGATGTAAAAACCTACAAACAAGTAGCGTACAACCCAACTGTCAGAATAAACCGCAGTACTCTCAACTTACAAAATAATACTAACATGTAATTTTATTGGAAACGAAACGATTCAGTTCTTACTCTGGTTTGGAAATGTACAACCGCCCAAGCTATATGGCTTGCCAAAAGTACACTAGCAAAATGTCCCACTCAGGCCCATAGTCATTGTGATAGACTCACCAATGTATTATCTGGCGAAACATGTGGCAAGTGTATTGCATCCATTGATCGGGCGTTCAACATCTTTCGTGAAGGACTCTAGATATTTCATGGAACTCTTGCAATCAACCAAACTTGAAATTAATGAAGTGATGGTCAGTTTCGACGTAACGAGTCTCTTTTCACAAATGTGAGGTCTGCATGGAGATAATAAAACTAAAATTGCAACAACAATATTACAATAGAGTAAGTTATACTGCTACACCATTGATTATCAACTGCTTTCTTTATATACCAAGACCAATACTACCTGCAGATTGACGGCGTAGTCATGGGCAATCCTGTAGCTCCAATGGTAGCTAATATTTGGATGGATCATATCTAGAAAATCTGGCGATATCTACTGTGCACCCAGGCCTGGTAAGCTGTGGAAAACATACGTTGACGATATTTTGGCCATGTCTGACACATCTCAACGGCGTACATAATAAGATGAGTTTCACCTACGAGATGGAAATTGAGAGAACTTTCGCTTTCTAAGACGTAAAAATGCGAATAAGTAAGGACGGTACACTGAGCCATACAGTATACAGGAAACCGACTCACACTGACCGATATTTACACGCTGACTTGCACCATCATCCACGTTATTTATATAAAACGTTATTTGTACAAATATGTAGTTACATCGCAGACCAACCGCGCATATGATCTATGCGACGAAGAACATATGTATTAAGGAAGATTTTTCATAATCCGGAAAGTTCTACAGAGGAATGGGTATAAAGTGCGGGCCACACACTAGAGGCAAAAAACTACAAGAAAGCTCCAGCAGTGCAAGGTCGAAAGACAACCAATTTACCTTTTATGCTGTGTTTGAAAGGGGTGACAGATGGGTTGGCAAATATTCTTCGTAAATATTCTGTTAACACCATATTCACTCTTTTCATAAACATAGCCTAGATACTGCGTTCGTCGAAAGACAACATTCTCTTGGAAGAAGCAGCCGTTTATAAAATAGATCAAATGGGTAGGCCAAACGAACTGTTGCCTGTCGAACTAAGGAGCACGTTAGGGCCGTGAAGAAATGTTACCTTCAAAAATTGGCCATTACCCTTTTGGAATCGGGATCCAATCACTGGATTGAGTTAAATAACCCTCAGATAATCTCCACAGAACGCAACTATATACCTAGACTGGTAAGGGAGGCCATTGAAATTTGTGAGTTATGTGTTTCACGACCCAGATCGAGTTTCTAATGACTTTTGAGTCAGTAGATTAAAACGGATTAAAACGGAACGCAAGAAACGTGAAAAGAAGAGGATAGACCCCTTCCTCTGCTCATAACAACACCTACCCGCAGATACTTCAGTTTACTTGTGAACATGGCATTATGCAACTGTGCCGAAATATAGAGAGCTCAAAATAAATACAAAACATGCTAAACATCCCGTTTTTAATGGTTTTTGTTAAAAAACAGATCGCTAAAACTAACACAATAAGTTACGTTATGTGCGCGAGACGATCTCTAAGCATACTGAGCAAGCTTCCTGAAGAAGAACGTCTTATTCGTTCAAGCGTCGTTGGACTTTAAACCGACATAATACAAAGTAAATGCAGCCGGTACGTTAATATTATTATTATAATGTGTGATACTCATGATAGTTTTCGAACTCTAACATAATATTTACTCATACCTACCTAAACCTAAAATAGAAAGCAAGCGCAACGCAAACATGCGATAAAGTAAATCTATCTTTTATGGTTTTATTTAGTGCATAAAATTTAGAAAGTTTTCATATCTTTCTCCGAACCATGTCATTGCCTTCTTGTATACACTTGGCATCATCGATTTTCCAGTCGTGAGTTCGTGAATTTTTATTTAAAACGCTTTTACTATCTGTCATACATTTATCTTCATCACTCAATGAATCACCTGAAATGGCTTTAAATCGATTACCATCGTTTTTTTGTGGATAGAAGGCATGTCTATTTTCTAGTATTTTATAACTCCAGAAAAATAAAATCTATTCTAATAGCGTACTGATATTTTTGGAACCTTGACATAATTTACCTTAATTTAAAACAACAAACAAGTTTAAATTCATAATCTATTATTCAATTTAGGTCAATATCAAGGACACACTTGTGAACGTCAAGTAATTTTAAATGTAAATAAAATTAAATATTCAAAAATAAAATTTGGGTTCAAAATCAGTAAGAAGTTTGTTTAAAAGAAAAGGAGCGCTTTTATACCGAGCAGAAACTTTACTATGTTTTGGTTGACGTTTGACTTGACGTTTTTTTAGATTATGATTTTTGAAGCACGAACGCCTGTAATTTTAGAAAGAACAATTTGGTCCTCGAAAGGAATTCGAATCCACGTCTTCTGACTATTCGTTATGGACAGCATGACCACAAAGCAACCAAACCGACCCATCCAAGTATCGCATTTATCTTCCTTATCACAGGGCTTAATAATTTATTTACAGGTATTCTTTTAGGGGTATTAATCTAATCTCTAATAATATTATAGGGCTCTAGTTTTGCGTAGAGCTATAGGTTTTTTAATTTCAGGACGAACTTTTGGATAAAAAGGCTATATATATATTTGACATAATCGAGGAAGTTGGACAGGTTATCTCAAGACAGCGAGTTAATAATGTTAACCCTAAGTAAACAATATTAACACACAAATTAATGCTCACTTGTTCCGCCCTTATTGTTGGGTTTTAAAATTATTTGACCTTTTTTATGATTCCTTAGTCAGGCATATTCATTTGTTAAGTTTTTTTTAAAAGTATTGTTGTCTTGCGCAGGCTTCTTCGTTTGTCTCTATTAGAAGTATTGTAGTCTTGCGCAAGCCTCTGCGTTTGTCTCTATTAGAAGTATTGTTGTCTTGCGCAGGCCTCTTCGTTTGTCTCTCTTAGAAGTATTGTAGTCTTGCGCAAGCTTCTTCGTTTGTCTCTATTAGAAGTATTGTTGTCTTGCGCAGGCCTTTTTGTTTGTCTCTAGCGCAAGCCTCTTCGTTTGTCTCTATTAGAAGTATTATTGTCTTGCGCAGGCCTCTTCGTTTGTCTCTATTAGAAGTATTGTTGTCTTGCGCAAGCCTCTGCGTTTGTCTCTATTAGAAGTATTGTTGTCTTGCGCAGGCCTCTTCGTTTGTCTCTATTAGAAGTATTGTTGTCTTGCGCAAGCCTCTGCGTTTGTCTGTATTAGAAGTATTGTTGTCTTGCGCAAGCCTCTTCGTTTGTCTCTATTAGAAGTATTGTAGTCTTGCGCAAGCCTCTTCGTTTGTCTCTATTAGAAGTATTGTTGTCTTGCGCAAGCCTCTTCGTTTGTCTCTATTAGAAGTATTGTTGTCTTGCGCAAGCCTCTTCGTTTGTCTCTATTAGAAGTATTGTTGTCTTGCGCAAGCCTCTTCGTTTGTCTCTATTAGAAGTATTGTTGTCTTGCGCAAGCCTCTTCGTTTGTCTCTATTAGGAGTATTGTTGTCTTGCGCAAGCCTCTTCGTTTGTCTCTATAAGAAGTATTGTTGTCTTGCGCAAGCCTCTTCGTTTGTCTCTATTAGAAGTATTGTTGTCTTGCGCAGGCCTTTTCGTTTGTCTCTAGCGCAAGCCTCTTCGTTTGTCTCTATTAGAAGTATTGTTGTCTTGCGCAGGCCTCTTCGTTTGTCTCTATTAGAATTATTGTTGTCTTGCGCAGGCCTCTTCGTTTGTCTCTATTAGAAGTATTGTAGTCTTGCGCAAGCCTCTGCGTTTGTCTCTATTAGAAGTATTGTTGTCTTGCGCAGGCCTCTTCGTTTGTCTCTATTAGAAGTATTGTAGTCTTGCGGGTGCCTCTTCGTTTGTCTCTATTAGAAGTATTGTTTTCTTGCGCAAGCCTCTTCGTTTGTCTCTATAAGAAGTATTGTTGTCTTGCGCAAGCCTCTTCGTTTGTCTCTATTAGAAGTATTGTTGTCTTGCGCAAGCCTCTGCGTTTGTCTCTATTAGAAGTATTGTTGTCTTGCGCAGGCCTCTTCGTTTGTCTCTATTAGAAGTATTGTTGTCTTGCGCAAGCCTCTGCGTTTGTCTCTATTAGAAGTATTGTTGTCTTGCGCAAGCCTCTTCGTTTGTCTCTATTAGAAGTATTGTAGTCTTGCGCAAGCCTCTTCGTTTGTCTCTATTAGAAGTATTGTTGTCTTGCGCAAGCCTCTTCGTTTGTCTCTATTAGAAGTATTGTTGTCTTGCGCAAGCCTCTTCGTTTGTCTCTATTAGAAGTATTGTTGTCTTGCGCAGGCCTCTTCGTTTGTCTCTATTAGAAGTATTGTAGTCTTGCGCAAGCCTCTGCGTTTGTCTTTATTAGAAGTATTGTAGTCTTGCGCAAGCCTCTTCGTTTGTCTCTATTAGAAGTATTGTAGTCTTGCGCAAGCCTCTGCGTTTGTCTCTATTAGAAGTATTGTTGTCTTGCGCAAGCCTCTTCGTTTGTCTCTATTAGGAGTATTGTTGTCTTGCGCAAGCCTCTTCGTTTGTCTCTATTAGAAGTATTGTTGTCTTGCGCAAGCCTCTTCGTTTGTCTCTATTAGAAGTATTGTTGTCTTGCGCAGGCCTTTTCGTTTGTCTCTAGCGCAAGCCTCTGCGTTTGTCTCTATTAGAAGTATTGTTGTCTTGCGCAAGCCTCTTCGTTTGTCTCTATTAGGAGTATTGTTGTCTTGCGCAAGCCTCTTCGTTTGTCTCTATTAGAAGTATTGTTGTCTTGCGCAAGCCTCTTCGTTTGTCTCTATTAGAAGTATTGTTGTCTTGCGCAGGCCTTTTCGTTTGTCTCTAGCGCAAGCCTCTTCGTTTGTCTCTATTAGAAGTATTGTTGTCTTGCGCAGGCCTCTTCGTTTGTCTCTATTAGAAGTATTGTTGTCTTGCGCAAGCCTCTTCGTTTGTCTCTATTAGAAGTATTGTTGTCTTGTGCAAGCCTCTTCGTTTGTCTCTATAAGAAGTATTATTGTCTTGCGCAGGCCTCTTCGTTTGTCTCTATTAGAAGTATTGTTGTCTTGCGCAAGCCTCTTCGTTTGTCTCTATTAGAAGTATTGTAGTCTTGCGCAGGCCTCTTCGTTTGTCTCTATTAGAAGTATTGTTGTCTTGCGCAGGCCTCTTCTTTCCTCTCTATTAGATGTATTGTAGTCTTGCGCAAGCTTCTGCGTTTGTCTCTATTAGAAGTATTGTTGTCTTGCGCAGGCCTCTTCGTTTGTCTCTATTAGAAGTATTGTTGTCTTGCGCAGGCCTCTTCTTTCCTCTCTATTAGATGTATTGTAGTCTTGCGCAAGCCTCTTCGTTTGTTTATATTTACACTTACTTTATAATTTAGACAACCCAGGGGAGAAAAATCGCACCCAGCTAAAAATTGGTAGGATTGTTCAAAACACCATCATAAATCTAAAAATTCCTCATCGATCCGATACCACGAAAAAAAATACTCGGGGTCACAAAAACGGGTTTTACGCGGTTTTCAGCAAAACGGTAATTTTTATCATAAAATTAGCCTGAACAAAAATTGTAGATCAGATAATTATCTATAAACAATGTCTTAATACTTTTTTCCTAAGAGCCACCGTTTTTGAGATATATGTTTTTAACAATTTAACATTATTAAATTAACATTATTCTGTCGATCAGTGTACACATATAAAATATTATAAATATGAGAATTTCGGGTGTTATGAACAATCCTACCAATTTTCAGTTGGGTGCGAATTTTAGTAACTTCACTCCTATTTTTACTACAGGAGAAGCGCTCGTAGCGGAGCTTGACTTGGCGATCTTAACCGATCAACAATTTAAGCAACACTTGCTGTGGTCAGGACTTGGATGGGTGACCGCTAGTGGCATTATTCAACTGAGCGCTTCCGTGCTTCGGAAGGCATGTTAAGCCGTCGGTCCCGGTTTTTTATCTTAGGACAACAGTCATTAGGCTATGTAGAAGGCCTTCGGGCGGCCTGAAAACTTCGACATGGGTTGGCCACTAATCTATCCATCAAGCCGCACTGAGCCCGCGTGGGGGATTATGCCCCAACTCCTCTCTCTGAGAGAAAGGCTCGAATGCCAGCAGTGGGAACAAAATGGGCTGATTATGACTCTATTTTTTGATCAAAGTTGACCGGACTATTAGAAATATTGTAGTTTAGAGCAGGCTTCTTCATTTATTTATTTTATGAGTATTGTAGTCTTGCTCAGTGTTCTACATTCACATACTCTTTGAATCATTGCAATGTAGTATAATTACTTACTTGGCTGTTCGATTGCTCTTAAACGGCGGTCCAACTGCCTCCAATGCAGATCTGTTACTGTATTGCAGGGTCCAGACAACGGAGGTTCGTCTTTTTGATGCCCCTGAATCAGCATGTCAAATACCTCGCAGGCACTCATGCTGCATTTTGTATCTGACGCATGTGATGCTGAAATATTCATATTCATATTCATAAAATCTTATTTTACATGTCACTAATAAGTTACTATTTATATTACTTAAAATAATTGTGAAATAATTTAATAATAAATGTCAAATTTAATATATAAATGGAATATCAAAATAACATAAAATAGAGCACAATAATATTAGGACAATGATGTCAAGTCCATTGAATATAAACCAATGTCAAAATTATAATATAATAAAATTATATTAAATATAAATTTACGGTCAGTAAAAAAATAATAATTAATAACAATAATAATAAATTACATTCAAAAACAACAAAATAATAGTAATGTTACAGAAAATAAGAAGTACTATTTACATAAATGTACTTATTATACTCATAAGGTTCTTTAATGTATTTGGGCCTTTGGGTTGTACGGTGTTGAGAAACATTTTTCTTTTCTGTTTCGAATCGATGATCGAATAGTAATGAAGGCGCCAATCAGGTGGCCTCTGAAACGGCCCCTAAGCTTGAGCTTGAGCTTTCAATGAAAGTAAAATCGTGATGAAATTCACAGCTTAGTGGTAGATTACTTTCTGGTGCTCCCCTGTTTCACTACTAACCTCGATATTGAAAATCTGTCACGAAACACCTAACGTTGGATCTACGCAGCTGCCCTTGAGGGCCAGTTGCCAGTCTAGATTTAGTGTGATATCGTCATATAAAGTAGTATATACCGACTTCGAACGCATCATCATAAATCAAGTGGGAGTATAGTTTCGGCAATAAAAGTAAAGTAAGACAGTAAAAGCCTCTGCCGCCTACTTGTAATTTCACGATTGGTGCTTGTTCTAGCTGTAACTTAAAATATGTACCTAAGTAAATATCAATAGACTAAATAAAATGTATGTCCGTATTAAACGTTTTAGTGCAATCCCTAAAATCTAGTCACATATCTCATTATTATCAATGCTTAGTACAATACGGTTATTTTATTATTGGAAGCAGACTGTACATTATATCTTTGGTCTAGAAATACAATTCCTAAAATGTATTGCTAATAATGAAATGAAACCAAAATCTTTGATAACTAAAGAACATAACGTCATATTATAACCAAATTTGTAAGTAAATTCGATTGGGCTTTAGATAAAACTTAATCGAATTTACTTACAAACTCAATCTAGGTTGAGGTCCATTTTGTTTTAAATAATACCTTTCATACATTCGTCAGAATTTCGTAGGAGTTTCAAGTAAACCACATACTTAATCCTGAAAATAACTTTAAACCATCTGAGTAGAAAAGGTATCTGGAGTTCGTCAGCAGGAGGATCACTATCCATGACTACCAAAAGAAGTATTTGCAGTTAGATTCCTTACTATAGAAGAAAATAACAGATGAAATACACGTTCTGCATCAAGATAAAATTTTCTAGAAGATTCATAAATGCTAAGTCAACATATTGCTGTAGATCCCATAGGAATCCGCCAGAAATCGAAAAAGTCCGGGAGCTTTATAGGTGAAATGTCATTACTAACACGATCAAAAGCTTTGTGAAATAAAGAACGTCTGATCCTTAGCGTCACAGTCCAATCTAGTCGATGTGTACTCGACGACTGTGAGCAGATTGGTGTTTATAATAAGTGCTTCAACTGTCTGAAAAACTCTTTGTGGATAATAAGCTCAACGACTTTTACCAGTATTGACAAAATTGCGATTGGCTTGTACTGTGCAACTAAGAGAAGTACAATAAGGTCTACTAAACAAGCGTTACCTACACACACAAAATTTATTAAGTAGAATATTAAGCCTTCTTTTAATGCTATGTTGCAAAAATTACATATAGCATGCATCGGAAATGTTTGGTGGGGTTTCATATGCCAAGGAGAAATGTTTCCAATAGGCCTATTAGATTTGGAGGTTTTGATTCCAAAAACAACTCGGCGGAGCTAAGCTGAAATATATTTCTATTATTTCTTTCAAAATATCTATCAAAATTATTGGTGCAATCAACATCCAACAGTAAGCAAAGTACTAAGAAAAGTAGTTGATGAAACTTCTGTGGCCAAGAAACCGCTAAAAATTTCACCCTTAAACATGATACATATTTCAATCGTTCCCTTAGGACTCGAACTTTATATATGCTGCCTAAGGGACTGATTATTATTATATAACGTGTGTGTGTGTGTGTTTGTGTGTGTGTGTGTGTGTGTGTGTGTGTGTGTGTGTGTGTGTGTGTGTGTGTGTGTGTGTGTGTGTGTGTGTGAGTGTGTATGTGTGCGTGCGTGCGAGTGTGTGTGGTGTGTGTGGATTAAGTTTTCACATGTGAAAATGTTTGTGATGTCCAGTATGTACTAAAAATATATTTCTGTATTACATAATTGTAGTTGTTCACTGGTCAGTATGAATTAGTGCTATTTCATCATAGTTTTTTGGTACGTATCCAATTAATTACAAGCTTTTTACAATCATAAAATTTCTTTGGATTCGGAGAGTGAAGTTTTTGCGGTTGCGGTTTGTATAATAAATTATATCAAATGTGAACTTGATAGGATGTCATCAGTTTAGCCCGTTTTTACGGTGCTATCGATAGTCAAATTTTTTTTTCTTGTACTATTCCTAACCAAAACGATCTCTTGTACAAGCTTATCATGCTCCCTCGGCTCTTACGATTAGCATCCTGATAGCAGGTAGAATATTCGTAGGCTCCGTCCCTTCACGGTGATGCGAGTCTGGCGTTTCTAAGTTATTTTTACATCATCAAACTCCTGAACCTGAATCTTAGACATCAATACACAGGCCTGTTGGTCTAGTGGTTAGTGACCCTGACTGCTATGCCGGAGGTCGTGGGTTCGATTCCCACCCAGTACAAATATTTGTGTAATGAGCACGATCATTTGTTCTGTGTCTGGGTGTAATTAATCTATAATATGTATGTATTTAGAAATATATAAGTATGTTTATCAGTTGTCTAGTACCCATAACACAAGCTCTGCTTAGCTTGGGACTAGATGGCGTTGTGTGATAGTTGTGGAATATTTATTTATTATTATTATTAATACGATAATGACAACCTAAGTTTTTTTAATATTCACACAAGTTACTTAAATGATTGACGAAGCCAATTTACAGAGGCTTGCAAACAACTTCAGCCCACACTTCTGCTTCATATTCCATATCCAGAGCAGTTTTTGATGAAGTACTATGGTGGTGAGAGACATTACACTCCATTCTGCCATTATAACCTCCGCGTCTGCTACAGACTTATTCAAGAAATTTCCTGTGATCGCTACTAGATTAATTTAATATGTGTAAGTTATTACGTGACGTCTTCATCTTGATTTTCGATCATTTTATTTAAATGTATAGATGTATTGTTGTTTTACTTAAAGTTTGATTATCTGCTGAAGGGTTAAGAATTTGGAGCGACGTACGTAGTATGTGATTGAGTTTGTTCACGAATGGAAGGTTTTGTCGATGATTCGGAAGCTTTTCATTGGTGCGACGTTTACAAAAGTACTGAGCAAGCTGGTCCATAACACGTTAAATGTCTTGACTTTTTGTATTCACTGAATATAGGATAAACAGTCCGGGGAGCAAATGAACGTAATGTTGACGCAACGATAGTTTCGGATGACTCGACTTTATGAGCAGACGAAACGGTCAACCCTCACCCTTTCCCGTTTTTTACGATCAAATCAAATACTTTACGTGGCAAATATTACGTTCCTAAAGATAATTCTTATACACACTAACTATATAATAAATGAAGTATAAATGATGGATGGATACATAGTTATAGATGAATACCTATTTGTCACTATGACTGTGAATATTTCTGAACGTTTTGAACCATTACCAAAGGTAGATGTAAAACTGAAAAAATCCTGTCGGATAATATTTTTTTGCGTGAATAAGGTTGCAGTTGACACAATAGGTGCCTCACACTTATATATTTTGACATATAACGAACAGTATAAAATATTTTTTGTATAATTTATCAACATCTGAACTGATATCCTACTGGTATTTACCTAAAGTCCCGAACATTAGGTAAATAGCACCTTAAACGTCCGTAGTAGCTGCAATTACAGGTTCCGCTTACGATAACACTAATGATTAAATAAAATGATTATTGGGTTTGTGTAAATAGATATTAGGATATATTTAGGATATTTGTTACTCGTTACTTTTAATTCGGATTTTTTGTGTGAAAGATATTGTCTACGAAGGTGGAACCATAGGGCGTAGCTAGTATATTTATATATCATCGTGCCAAAGTTCAAAATTATTCAACACTTAATAATTCCCTCTTGAAATATATAAAGTAAGCGTAATTATAAACTGACGGAGAGTAAATAAACTACGGAATATAAATGAATAGATAAATCATGCAAGATTTTCAAAGCAAAATGAAGCAGAAACTACCGTAAAATATAACAAAATAGAGTTTAATCTGAGGGTGGAATTTTCCAATATTGCCTGAAGGTGTATCTGTCGTCTGTCACTGTACAGTGTGACGTGGACGGGAAAGTATGGGCAAAATGTAAAATAATGTCACGATAAATCAAGCGTTCGATGCATGCACGTTCCACACTTGATTAAGTGCACGCCAAGTTAAAATATTCTCCTATAAGTCACTTAAAGCCTTTAGGCAGTGACATGGTGAACTCGATTTTTTGCTTGATTTACTATCAGTTCAATTAAAAGTTCCGTAATTAAATTTCCTTCCAATGAAAACTTATAATTAATTCTTGATTCAGCGTGGAGGATATTAGAAGTGTGGCGTTTGACAGATTCGATTTCCTTTGCAATATGATTTTGTTTAGGACACAATCCGAGCGTAGGATATAAATTTACGAATTTACCTTTCAGTATCGTGATTGTGATGATGATACTCGTTTGAATACAGTTCATGTTTAATTTCGTCCAATTTATGCCGCGGCGAAGTGCACAGATTGTCTATTGTGAATGAAACATTAGGTCTCAACTACTCATCAACGTACCAGTCTCAGGGACGATATTATGCAAAAAGTTGACAAAAGCATTTAATAATTTAATCCATTGGCCACCGATGCCAGGAAACATTTTTTTCCGTGATGCGATTTCTGTAAACGCGAATCAACTGGTTTTATGTTTTATGACTGTTTTATTGGCCCAGTGGTAAGCATTACGGCTGCATAAATGCATTGCATGGTTTCGGGTTCAACTCCCAGGTCAAAAATTGTTTTCAGTAAAAACTTAACTAAACTTAACCCGAGTATTATTTGATATACATTTCAACTTAATTCTACATTAATAATAACAATAATACCGTAGGGGCGGCTTTGTGGCGAGCCGTCGGTGAGTGGCGACACCGTGGACCCTGATTCTCCCTGGGGCTAAATGAGACCCTTGACCCCCGGCTTGCCTTAATTGGCCGTTTGGGGATGAAGACGCAAGAGCAAGTAATAAAAAGCTGCAAGGGTGGAGGGCATAACGCCAGTAGTAGCGCTCTAGTAAAAAAGCAGCACACCTCTCGACACCCTTTAACCATCGACACAAACGTCGCCCCTTTTGTCAACATTGATGGTGGCCCTTATGGGGGGCCCGTTTAGTGGGTGGCAAGTCACCCCCTGCCTTAATATTTTACGATGCGACTGAAATCGGCAGGTGCAGTAGTCTCGTCCATAGCCATCTTCCTTACATGTTTAAGTTCATATCAATAGCCTTGTTATTTAACCCATTTTTTTAATAGATGCCAAATAGATATAATCCATGTCACCGTCATCGCTAATTCTGTTTTTATACACTTTCGTATATTTTATACCAAACTGGCCTCTAAGTGTTGGCTATAGCCCCATTTATGCCTTTGTAAATGCCCGGATAACAAATCCGTGAACAAAACTGAATAAACATTATAATAACAATAACTAGGCAGACGGAAAACAAAGTAATCATATAAGGGTTCCTTTTTCCTTTTATGGTACGGAACCCTAAAAACTAAAGAAATATGAGTGTAATTCATGAAGTTAAGAAAGGCTGTTTCGCGGTGTTTCATGCTAATATTATACGTGAGAAAGTTCATAAGTGAGGACATGAGAGACTTATGTGTAAGATTGTTATTTCTACACGCTGAAACGGTGCAGATCTTGAAGAAAATTTAACGGATAGTTCTCGAGAGATCGTGATATAACCATGTTCCACGTGGCTGAACTAGTGGTTAGAACTAGTGGTTAGAACTAGTGGTTAGAACTAGTGGTTAGAACTAGTGGTTAGAACTAGTGGTTAGAACTAGTGGTTAGAACTAGTGGTTAGAACTAGTGGTTAGAACTAGTGGTTAGAACTAGTGGTTAGAACTAGTGGTTAGAATTAGTGGTTATTTAAGTTACCCTTGGTCTACCCTTGGTACTATCGATAGGACAACGGGTCTTGAGTTTGACTGGCCCGTGGTTCGATTGATAGAACAACAGGCCAAAATATTGCCCATGGATCAACCAGTAGAACTCCGCGATTGAACCACGGACAACAAACGGTTGTATACGAACCTCTAGTGTTTGACGGGAGCGTTTTAACCTTAAACCTAAAAGATTATGGAAAACTCATTAAGATATTTTTAATAAAATTCACGTTAGTAGTTTAATAACTTTACCATATCTAATAAGGTTTATGTAGCAACTCCCCCTTCCTTTTTCATTGTAGTATTAAATGAGATGAGAGCCGAACATAGACCTGGATCTATTTAGTTCTGTGCAGTCGAGGTTGTTTTGCGTATTGGAATGGTTTATAAATTACTAGCATATTATGGCATTGGCAATATGACCGGCAGAGTTTTGTTTAATGGTTCTAGCAAGTGTAAAATCTCCTGAACAACATATCGACAATGCCCTTGACTCCCAATTTTAGTTCTTTGTTTTATAATTCCATGTATTATTTAACGGTTGTATCCTACTGAGAGATATACCGTTTAACACTGTTAAAAGGCGGGTTCACAGGTCTCGTCCCAAACTTTCGAAAAAATGCCATACATTCTCATTACTTTAAACCGCAATCCATGGCTAATGGTATGATTTAAAATAACAAAGTAACTTTCTGAAAGCAGCCTCATCATTAAATTACAACAATTTTAGTACCGTCGAAGAAGTGGGGACATTTGATATAATATTAAACTTCACAGAAATCGCTCCCCTTTATTAGGTACCGGGTTCTCTGTATAAGTAGAGAACATAACTTTAGCAGTTTATTTTAGTTGAAAATATTTCAACTTAATTTTGTTCAATAAAAAGATCGTCTATTTTCTAAGGCAAAAGTTTTTCTTTACATTTTTATTAAAATACGACATGCAAAACTATGATGCTTACTTCGTTTGACTTTGAATAAAGGCGAATACTTTTTATATAATCCTGGAGTGTTATAATTGTTTTATACATTTTAAGATGGCTGTCGCCTCGTAATTTATTAGAAAACAGAATTGTGATATTCGCATTGGGATCTGGCGGTAGCTTAGTTGGTTCTACTCGGTACTTCGATCTAGATGTTCTACTGCCGGCCGGTAATCCAGAGGATGCAGGTTCTATGCCTGTCCAAGACTGTTTATGTTTCTGAATAACTTACTTTATGTGCTCTTATCAATACAAAACTACGGTATACAGTAAAATACATCAAAATCTATACTATGTCTGTTTGTAATTCCAAATTAACTGCTTTCATTATTATATATCAAAGTATTCATAGTAATTACATAAAAAAACAGTTAAATTTTTTTTGTCTTATATCTCTGTCTGTTTTTTTCTGGCTAATCTAATCCGGCTATCGGCTGGACCAACTTTAACGGGACTTTCACTAGCAGATAGCTGATGTTATAAGAAGTAACTTTGGCTACTTTTGTTTCATCATCATCATCATCATCATCAAGCACCACGCGGGTAAAACCGCGGGCGCAGCTAGTAATACATACAATTTGTTATCTTTTTATTTATTGGTTATCTTGTTGCTCTTTAGTTTGAAACCATTCAATATTTTACTGCACATATACAATTAACCAGTTAACTAAATTGATTACTTGCGTCCGCTGTTTAGTCCCAGTTACCAAGAGGTTAAAGGACTATAAAGCATTCATTTTATTCATGAATATCGAACAAAGAACTAAAACCATTCAGGAGTATAGATGGGAGTTCGGTTCATTTGCACAGGCTAAGGGGCAAAGCCTGTCAAGGTGTTTATATTGAATTTTAATGAGATTAGTTTATAAGCTCAAGAATTAATTATTAAAAGTTTAAAAGCATCGAGTTACAACGCGACACGACACTTCTGTATTCATAGCAACGACGGAGATAGTTGAAACAATTTAGACGGTGAATTTTGGCGGAAGGTTTCCTTTTTGAACTCATCTAAATATTAGTTTGTTTTTATTCATGTTTTAGTAAGTGTTAACTTCTTGAGTTTTCTATGTAGTCAATGGTTTTTAGTCATAAATCTTTTGTGTTGGTATAAAAACGTCCTCAAACAGTTTGGCGAGATTATTTAGTAGCTCCACTGAACGTAAGCATCATGGCTGTCCATAGTATTTGCAGTTCAACTCAAAAGCTACGATTTGAAGTTATGGGCGGCACTAAGTACTTAGCGTTTGTCAATTCGAGACATACTTAATTAATTAGTCCCATTTATTCTAGTTCCCCTTCAAATAATCCCGGTAGAAGGCTTACGAGACTTAGTGCAATTACTCACCAAGATTTGTCTTTGGCTATAACCAACAAACAAGACTTAATCCAAAGCCTCATCTTTTATGTATTTATACATAAATGTATAAGCAGGATAATACTTGTAAAGCTGTTCAATAGATGTCACTCCATCCCCATACGATGTTTAAAATGCTCGGACTGTTTGCCTCGGTGCCCTAGCGATCATGGCGTCTGATACAGATTTTCAGAAGACTAAGATTCGAATCCCGTCTCAGGATGTGTATTTTTCTCTTTAAAATTTAAAATTTTAATATACATGTGTTATGCCGGCCATACACCACCCTTCCTATGTACCAATCGGCATGATGCAGCAGGCTTGCTCCAATCTGAAGTTTGTCCACGTATATACATATACCACACACGATCAGTTTTAACTGTCCAATTGGTAGCGACGTTCAGTTGAAGCCATGGCGTCAGTGACAGACGACGATGTTTTAGCCGGCATTTTACTCGTGACAAAGAAACAAAAAAAGAAAAAGAATGAACAGAGTGCTGCAAACAGTGCTTATTGAAAATAAATAAATTTACTGATACAAATTTAAAAGAATTGAGGTTTACGCCAAGAGATTATCGTAATTATTTACCTACGAATAAATTAAGAAATCAAATTTCTGTACTTTGTGACTCATGTAATTGTGAAGCAAGACCCTGTTATGAGATACATAAAATCTTGACTCTACTGTACTGACGATCGCCGACCGCCATACACGCTACAATCAGCATGATCCACGATAGAAAGGATGTATGGCGGCCATTATGGCGGCCATAATGCCGGCCATACAACATCCTTCCTATCGTCCATGTATTCGGCATGACGCTACCGATTGGATCAGTTAAAACTGACCGTGTGTAGGCGTGGATTAGCATGAAAGTTATACTTGACGGTACAATCCAATTTCAATTCTTTTGGCTTGATCATGCCGATCATAACAGTGTCTTGGTTCTCAATTATAGAACCTTCACTAACTACAACTCCACCTCAAACGTATATGGGGCATGAAGGTGATGATTAAATTGGTATCAAGTTCAAATACAAAATTTAGAATGATTTGAAATTGATGCAATATTATTCTTTTGTTGTTATTTTTACAATTCGAACTACGACGATGAAATGCTTACAGTTATATATAGCACTCGTGTTAACAAACACAATTATCATGAATTGGTTAGAGAGTTGTTAACGAGTGGTTAGACAAAGGGTTTGCTTCAGAACGGGCAATAATAATACCCCGTTGTTAAAAGGACACTGACTGAACTTCTGTTTAATGAGATAATGACACAAGTTTAAAGCCAACTAAAATGTTTAGGCACTTAGTTTACATAATAGAGAGAGTTGCGAGGCAAATATAATGGGCGAAAATACTTTTCAGCGAGTCTGTTATGAATAATACCAGCGTGATGTTTGATGTGATAACTTGTACTAGTGTGTTTCATTATATTCTATTTACATATTAGGTAGCTCCACTGACTAGTGGAATTACTTGTAAAGTCTCGGATTGACGATGGAGAAAGATCAATGCCACAATCTCTGGGTGATTCCTAGATATCGACTGCTATGGACAGGTGACGCTAACTAACTAACTTTTAAGAACCAATAATGTACAAGACACCCATAAAAGTTAATTTTGTCCGATTTAACTTGAATTTTTTTTTTAATATTAATATTAATTTTGGATGGCACTTAAACACACGTGGCATGTTGTTGAAACATATTTTATAGTAATTTTTAACCTTTCGCGATGTGAACACATATTTATAATATATTAACAGGGCTAAATCGCGTTAAATTGGTATTTATTTACCTCGACGTTTCGATCAACTTACATTGAGCGTGGTCACGAGCGTACTGAAGAGGCGGGTGTCATCATCTCGAAGTATGGAGATATTTTTTAAATACCCCCAGTTTTGATAATAAAGAAGAAAGAAAGAAAAGAAAGAAAAGAAAATAGATTTATTCAGGACATCACACAACATAACATACAAAAATACTGACAAAATAGGACAACCATCATAATAATAATGTTGCGTAATGCCATGAAAGAGCCCCGACTCAGCATACGCTAGGGTAAACCCAAGCACTGATTTTCAGTCGGCGCTCCTCACTGACACCACGAACGTAACCCGTGACACAACAGAAACAAATAAACAATAGAAAATAAACAAAGATACATAGTATGAAACAAAGATAATTATTATAATTACAGTCAAAAATACAGACAAGAAAACAAAAACAAACAAGATGGTGCATTCCGAGACACTTCGCGCGTTGCCGACAGCCAAGCGTCGATTAGCACTATTGGCGTGTTTCGGGCTGGCCAAAAATATCAAATTATTATGGTAACACCATGACGTGGCACCATGCCACCAACGATTCTATTTTATCTATGCGTGCCACGTACCGCCACGTCTACAAGCAACCGCTATGTAGTGTAGTGTAGTCCACAGACAACTATAGGTACTACGTAATGTACGTCACTCAGTCTACAAATACAAAGTGAATATAATATAATACAAGTTAGTGTACAATACTTTAAAGCTAGAACTAATGATTTATAATTTTTATTATTGATTTCAAGTTGACTGTGATAATTTAACATTGATTAACTGGTTTTGTAACCGTCATCTACAACTTACTAAATACAATGTTATCCACTTCATAAGAATCAGGTAGACAGTGTTTTTGTGGTGAGAAAAACAAGCAATATCATCAAATCTGGAACCGTCTATACGCCAACATTTTGAGCAGTACCATTTGGTAAGTAAACAATATATAGTATTAGAGGTACTTTAGTAATAATAAGTAATCGGTAGTTACTGCCTTTGAACTTACATATTACTGCATCACAAAACAACCATAAGCATGTAAAAAGAGAAAACATCCAAGTAATGTATCTATATAGGTATATGTATATACACACACAAGCATTTATACCACATTTGTGTGCATGCCCTGGGTGTTTATATACATATACATATATGTATGCACATGTAACTAATTACCCGTATATGCAGCTAGGTGCTCCTTTAACCGCCTGCTAAATGTTTTTATTGCTTTCAGGGCTCGAAAAGGGGGAGGGAGGTTGTTCCAGCAGCGTGTAGCTGCATACCTAAAGCTGCCTTTAAAAGATTGCGTTCTATGTGGAGGTGTGACTAGCAAATACAAGGATGCTCGAGTATTATACATTCGTCTCTCATGAGCCCAAGTCAGCCTACGCAGAAGGTATTCAGGAGTTTTATTTATGATTGTGCCAAATAGTAAAGTAGAAAAATGTAGCTGTCGCCGTGCCTTCATGTTCATAAGATTAGCACTTTTAAGAAAAGGAGTAATATGGGCACGAGGAGGAACATGGAAACAGAAACGTGCACAGGCATTTTGTACTCTTTGAATCAAACGTTCTGTCCTGGATAAGAGACGTGGACCATAAACAACATCTGCATAATTTAACTTGGACAAAATGAGTGACTCACACAATGTTATTCTGAGATCAACACTCAGAAACGGCCTGATATTGTATAAAACCTTTAAGCGAAAGAAACAGTTGCGTACTGCTTCATGCACATGTTGTTCAAAATGCAAATGACTGTCCATAATCAGACCCAGATTTCGAGCTTCAGTTACACATTGTATTTTTTCATTAAGGATGGCTACCTGAGGGTTGTAGTTAGCTATGGTTTCTACCTGCTTCCTAGATCCCATAATCATAAATTTTGACTTAATAGGATTCATAACCATGCAGTTAGCTGAAGACCATTCTGCCAATCGGCATAGATCTTCATTTATCTTTGTAACTGCATGATTTGTATCATCTGGGGTAAAACTCATGTAAACTTGTAAGTCATCAGCATACATGTGGTATTGACAATTCTGAATGCAATTTATTATGTCAGCACTGTACAGCACAAAAAGAATAGGGCCAAGAATAGAACCTTGAGGAACACCTCTCAGATTATAGACACGACTAGAAGAGTCAGTGGTGCCATCACAATTTGTAACCTCTACAATTTGAGATCTATGGCGCAAATAGCTATCAAACCATTTTACAGTATTTATATCGAAGCCGTAAAATGATATTATTCTCAATAAATGATTCTCTTCTCCATATTGTCAAAATAATTGGCTTTGGGTTTTAAGGCTGATCACCTGACTGACACCGATTTTTCACCATCCTAATGCTATGTCAGAATGTATACGCTGCTCCTTTTACGTGTGGTTACATCCATGTTTCTGGATATGGAACATTCTAAGTCCAAGGACTTGATCGAATACCTTATTTTGCAGTTGATTCTTAATTTGGTCGATAGCACATGTTTATACATCGTGAAAAATGTATACAGTGTTAAGACAAAAATGACAACTGTAACAGGAAACATAGCAGCTAAAAGCATCCATAAACATATCTAGAACTTGCGTAACTAAAGCGATAAGACTATCACTTTAGCCGTCCCCGACGTGTGACACTATTACCCTACTCTCTGATTTTATCTGAGCCTAAACAGGCTTCGGTTAGATAAAGAGAGGATATTTGCCTATAAGCGTTTATGTAGTTTCTACTCTCAGTAGTATAGTTAATATTATAATACTTACAAGAACTAGGGTAAAGGTATTCGAAAGTATCTGCTGCGTAGAGATTTATGATCTAATATACAGAGATCTCTTTTTGGGAATTTTAGTAAATCCCATTAATAACATGGCTAGGTTTGTCTAAAAGCTTGTTGTTTTCTGATTACTAGCTGCTCGTAGCCCAAGGGCTACAGGGCTTTTCCGTAAGAAAAGAAACAATAAGATTTGATTGGAATCGTAAAAAATAGCGGTTTTATTACAGTTTCGGCAGCTACCATTACAATAGTTAGAGATTTACCTGCTAACCTGCGTAATAGAGTTGTCGAAACTAACTGTAGTCGAAATTTTCTTTTAAACACACTAAAGGGCAAATTCAGAGGATAGCGACAGTAAAATTTGATTTTGTTCCCATAACAGTTTTTTTTTCTCCCATCTGATTGATCCATTGAAATTTAGAAGTTTGCCGAGCTCTGCGGTTTCCTTTGTCATAAACGTAAATTATTTTAACACTAGTTGACCCACCAGCGGCTTCGCTAGCTTGGTCTTGGTGTAGTGGGGAGAGAGTTATTTTTTAAACTGAAATTACTTTTTTATACATGAACAACACAGCCTTACTTATAGAAAAATCGCTAATAAAAAACATATACCTAAATGATATTTAAATATTTCTTACTCCTAAACTCTATATTATTATCTCTATATATTAAGCCAGTAGTTAGTTAAGCAATAATGTTGAAAGAAGGATGGCGGTATCAGTATCAGCCAACCACTCTGGTATTTTTTCATTTTGATTTTTCAAATCCATCTGTAAGTATTCAAAATAAAAAACAAGTATATTACAAACAACAATATATCTTCTTATAATATCAAAATAAAACACAAACGTATTAAGACGCGATCCAACCTCAATTTTAAAATAATTTACGATGTTTTACGTAAGGTTGAAAATCGCATGTTATATTGGACGATGTCATGCGAAAATTAATTAATTTTGTACGTTTTCTTAATATATTTCGATATATACTATTACAATTGAAAAAACTGCTGGTTACTAATTTAGTACTATATGTTGGCTATGTACGAGTATTACCTAAAACATATAGTTATCACTGACAATTCTGAGAGTATGGACGTCAAAGTTTATTTTTATGGACCTATTCAGGATTGTTTTCTGCAGAGAGTGAGTAATATTTAGGAGTTCTGTTCGGTTATTAATTATTACCTGTTCCTTTTCTAACCTAAGTATTTTTTTCATAAAATATTGTCGACCTGTTTCGTTACACTGTATGTTTAAAAATTCTGCTTTTTACTATTATCAGGATACGAGCGCGCCTTGATATCTGCCATAAGTGTAAAATACTTATTATTACTTGAATAATATTCAAATTAAATCTTTTATAATAAGCAATAAAAAATAAATGAACAAATGTTTATTTTGTAAAAAGTAATCGTAGTCACACGACTGGGACAGACAGTCAAACTAGGCAGGTCCAAGTTCGAGAAAGAGGTCAATCGTCGAATCTAACTCGGCTGGGCAGCGTTCCGGAAACTTCGCGAAGTCATCTCGTCAAAAATAGCTCAGTGCCTCAAGACAAGAGTTTCTACCAATGTGTGTTACCAGTGATGACTTATGGCACTGAAACGTGGTCTCTTACTATGGGCCTCATAAGTAAGCTCAAAGTCGCACAACGAGCTATGGAGAGTGCTATGCTCGGGGTTTCTCTATGTGATCAAATCAGAAATTATGAGATCCGTAGTAGAACGAAAGTCACCGACATAGCCCATAAGATTAGCCACTTGAAGTGGCAGTGGGCAGGGCACATAGCACGAAGAACAGATGGCTGATGGGGCCGGAAGGTTCTGGAGTGGGGAACACGGACCGGCAACCACAGCGCAGGTCCTCCACCGAGACGGTGGACAGACGACCTGGTAAAGGTTGCAGGACGACGTTGGATGCAGGCCGCTTCCAAACGGTTCTTTTGGAAAATCATGGGGGAAGCCTATGTTCAGCAGTGGACGTCCTACGGCTAAGATGATGATGATGAATCGTAGTCACTCACTAACCTTTCGTCTGTGAGGCGATGATTGCGCAATATATCCCAATCAGCCGTGCGATTCTGTAATGATTAAAAACGACGAGCTCGTCGACGAGCTCACCGATGTCAAATACTTCACCCTTGTACATAAGGTTGTTTTTCCTACGTTTCTTGTCATCTCTTCATTTGTTTCACGGATGTTTTCAAGATGGAACGATGTTTGCTCTTAGAGAATCGCACGGCTGTGCAGCGTGCATCCTCAATGAGTGTTTGAGAGTCACTAATTATGCGAATTAGGAAGGTACTAGAAAATAAACTTACCAAAACAACAAATGCGCTGGGTACGCGTATATAGATATACATATAAATTATATAATGATATAAATTAATACACGAAATGGAGTGTGAGTGAGGGTTAAACTAAAATTCATTATGTATGTACCCAAAATACCAAAAGAAAGCAAATTGAGAGATATTTATGTACTTGTCGTTGTCAAATCTGACTGATTTGCGCTAGGTGCCCCTTTTTATGAATCTTAGTTTTTGGAAGTCAGTGCAACAGTGGATCTGTAAGTATTTAAATACTCGTATATAATGGGTGGATAATGTTAGAATTCCATTGCCTTTTTTTATCGTGTTGGGAATGCACGTACACATCTCCGCCAAACCCGGGTTTTACGGGATATATCGGACTCGTGCTTTACGCACCAACTGCATCCATAGCAGCAAGCAGACCATACCGACTAAACCACCACGCGGTTTTTCCGGGCGCCCTAGTGTCAGGGCTACGGGAAAGCTTCCGCACTCGTGCCAACTTAGCAAGTAGTTACTTACTTCGTTTCAACCCCAGTATCATAGAACTGCCATGACTTTTAAGTCTACCGGTATAACACCACCACCGCGGGCATCTACAGAAAGCTCATTATTTAGCAGATTTATTATTCTGAGCATGTTTGTTTTTGCTGAATCGGTCCCTGTTACGAAATTTATAATCAGTGGGCCGAGCACGAAAATCTGTGTAAGTGTAACGTTATCGCATCGTTAACGTATTTAGTACGAACTGTCATTTATATAGTAGAAAAGTGGCATAGACAACTCATACTTTGTACTGAATACGTAAACGATACGATAACGTTACACTAAAAAACCAAGTCGGGGGGATATAAGGAGTGAAATCGAACTAATTAAGATATGTTTTTAATTCTTTGTTTCTCTATTTGTCTGTTTGTCTCTTATATATACTCTCTTGTCTATAGCTCAATCTGACTTGATTTATCGCTGCCATCTTCGTATTAAAAAATTTAAATACAAGGGCGGGAGTCTGTTTAATTTGACTGCGGTTTTAACTTAGTAACTTACAACAGCTGCTCGTAAGTACGAGTAATAAAGTTATGCAACGTTTATGAGTAAGAAATTTCATTTAATATCCAACGGCTAAGTAATTATTAAAATTTCAATAGCGTTTATAAATAAGGCTGTAAATGTTAGTTAAAGCTTACCACAATATATTACTGAAACAACAACAAACAAAGTATAAACAAACAGATCACCTGACAAACAGACAAAAAATCTTTTCTTTTACAAACTGTTTTCGTTTACAAATCCCATTAATATTTTTTCGCATATAGGTATCGTCCATGTACAGACAGATATCCGTCAAATTTTTATGATAGAATAGAAAAACATTTATTTTAAAATGTGTCTACAATTTAGGTGGTTTTAATAATTTATTATAAGACATTACACATTTTCTAATGAAATAGCAAAAATTGCAAATGCAAGAACTGATAATATAGGTACCGTTATTTTTTCATACATTAGGCACATTAAAATAAAAATACAAACTTAATGAAGAACACTTATTTTAAATAATCCTTTATATGAATAAAAATCTGATCCAGCAACCACAACTTCAGCGCTTTTATAATAAATAAATAATAATAATATAAACATTTTTTTTTTCCAAAAGGACCGGTTGGAAGCGGCCTGCATCCAACGTCGTCCTGCGACCTTTCTCAGGTCGTCTGTCTGGAAAATTGGAAAATTGGAAAATCATGGGGGAGGCGTATATTCAGCAGTGGACGTCCTACGGCTGAGATGATGATGATGATGATGAAACATTTATTTACCAAAAATTACTGATGACTATAACTATAATTATAATGATCTTATTTTAAAACACAATTATATTAACAAGGCGAATAGATTAAATTAGAGTTAAGTTATTAAATTAATAAAATTATAATCATTATTTATTTATTTGTGCGACAGTTATATACAGGGTGTTTGGTAGAGGGACCGACAAACCAAATGAGCGTGTTCGGGGGCCCACTTGGAGAATACAAGTTGGCCAAAAAAAATCCCCGACACCCCAATTTTTTTTTACTTTTTTTTGTGAATTTTCCCGTTTTCACAGAAATTGTATTTATTTACAACCATAACATTTGTAAAATCTGTTTTAGACCGGATACAGACTCTATATGATCTAAATCAGTTAGTTAGCTCTGTTTTGTATCCAATTTTGCTTTGCGTGGCCTGAAGGTGTATTAGAGACCAAATTCAACTAAAAACATCCGGTCTAAAACAGATTTTACAAATGTTATGCTGGTAAATAAGTACAATTTCGGAGAAAATGGGAAAATTCACAAAAAAAAGTAAAAAAAATTGGGGGGTTGGGGATTTTTTTTGGCCAACTTGTATTCTCCAAGTGGGCCCCCGAACACGCTCATTTGGTTTGTCGGTCCCTCTACCAAACACCCTATATACAAAGGTAAAGGCATTAATTTAAAATGTTGAGGTAATTTATTAATAATTTTAATGGACATGGTAACTTGATTTTGCGTAAAGTGCAGTTTTTTTGGACATATCTATTCACCAATCTCTCTTTGTGTCGGGTATTTCGAAGATACAGTTCATGTTCTTTGGTATACATATTAATATGTTGTTTAACAAAACATGATACATCATAAATGTACTGACACGGCAGTGGTAGCACGTTCATCTTCTTGAAGAGCGGTCTACACGAATCTAAAGGAGCTGCTCCACAAATAGCACGTATAATTTTTATGGGCCATGAAAGCCCGTGTGAAATCTGTACTTCGTCCCCAAAATTATAAGTCAATAGCGAACCTACGTATCCATGGTAAGCTACTAATACTGTTTTCTCATTTGAGGTATTGCGTAAACGTTTTAGGAGTTAAACGTAACTACTTACCTTGTTAGAAATTTTATATATTTGTGGTTTCCAGTCTAACTCCTTATCCAAAACTAAAGCTAAAAACGTTGCCTTATAAGTATAGATAGATACATATCATTCACAAATTATTGTCAAAATGTATCCAATATACATATAATATTTTTATTTTATTCATAAATATTTTTGTTTTATTTATTGGTACTGTCTACCCAATTTTTACACATGTGTCGTGGCTCTTGCTTTTCTTCATAAGTAGTAATGAAAAATAAAGTGTCACTCTGGTAATGTGTACCTATGTAACACGGGTACCTATGTTCAGGAGCGGACGTCCTACGGCTGAGATGATGACGATGATGATGATATTGAATTCCCCGTTACGCTCAGGATTTTAATTTAAAATCGCTCGCTTTGCTCTGAATTCAAAATAAAAGGTCCTTACTACAAAATATTACTTTGCCCCCTTGAAACACAAAATATCACTATTCTAATTTGAATCAAAATGTGATTACGCGATTGCTCTGCTGATTATCTTTCAGCCTCGTTTCCAGTAACTCTTGTGCAGATCAGACGCAACACATCATTACTGACTGTTCTACATCATAATATTGTGAAGTGTTTGTGACCGTGGTAGTTTTAGGCGCTGTCAGCTCGGCGCTACGATCAATTTCCTTTACTTTAAATCAAGCAAGCACATCTCGTAAAAACATATAAACTGCAATAAAAAATATGCACTATTAAATAAAAAAAATAAGCCGTCAATGTACGTGGATTAAAATTGCTATTTTATGATATTATGTTTCATGACAAATACAATAGTGAATAACGAGAAAAACTGTTATAAAGGTGAAATTAAGTGGTATGTTTGATTTTTTTTAATGTACTCTAGTATGCTAAAATCTACGAAGAAATAATAGTATTTCTTAGTAGGCTAAAATATGTTTTTAATTCCATCAATATGTACTTAGAAGTCTTAAAAATATCATATTATTTTTTGTAGTTTTAATTAAATCGCTGCATATGAGATAAACTGCTTTAAAAACCTTAATTTTTATCGACATCATGATATGACAGCATCTTAACAATTAATATCTGTATCCCGTAGTTATTTAAAGTTTTGTACAATTGTTGTATAACATTTACTCGTATTTGGGCTAAATAGAAAACATGGATTTACCTATTTTCTTTTGCATTAACGTAGGAATACATTAAGGGAATTGTTAGACTTTATAGTGTATATAGTAGAAACGAAACAAGATTTATAGTAATTTGCTCGATTAAAAAATTCATTGAAAACGTCGTGTTTCACCACTTGACTCGGTAATTAAACAGGGTTACCCTATTCTTATGGTTTGACTCACATATTTCGCAATGTTTCAGAAAGTGTTTTGCATATGTGATTGTTACTTTAACAAGTATCGTAGTGATCCCAAGAAATGTAACGTGTATTGTGTATGTTTTCTTGGAATTCTATGATATTATTGACCAAATATGGGCGATGGGGAGTCTACGGGTTAAGCGTTGATTACCATAATTTCCCCGTTTGGGGGATGGCGTAGAATGTTCCCTCAGCGGCCGAGATAAGAACCATAAGAGGCGATGAAACCCGACTTACGTGGTGGTAGGTCTCTTGGGCAATATGCCGTCTTGGATCTAGATATCCTGCCGCGAAGCAAAAGTGTTACTGTGCTAGGTTGTGAAGTGCACTGTGGCAAGTGAAATTACTGGCCGAAACAACAGTTTTGTAAAATGCTGAAAAAATGCTTAAAGAAAGCCAAACAAGGCTAAAGCCATCTTCTATCTACTTTTATAAAAATAAAAGCAACATACTACTCACTGATTCACAATCAAGAAATCTCGAACTAGTTGACCTGAAGCTAAAATTAGGCATGTAAGTAGGTAGTTTATGGCGAGTAGACGTCGGTCATGGAAAGATTTTGCGACACAGGTGAACAAATCATAAATAAAAAATCATAAATCATTTTTTGGTAATAAATTTTTCACGTCATTGTTTCACATATGAATAACAAAGACATTTATATAGATAATACTTTTCGTATAGATGAGATTATACAAAAGTTATTTTAGGTTTACGTTCAGTCATATATACTTATATATGTACTGAAATTGTTAATATATATGAAAGAAAAAGTCAAAAATAATAATAATTCATATACTGATCACAGTAATTGAAAAGGTCAATAAGTCTATTTTAACAGTTATATCATAATAATATAATTATTTTGAATTCAAACATTGAATATATTTACAAATACGAGTATAAATGAAAATATGGTCTACTAACTTCCTCATTAATTTATGGCTTTATGACCAAGGATTATTTTTTACGACTATAATAGTCCTTTCTATCACTAAACTCCTCGAAGCTATAGAACGTCTGCTCGATAAGCCAGCGTTTCAAGCGAGTTTTAAAACAACTCAAACTAGGCGCTGCGATGATGTTCTCTGGCAGCTTTTTATACACCGTTGGCCCATGACATGAGAGGTTTTGTTAGATTTCGTTAATGTGTGAGCTACAGAACTGAATTGTTAAAGTGTGAGTCTGAATTGTTAGAGTGTGAGACTGAGTGTTAAACAGGTGCAACACAATCACTGTGTTGCATGTAACTCCCCTGATTTGACCGTACATATGCAGCAACCTGAAATATAATAATCGCAGGTAGTGTAAGTATACCCAACCGCTTGAAATGCGGGCGAACAGAGGCGCCCTGTGGGATCTTTGCGATGGCTCGGACGCCGCGTTTCTGCATTCTGAATGCTCGTAGCCAGTCTGCAGCCCGCCCCCACAGCTCCGCGCCGTACTGGAGCAGTGAGTGCACTGTTGCAAAATAACAAGATCTCACTGTCTCAGGGGGAACCACTCTGGCGATCCTACTCAGCGCGTAGCACGCACTTCCCAGTTTGCTACATAATATATTTATGTGACTTTCCCATTGTAGACCCCTATCCAGTGAGAACCCAAGGAAAGTAGTAGACTGTACCTGTGCAATCCTCTCTCCATTCATAAATACCGTCAAAGTGTCGAAATTGGGTATAAATTTGTATGAAAATTATATAGTTATTACCTTTGAATCAGACTCGAAAATTTCCAGTTATAACCCATTAACAAGTTGCCTATAAAACAATACTATTCCTGGAATTGGTGTATAGTAACTGTTCTTAATCGTTTTTCAACAGCGACGAATAATAATTAAGAGGGCGAAATTAGTGTTGAAGGCTTTATGAAATACATCTATTTTTTATCAAGAGACACAATAATCTGGATTTTGGTTTTATATGAAAGTTATTCTTCTCAACAAGTTTTTAAATTGATTCTTATCAATTTTATATAAACTTTCACTCTCTTGAGTCAAAGTTTATATAAAATATTTATTTTGAATCTAGGCACACTTATTTTAGAATCGACAGATTTGGATAAAAATTGCAATGAAAATTATTTTGCATCTAGGCACACTTATTTTAGAATCGACAGTTTTGGGTAAAAATTCTAATGAAAATAGCTTATTGGATTATTGTAAGGGCTACTTTTTATCCATCCAAATGGTAGCTTTTGAGGAATAGGGATACCCTTATTCAACGTGGACGAAGCCGCAGGTAGCAACTAGCAGTATAGTATAGTATGTAATAAAGTATTACATATTATATTATTACATTACTACTGAAAAATATAAATTTAATATGTTAATATTGTCTACTCTACTTATTAATCATGAGTTTATTAACATTAATAAATTTTACAACGTTTGATCAAAGTACGCGAATTTAAATTAATTAACGACTTGAATTAGACCATGTTTTATCAAGTTAAGTTCCATGATGACCTAAAAATCTTTCAGGCTGTGCAAAATATAAATACGTACTCATTAGTATTGTGATTTTATACTGAAAGGCGTGAAAGGTAGACGCCCACTTTCAAAACTTTGTTTATTGACGTTGCGCCTCGCAAAATCACAAAATCGGGGTTGAGGCGTTGATAGCAAACTTTTATATAAATAATAATTTTCCCCTGAGCTTTAAAGGCTATATTTTCTTTAAGTTCATCATATGAGTAGGTATGTGGATGACGTTTACTAATATATGTAAGTACCTAGGTACTATGTGTATATATATGTATATGATATGAGTGTTTGTGGTTGTAGGAAGGTGTATTAAGTTGTTCATCGTCGTCAAAATATTACTTTATACCCATTCAATGCAAAAATAACGATATTACTTCAAAACCGTGGGTTTCATCATTCACCTGTACATTCAGGTGGAAAAGAGTAATATTAACGTTAGAAACGGGATATTTACCATGTATTGTATTTATTGTGAGCTTTCGATATTAATTTCGGCACAGTTGCATGCGCCATGTTCACGAGTAAACTGGAGTATCTGCGGGTAGGTATTGTTATGAGCAGACGAAACGATCTACCCTCTTCCTTTCACGTTTCTTGCGTTCCGGCTTATTACCAATGACACAACAGTCACTTGAAACTCGATCTGGGTCTCGACACAGTGCTCGCGAGCTTTTTTCGGAACTTCTTCGGTTTTTGCAAAGATGAACCACTGGACTCCAGGCTCTCGACAGTTGAAACCCATCTCTATTAAAATTCCTATATTTGGTAATTTCGATTGCCTCTCTTACCAATATAGGTATATAGTGGCGTTCTGTCGAGATTATCTGAGAGTTATGTAACTCAATCCAGTGATTCGATCCCGATTCCAAAAGGTGTTGGGCAATGGCCGATTTTTGAGGGGCAAATATTGGCTGGTATACATGGTAAATATCCCGTTTCTATCGTTAATTCTTGCATTGGTGGATATGTCAGCTTAAAAATTTATATAAGAGTAATATTTTATAAAACGTTCACATACTCATATATTCGCACTAGAAATTTCTGTGCCACGGGAGGCTTCTACACATATATTAACACATCACAAACATCTAAGTACGAATAATGTGGCCTAGTTTGTACCCGCGTTAATATTGCAAAGCGCACTAGAAATTTCTGTGCCACGGGAGGCTTCTACACATATATTAACACATCACAAACATCTAAGTACGAATAATGTTGCCTAGTTTGTACCCGCGTTAATATTGCAAAGTTTAACACTGAAAAGTAGTTATTGTGACATAACTGTAATAGTTAGACATATGGTGTTGCATACTTTTCTGTAGACATTGATGTCCTCTACAAAACAATAGCACATCGCTTTGCTCTATTGTCAATAGTTTCCGAAGTTTACGTGAAATAAAGATTTTTCAGCATATTTTAAAATAAAAAAGTAGTTATTGTGACATTACTGTAAATATAGTATTGCGGAATTTATTGTAGATATTGTTGATGTTTTGTATAAAACTGTAGTACATCATTTAGCACTACTGTCAATAATTTCCGCAGCGTACCTACGCGATAATACAAGCACGTTTTTTCATATTTTTTCACACCTTGGGTTACACTAGCAAAGTTTTCATACGGATCCCTAACTTTTTGAAAATATTATTTAGCCTGTATTACCTACTCAGTGATAATGTAGCTTTTTAACTGCAATATAATTTTTGAAATGTTCAGTACTTTTTAAGTTTATTAGTTACATAAGTACAAACATACAAATCTTTTCTCTTTATTACTCGTACAATGGAACAATCCGTGGGCATTATAACCTACTAATATCAATGCAAAGCTTAAAAGCTTCTACTTTGATTAAAGTGTCCGATGTAGGAGGCTAACTTATCTTATCAGGCTGTGGTGAGCCAGTATCAACTAATTTATGAATGATGAAGACCTTTTGAGGGCTCGGAGGCGGCTGTGTAAACTTAGTAATTGACGGGTGAGATGTTAATTTTATGTAAGTTATTGTCACTAACCCGGACCTCAGATTGAGTTGACACATTTATATGTTACAGGTATGCACGTAGAATGTACTATACGTATATACCACATACAACGTGACATGCCATCGTGTGTGCGTGTGGTATTTTTAAAATTAGATGAAATCAATGATAGAGAAGAAATGAATGAAATTTAATGAATGTACGGATTTGAGATCTCAGGCATTACTTACCTATATTTAAAACTTCTGATTGGAACATATTTCAAACAAGAAAAATCTCTAGGCTCTGTGTTTGAAACATATTTCAAACACAGAGCCTAGATATTGTCAATGGGAATATTTATATGAATACTTAATGTATGTTTTATAAAATTATTGTACTTGTTAAATATGTTGAGTACCAATTCCAATACACTCTAACCATGAACGCATATGCGCATATGCACGAAATACGTAACGCGTGCATGCGTACGTCAAAATGAATGCACATTCAACCATGTAAGAATACGAACGAATTAATTGTCAGCGAAAGCCACCACCTTTACGATAGCATGCGTCCATTCCGCGCGTGAGTAACCAATCGACAAATGGAAAAGTGGAGAATGCCGGCGACTTATATATATATTGAATCGCTATTTCCCTTGGTCACGGCGTAACTTGAAACCGATTTCAATGACTCATTATTTTATTTTCAACACAACTCTTAATTTCAATACAGGGGTGGTTAACTTACCGCAGGTGAAACCGCGGGGCGCAGCTACAACCTTATAAAATTACTGAATGTGAGATGTTCATCATCATCATCATCATCATCTCAGCCGTAGGACGTCCACTGCTGAACATAGGTCTCCCCCATGATTTTCCAAAAGGACCGGTTGGAAGCAGCCTGCATCCAACGTCGTCCTGCGACCTTCATCAGGTCGTCTGTCCACCTCGTCAGTGGACGATCTACGCTGCGCTTACCGGTCCGTGGTCTCCACTCTAGAACCTTCCGGCCCCATCGGCCATCTGTTCTGCGTGCTATGTGCCTTGCGTACTGCCACTTTAACTGGCTAATCTTCTGGGCTATGTCGGTGACTTTCGTTTTTCTACGGATCTCCTCATTTCTGATTCGATCACGTAGAGAAACCCCGAGCATAGCCCTCTCCATAGCTCGTTGTGCGACTTTGAGCTTATCTATGAGGCCCATAGTAAGAGACCACATTTCAGTGCCATAAGTCATCACTGGTAACACACATTGGTCGAAGACTCTTGTCTTGAGACACTGAGGTATTTTTGAAGAGAAGACTTCGCGAAGTGAGACGTTAAGTACTATACTATATTCTTATTGAAGTCGCATGACTATGAACTGTAAAAGCAATCGGTTATGTTTTCTTTTTAGGGGAATTTTATTTGAGTCAATACTTAAATCCTGATATATGTGTCCTAGCCAAACTAAAAGTTACAAATATTTTACAAATATTTCAGTCCAAAGTGTATATATTTACAAGATCAAGTTCTCTTACTCGTACTTCTGAACCATTACTCATAAAAACTCAGAAATACGTACTGCTGTTCAATAACAATAAACAAATTAACACTATTATCAACTCCACGGTGTAGGTACTGCACGAGTTATAGTTTGACGGCTGGTTTTAATAACTTATCCATCGACAGTGAGCCCTATTTGAGACAGATATTTGACACTTTGTGCGAGGTGGTGAATGCCAGCGTGACCCCATCTCGCCCCTCCTTGGCGGAGGACTGCTCACGGGGGGTTTCAGTGGGTCTGATCACCACACACCCCGTCACCCACGTGGCGGAAGGGCAGTGATATAATAATACAGCATATCCCCCCTCAAAAAAAGTATTAGTCATTTGTATGCTGACAAATTTCTATCTGTAGTAGTAGTAACAGCAACTGTGGATAGATGGACTATAGAAACAGGACATATCGACCAAGGAATTGCGCAATCCCATGGCCACTTTGAACAAAGCCCATACAAAAGAGACTGAAAACAACTATAACAAAATGTTTTATACAAGAAGGACTTATATGAACAGTAAGGTTCCACTTTTAGAATGGAGAATGTAGAATCCGAACCAACATCATCCATTTTTTATCTATAAGTCTGGCTATTTAATCAAAAAAGAAATACACATATTCAATTGCTAAGATATACAATTAATACATTTGATATATTTCACACTATCAATGTAACTCAGTGTTTTTTTTGCCGCTCAACGAAACGATGCTTGCATCATGGTACACTGTATAAAAGTGCACATCTGGTAAAATTCTGAAAATCCAGTTTCAAGGTGAGGAGCGCAGTGCCATCTCACGCAGTTCAGCAGCAAGTTTAAAAATTAAAGCGCTAGACGGTATTATAACTACCATGAGCAGTTACGTTGACTAGCATGAAGAAAACGTAGTATAATATCAAATAATTATTTATTCAATTCATTACAAAATCCACAGAATTATTAGTACTATACTTCCTATTATAAATTCACTTTTTATAAATAAAGAGCAGGTTCAGTTAGATTAAAGACCAATACCACTTCTTGTACCAGTATTTTTGTAATCTCTATGGCCCGGTACTGTAATAGTAAGTGTCTTACAGCACAAATATGAAAACAACCCAAAACCATTTATTTTTTAACTCAATACTTGCTGTGTATTTCTGTAGTAAAAACGCTATAACAGCTTAAAAATTTTGGTTGTAATGCAAACTCTAAGGTACGTGTAAAACAACTAAATCAAAGTCAAAATCATTTATTCAATTTAGGCATCAAAGACGCACTTATGAACGTCAACTTTTCATTATAATGTACTTTAAAGACTCTACCGCCGCGTTCCAAAATATATAGAACCCACCGAGAAGAAGCGGCAAGAAACTCGGGGCCATTCTTTTTATATGGATGTTTTGTTTTATGGGTGGCAGAGAGACAGCTTGCCAGAAGTGGAGTATTCCAAGCATCTTTATCTTCTATATAATGTCGAACTTTATAGTAAGCTTTTTTTATTAAAACGTTTTTTACAGTCAACTTGAATTTGCCCTCTGTGAGCTCAGTTATGTGCTTTGGGATTTTATTGTAAAAACGCACACAATTCCCTTAGGAATGACTTATTAGTCTTCGCAAGTCTAAAACTAGGTACAGCTAAAATATAAGAAAAAATAAAGCTAAATATAAGAAAAACAACCCAATATTACGGGCACGCGGTAAGTACAAACAAATACGTGACACAAATATTATTTGAGGTGGTACAATATGGTACAATAGTATTCCTCAGTGCGCGACTCAGACTCGCGACTCAGTCTATATTTATATGAATTTAGTCTCAACACTTTTTACACAATTTAACACTTTTCAACTACAAATAACGATCTAATAACGCACTGCCTGTATGCTTTGTCCACATATTCTATAATCATATTAAATATTATTATTTGTCGTTCATTATCAGCCATGCAAACTTCTCGGTCATTATGAACATAGTTTGTTCTATTCATGTTTACACGGTCTGTTAATCTGCCCACAGCGGCAACTTGAACATTACTTTATTTTACCATGACATGTGGCAACCGTGTGCTTGTTTTTTACAATTCACCCTCGGGTTATGTAATTTCATGACTCGTATAGTTAAACAAATAAAAAACACTTATGTCTGTGTCTGCCATATTTGTTATCAATGCTTTTATATAGTATATCTCAGACCAAAGTGCACAATGTCCCACATGATCCTTCTAACTTACTTTTTATGTTACATTCTTCTGTCCGATTACGAAGTGACTAATCATTAAATTAGTTTTGTTGAATACTTACTGAAAAGAGCATTAAAAAAATTTTAGAGATCATATTTACTTGGTGAAAATTAATTTTATTTCAACTACTTAAATATTTACTCATATCAAAACTACAATATATATTTATTTGTTTTATTTCACACCTAAAAGTTCTAAAATCGCTTGTAGGTGTATTAATGGTTTGACATAGGCCTAGGTACTCCACACAATAGATCTTGATTTTAATGTGAATACAATAGAAAGTTGTGGAGTCCTAAGAAACTTTTGTTGTACTGTAGTGATTTACGACGCTAACCCTACGTCAAAAAGGCGAGAGTGGTGACCCTGCCAGTGGTGCGGCGGCTCGAGTCGTGCCATTCGCTAGCGATATCGCGGAGCGGCGCACCGCTTCCCTCGTCCGAGCGCCTGAAACTTTCCCTCGTTACATTTTCCGAAGCGTTAACGGGATTAAAATAGTTTACGCTGGCATTAAACTTGAAAAATATATTTTAAGTAACAGAGATTGACTTAAATCCCTAATATTTCGTAAGTCAAATGTTGTGTTAGTGTTAAAAAATAATGTCTCCAATTGGAACCTAAATTAAATAGTAAATAGTTCATAATTTCACGTTTAGTAAATATTAGCACGTAGTATAAAATTTAATAATATTTTCCAGTAATAAACTGTAAATATTATATATTAAAACTAGTGTGGTGTATTTGTGATGTGATTTAGAATTCGCATTGTGAGTGTTTCATGAACAAATATGTAATTCACTGTGAATTGAAAGTGATATATACGAAAATAAGTACTGAAGTTTACAGAATTAATTTCTATGTGAAGGTTAAAAAATCATCAGCTACTAAGTGCGCAATGTCAACTTTGGGAGCGGGGACAAGCGTGCTAATCGTTTTGCAAACAAGCTGTAAGTCGGAGAGGTGTTTTGTGCTCGCTGTGTGCTGTGTGTATTAGCACAGTGAGCTAAGAAGGCCTTGTTGTACAAAGAACAAAGGATACTGTTATCACCCGGCATCATCCTGCTCCGCACCACGGCTTTCTTCGCCATGGACACCAGGCAAGTGCTCGTAAAAATGCTCATAAACCAAAATACCTCAGATAAGAAAATTTCGTCGATCGTTAATCCAGTTAGATTAAAAAATTCTTCGTCGAACAACGGCAGTCTATTTCGTGTTTATCTATGTACTTGTACCTCCTCAAAGTAATAAGTTAAACTAGCTAATATACTATAGTTTCAAATAAAATGAGAGTTTTTAGTTTTTCTCGTAACATAGATTATGCTTGGGCATAATCTATGAATGACAAACCTGAAAAGGGTTTAATCCTTTATTTTGATTTCATTTTTCTACTCATAAGTTTATTTTCTATATACGTATATTTTCATTTAAATGTGATGTTATTTTTGCTTTTATATAGCATATGCCATATCGAAGTGCCGCTACTCGTGTATTACGAGTATAACGGGTTATCAATGACTACCTAGCTTAACCATTGAGAATTTAATTCTTTATTAAACTGTGGAATGCAAAAAAAAAGAATACGAATATGAATATAGTTGTTATATTTAGATCATATTTATTCAAAATGGAATGTCTCGAATGAGAAACAATCCCACCGCTTTTGTTTTTTCTGTATGTTTTCCTTTTAAACCTTATCGTTTTTTGAAAAATTACCTCATGTTTGGTTGAATCAACAGTTGCAATTACACATATTATTTAATTAAAGTACAATAACACCTGGAGTCGTGTGGTTACAAACTAACAAAGGATACTAATATGTGTTTGTTAGCTATAGCGGTATAAGTAAAGGTATTTGATCACCCTTGGATTCCTAGTTTTATAAGCATTGTGTTCATCAACTTTCGACAGATGGCGATTTTGGATTACTTCCACCAGTTCTAAAATAGACAAAGAAATAAATTGGCCATTTGCACGCCTTACTAAAATTCTTATTGTTAAGCATGTTGACTTCAAGTAAACTTGAAAGAGAGCAATGTTTTTATTGCGTTTCATTTTAGTTCTAAATTGTATTTACTTATATGTTTAGTCGTCGTTCAAGTGGTCCTTATCATATTAGCTCTTTCCGTATGTAGGTATCGTGTAAGCCATTCTTAAATATGAACTCTTAAAATTAGGAATTACTTTAAAGTAATACGACCAATTTCTCCTTCTTTTCATGTAATATAGTAAGCAACAATAACAATTCCACTATCCGTATGAAACAGATATTATCTTGAGCGTGTTAATATTATGATAAAATCACGTGCCTTTATTTGATTTAATTATCTTCCTTTAAAAGTAGGAAATGTTATTTTTCGTAAACATACTTGGAAATGTTTGAGTTACGCTTAAAAGAAGACAGGGTACTACCTTTTTTGACGACTTCTAAACCCTAGTTTTTGAAACTAGCGGCTTTAGTTTTATTAGCTCGTAGCATTTTAGGTTATATTCAAGTTCATGAAGGACAAAATCGAAAAGGGACTCTTTCTTACTTTGGTATACAGTGAATATAGAAAACGATTAGTCTTCAGTCATTCAAACTGTAAATTAATGCAACCTTCAGGTCCGGGTAACGAAACAGACATCTCACTGATATGACTATTGAAATACATAATTATCATATCTATAGCCACGCAAAAAAACAATATACGAATGCAAACATGACAGTGTATATTATTTTTTATTGTTTACGTATTTGAATCCAAAAGCATAAATGAAGAAGAATGGAAATTTTATATCGATTTGCATCAACTGACCGGTTAACTGGCTGATTGGCGCAGTTGTTATCAACCCTGTCTTCAGAGCCGTTCATCCCGAGTTCGGTCATCGGACAGGTCAAACATTTGTGTGCATCAACATGTCTGTGTGACCTGCCTGTATAATGTGATTATGTATATATACGTATGTATATCAACAAAGACGATTTTGATCAGATTACCACAGTACAGGCTCTGCTTAGTGTGGGACATGAAGACCACGTCATCATCATCATCTCAACCGTAGGACGTCCACTGCTGAACATGACCTATGTTCATAATTTTCCAAAAGGAACTGACAGCGGCCTGCATCCAACGTCGTCCTGCAACCATTATCAGGTCGTCTGTCACCTTGTCGGTGGACGACCTACGCTGCGCTTACCGGTCCGAGGTTTCCACTCCAGAACCTTCTGAAAACCACGTGTTGATGTTAAAAAAAGAAGAAAAAAACATGTTAATTTACCTCGTAGATATTTTTCGACAAGTGCTATGCGAGCCTCGTCTGGTACTCACTTTGGCACTCTTATGTCTCACCTCGTATAGTATATTATATTATATTAATGCTTTGCGTCCCATAGACGTAAATATACGTCAGTTTCATTCATAAATCTTTTTTTTCAATTATCACGGTATAGGAAGGATTAATCGGGTAAGGTCTTGAATCGAGTCGCCTGAATTTAGGGGGGGAGAGGTGGGGGGGAGGGGGTGGGGGGGAGGGAGGGGAACCCCCCCACCATTTTTCCCTGCCGGAATCGCGTAGTTTTTTTTTAAATTTAATATCAAAGATCAATTTTTCTACTCTATTTAAACACTTTTACACTTAACTTTGGGGGAGGGGGAGTGGGTAGGAGGGGGGGGGGGGGCAGGGAACCCCCCCCTACCATTTCCCCCTGCCGGAACCGCGTAGTTTTTTTTAAAATTTAATATCAAAGATAATTTTGTCTACTCTACTAACACTTTTACACCTAAATTTAGGGGGGGGGGAGAGAGAGGTCAGAGTTGGATTTGTCACTAATTTCGACCTAACCGGTCTAACTTGGACTCCGGGTGGGCTCCCGCCAGAAGCTCTAGCGGTCGCCCCTGAACGTTGCTTCGCCACACTCAGCCTTCGTTTCGCTACGGAGGTCGCCGTTCAGGATCGTTCAGGACCTCCCTTGAGCTTCTGGCTCCCGCATTATTTATAAACACTCTAGGGGTAGTAGCCACAAGAATAGGTGGAGTCGGGGTGCTCTGTGTCGGTTTTCTGACTACTTTCAACCTAACCGGTCTGAGTTGGTCTCTGGGTGGGTAAGGGAGGAAAATAATTTTCACAAAACTATGTAGGAGTATTTATTTTATTTTGTAAACATAGTTAATTACATTGATCAACTCGACAAAGGGATCTTTTTTCTGCTTGAATAGATCTCAACATACGAACGTAAACATAGCAGACGTTCAAATTTATGCAATATTTCCTGATATTGCGTTCCGTTTCACGCATCCGCATGTTTTTCGTGTGAAATTACAGAAACTTTAAATATTAATTTAAAATACTTTCGCGTAACTCCGGCAGCCAAAATCGAATTGGGAGGGTCAAGACAAAGCCCCTTGACCATTCCACAGTAGCAGAATCCTCAAATTCAGGCGACTCGATTCAAGACCCGACCCGATTAATCTACCAGCAATAGCGACCTAAGCAGACTTGGATACTAATTAAAAGATGTGTGTAACCTTTACGTATCATCCACAGGTTGGGTTGTTTTTGCATTGTACTTAGAGGATCCTACCAACAGTAATATCTTAATGTAAAACAAATGGATATATAGGCTGTAGTAATATTATAAATTCGGAAGTTTGTGAGTATGTGTTTAAACTATGATAGACGGTAGATTCAAATAATTTCCATAACTCAGTAACAGACAGTCTAACCGTGACCATGTTCACTGAAAGATAATCGAAACGTCGCGTCGAGTTAAAATAATGTAAAATATACGCGATTTAATGCGCTTAAGTTGTTTATTTTCAAAGTATGTGTTTATTTACTTCTTCACGCCACAGCTCAACGGATTCGAATGAATTGGTATGGAAGGAGAGAGCTTGTATCCTGGATTAACATAGATTACTATTAATCCCGATTCAACCGGTAGATCCCGAGGAGTGGTGCTCTCATTCCATGTGGACTAAATCGCGGGCTGTAACCAATATATTATTAAACTAGCTGCGCTCCACGGTTTCACATGCGTAGTGATGAGTGATGGATGATGATGACTCAAACTACAGCCTATGTTCCTTAGGAAAAATGTAGCAATCTAATGGTGAAAGAACTTTTGAAATCGATCAAGTAGTTTTGACTTTATTCGTTACAAAACATATGAAAATACGAGTACAAAACTTTCCTCATATAAAAGTGAACCCCTATTTCTCCTGGTCACGCTATAACTTGAGAACGGCTTTACCGTTTTCTTTCATCTTTTTTTCAATAGTTTTCTAATACATCGCAGAAGGTTCTTATATTAAAAAAAATAAGAAAAGATGGGAGGTTATGGCGAGGCCGAAGGCTGAGCCTACTACACGAACGAAGTCGCAGGTAGTCTCTAGTCTATTATTATCAACGTATAATAGAGTCAACTATGCAGGAATTCGTGAACAATTAAAAAACAAGGATTTTCTTCCTGTCCTTAACTCATTGAATTGTGACGACTCGGCAGAGCTTCTTATATGTATGGTTTCCACAATCATAAATGCAAACACTGTTAAGGTCAATATCCCTAAACGAAAAGCTCCAATCAAGCCTTAGATTACTCCTGGACTTGTGCGGTGCATGAGGAACAGAGATAAGCTACATAATTAGTTAAAAAAAAACCAAATAACGAAACTATAAAAAAGACATACACTCGGTACCGGAACTTTTTAACTGGACTACTTCGAAATGTTAAACGGCAGTATGAACGCTCACTTATGGAAAATGCTAAAAATCCCAAACAGTTATGGCAAGTAATAAACCAAGTTACAAATGTAAAGCAAAATAAAGCTAGCTCTCAAGAATTAATGGAAATAGCTACAACTCCTATAGAGGCTACGAATAAAATCAATAAATATTTCGCTAGCATAGGAGAGACTTTGGCGCAAAATATTTTATCTAACGTTAACAATGGTATACCTACCACAATTTCTGAAATGTCTCCTCAACCTTCGGTTAAATCATTTTTATTACTTGAGACGGATCTAACAGAAATTAGCTCAATAATTAACTCTCTTAAAATGAGTAACACTGCAGGCTTAGATCTTATATCAACAAAAATAATTAAAGAGAACAAAGACATTTTGGCTGTACTTCTAGTTCACATTTGCAATTTGTCTCTTAATTCAAGTTGGTTTCCCGAACCTTTTAAAATCTCAGTTATTATTCATTTACATAAAAGCGGACCTAAAAACCTTGTTAGTAATTTTCGACCTATTTCTATTTAGCCATCTTTTTCTAAAGTTTTGGAACGAGTCATTAACACAAGGCTCATCAACTATCTCGAAGAACGCAAATTGTTGTCACAAAATCAATTTGGTTTCCGGAAAAGTATATCTGCGGCAGAGTCCGTTGCTAAACTTACTGAATAGGTAGTGAAGAGTCTGGATGCAGGTGAAAGGTGCCTTGCAATTTTTCTAGATATTGCAAAGGCATTTGACACCGTGTCCATTCTTCTTCTGATCCTAAAGCTGGAAGCTCTGGGAATTCGCGGTTCTCAACTTCTATTATTTAAGGATTATCTAAGTGATCGGAAACAGCGTGTTAAAGTGGGTAATACTCTCAGTGATTCAGAGGTCGTTACTTATGGAATCCCTCAAGGCAGCATTCTCGGCCCGACTTTATTTCTTATTTACATAATTCAATTGTGCAATTTGAACATTGTAAATGGTAAAATTATAACTTTCGCAGATGATACTGTCATAATATTCTACGGCGAGAGTTGGGATAAAGTTTTCTCTTGTGCTCAAAAGGGTTTCCATAAAGTGAGGTTATGGCTAAATCAGAATTTGCTGAGTTTGAATGCTGAAAAAACCAAAGTACTGACGTTTTCTATTAATAACACCACACAACCACCATCAAACATTTGTTATAATGTAATAGGTCACTCCCATGCTGATCGAAGATGCATTAGTAATAGTTGTAACTGTGCTGGTTTGGAAAGGGTTGAATCGTTGCGTTACTTGGGTGTTATTCTGCATAACCAACTGAATTTTGATAACCTTAAGATTAAAAGACTTACTTATTGATAGGATTCGTAAACTCATTGCAGTTTTCAAAAACATACGGCACGTTGCTACTGAAAACACCTTAAGAACCGTTTATTTCGCACTGTGCCAATCGTTGCTTGCGTATTGTATTGATACTTGGGGTGGTGCTGTCAAAACACGCTTGTTGCCTCTGGAAAGAGCTCAAAGAGCTATATTAAAAGTAAGCAACTTCCTATCCTATAGGTACGCTACTTCTGCTCTTTACAAAGAAACTTACGTACTCTTGGTCAGACAGCTATTTATACTGAGAGTTGTATTGCAACATCACAAATTAGGTCTCCTAAGTAAATTTACAGGGGGCAAGGCCATAAAAAGACGCAAAGAAAAATTCCCGTGTTTTCTGGGTGGACATATTTATAATAAAATATCAAAAATTACTACAATTAAACATTTAAACAACTTTAAACTTAAAAAAACGGTAACAAACTATTAAATTCCTACTCTTACTACCAAGTAGAGAACTTACTATCGGTTACAAGGTAATAAAGTATGTTTCTGCATTCTCGTAAAAACCGAAAATAAAACACACACGTACACCCTTACACATCTACACACACCCTTGCACACACACACACACGCACGCACACGCAGAGACCCAAATCAACTATTTGGAATATTAAGAATAAAAACTATTTTATATGTTACCTTATAATAATATAATATTATAAATTGAAATTTGATTAGACTGTTGTATAGGTTCATTAAATTTAACTAATAAGTACTATAATTATATGTAAGATGTTTTAATGTTGACAAATTATTATGATATGGACATGATTATTGAAAATGTGTCATATTATATATGTTACCAACTTTATCAAGTTCAGTAATGTGGGGAGCGCAGATCCCTATAACACAGGCTTCTAGCCTAGTATAGAGTTCTGAGGCCTATCTTATATTATTTGAATGCCAGTATCCATTAATGTGAAATTAAAATGTGTATTCTTCATGTCAATACGTACAATATGCCAAAAAATTATTAGTCTATATATAAACATGAACCCCTATTTCTCCTGGTCACGCTATAACTTGAGAACGGATGGAACAATCACGCTAATTCTTTTTGTGTTGTGTTAATTATTGTCAGGAGAAGGTTATTATGAAAATGAACCCCTATTTCTCTTAGTCACGCTATAACTTGAGAACGGCTTCACCGATTTTATTCATCTTATTTTAAAGGTTTTCTTTACTCAAGAAAGTCCAAGAAGGTTTAAAAAAGTAAAAAAAGACGGAAGATTAAGGCGAGGCCGAAGACCGAGCCTACTACGCGAACGAAGTCGTGGGCAGTCGCCAGTAAGAGTATAGAAAACATTAATTGGCATTGATTAAACTTACATAGTTATATAGCAAAGCAACGTAACGAATTTTAAAATTTTAATTATTCGAAAAGTATACTGGTATATTGTTATTTCCATGCAATATTTGCCTTTCAAGGAGCTTGGGTATTTCGTTGTTTTCTACCGACTTCCAAAAAAGGAGGAGGTACTCAACTCGACTGTATGTTTTTTATGTTTGTTACCTCATAACTTTCGGCTGGGTGAACCGATTCTCAAAATTCTTTTTTTGTTTGAAAGCTGGTGCTTTCCATGTAGTCCCATTAAAATTTCATCACATTCGGTTTAGTTTACTTTCGTTTTAGGTTACTTTTTGAGATACACTCCAATAACTGAATAGAATGGAAGTCGGAAATAATTTTTTCAAGTTGTACTTTTTATTGTAAGCATTCTTGTTAGCTTCAGATCAAAAATGCAACAAATTAATTGCTGAAGTCGGAGACGAAATGATTAGTATGTTCAACTGGAGAACTTATAGCCACGTATGAAAATTCATATATACGTATATACATAATATATATATTCATATATACATAAATCTTATCTATCTATAGTATCAGATTTGTTGAACCTAATATTTTAATTATATGTATATTTAGTAGATACATATACAAATATCTTCCAAGGCTTTTATGTGTTCAATACGACACAATACTATACAATTAAGGTTTATCTACTGTGTTATGAAAGGAAGCGCTCGTTTATTTTTTGTAAGTACTTTCGGCTTCGCCCGGGAGCCTTCTTCCGGATCTTACATGTGGCGCGCTCGTTCTTGTCTACACTAACTAAACTATACTATCGTTACACATACAATGCATAGGTTTTTTGGTTTATTTAGTACATATACAAATATATTTCATGGCTTTTGTGTGTTCAATACTACACATTACTATATAATTAACTAGCGACCCGCCCCGGCTTCGCACGGGTGCAATGCTGATACTAAATAATATACCTACCTACTACAGAATGAAATGTAAAGGGTCATATAGATCTATAAAGATCTTAAGAGATAGACATATACCACTGCGGATTTTTTTGTTGGCCCTTTTAAGGTGTACAATACTGTAGTACATTATTTTGATTTATCTCCTGGGGTTCAGTCAGCGTTTGCAATGTAAGCGCAGAAAAATGTGTTTATTTACGACAGCACAATAGAAACCTGTAAATTCATCAGTGCTTCTCTACAATATTATGCATATATCATACTTTATATGTATGATATATGCATAATATTGTTTCTATTTATCCTTCCTCTTGAATCACTCTATCTATTGAAAAAATGCGCTTTAAAATCCGTTGCGTAGTTTTGAAGATTTAAGCGTACATAGGGATGGACAGACAGCGACAGCGACTTTGTTTTATACTACGAGTATGTAGTGATAGTGAAGTGATGATAGTGATTATGCATGTATCATACATATAAACCTTCCTCTTAAATCACTCTATCTACTAAAAAAAGCGCTTCAAAATCCGTTGCGTACTTTTGAAGATTTAAGCATACATAGGGATGGACAGACAGCGACAGCGACTTTGTTTTATACTATGTAGTGATAGTGAAGTGATGATAATGATTATGCATGTATCATACATATAAACCTTCTTCTTGAATCACTCTATCTATTAATAAAAAGCGCTTCAAAATAAGTTGCGTAGTTTTGAAGATTGAAGCATACATAGGGATGGACAGACAGCGACAGCGACTTTGTTTTATACTATGTAGTGATAGTGAAGTGATGATAGTGAAGTGATGATAGTGATTATGCATGTATCATACATATAAACTTTCTTCTTGAATCACTCTATCTATTAAAAAAAAGCGCTTCAAAATCCGTTGCGTACTTTTGAAGATTTAAGCATAGATAGGGATGGACAGACAGCGACAGCAACTTTGTTTTATACTATGTAGTGATAGTGAAGTGATGATAGTGATTATGCATGTATCATACATATAAACTTTCTTCTTGAATCACTCTATCTATTAAAAAAAGCGCTTCAAAATCCGTTGCGTAGTTTTAAAGAATTAAGCATACATAGGGACGGACAGACAGCGACAGCGACTTTATTTTATACTATGTAGTGATAGTGAAGTGATGATAGTGATTATGCATGTATCATACATATAAACTTTCTTCTTGAATCACTCTATCTATTAAAAAAGCGCTCCAAATCCGTTGCGTAGTTTTAAAGATTTAAGCATACATAGGGACGGACAGACAGCGACAGCGACTTTGTTTTATACTATGTAGTGATAGTGATAGTGATAGTGATGAAGCGTACCTAGTGTATTATGTAAAGTGCGCATTTTTTTAATAAGTTCTTTCGACATCGCCCGCGAGCTTTCCTAAATTATGCTATATAATAATAAAAATACATATTTTTAACCCCGTATTGCATACCATTTTATAATCCAATTAACAACCCATTAATTATATTCATGATCGCTCACTTGTTTTTACTTCAAGTTTTACTCAAAGTAAGTTACAATAAAAAATATCGTTACATACAAACCAGAAGACCCTATTTTATTAAAGGTTGACCATAAAACACATATTTACTTAGAAGGATCAAAAAAGAATGCGACCTTCCCAATTTCACGTTTCTATCTCCAGCCGCTCAGGTATTGCTTTGGTCCATATATCAGAACAAAGCCTTTTATTTATATCATGATTAGACTTTGTAGATCCAAAATTAGAACAGGGAATTTATATACGGTAATTTTAAGATATTATAGGTTAAATATTTACTATATATGTAATACCAATATGTTGATTTTTGGTTTATGTTTATTTTTATGGTATTCTAATGCTCTTTGTGAATGAGTTCGTCCGGGTACTGCCACCATACCTAGCTATTTCTACCGCGAAGCAGTCAGAGTTACGGGTGCAATGCAGTTCGACACTTGTAACGAAAGGTATCTGTTCTAGGCAGAGGTTACCTCTTTATACCAAAAAGGCATCGTGCTTGTATCGTCTCCTAGTAGCAAAAACTTTTAGGATAGATAAATGATACTCGTGTCGCATTCACACCTTCAATTAATAAAACTGAACCTTAACTGTTTGTAGAGATATCAATTTAAGTTATGATTCAACCTATAGCAATTTACATGTGTGGAGCACCAAACTATCTAAAACTAAAATCAAAATTTTCAAAACTATAGTAGTATCTGTTAATGTACTAATGTAGATTTTAATCCACATTTTAATACTATGATAAATCTAAAAAAATATGATTTGTTTTATTTAATAATTGTGTGTAGTTTTAGTTAGTTCTGTTTAGAGAGCACAAAGTTACTATGATGACTTACGGCCCCTCCCAATAATCTATCTATCGCCGGTTTACCTTACTAGAGTTAGATATTTGACACTATTTGTATAGACGTTATGTCAAATTTCCCCAGTCCAGTCAATCAAAGTCCCCCATAATGGGGGATCCCAATAATCTATCTATCCACAGTTTTCCTTACTACCGATAGAAATTTGACATAACGTAGTAACGTAGAAATAGTGTCAAATATCTATCTCTAGTAAGGTAAACCGGCGATAGATAGATTATTGGCACCGGCCGTTAATCTGCGAAAACGTACTCACAATTGAACAGTTATGTCAAATTTAAGGACTGTCATTCACAAGCGGTAAATGAATTTGGATTTTAGTAGGAACAGAATAAGAACCACTATCATCACGAATACGAATCACTACCATTGTCGGTTGTGACTTGCCTATGGAACCCCAAATACGTAATTCCACAGGAAATATAAAAACTGTATTTTTTTCATATATATTCACGGAAACTTTAACTCCATATCGAAAATATTATCGTATATTGATAAGGATACGTCAAAATCGTGAAAAAAATGTAGCAATTAGGTGCTAAAAGTGTATTTATACGATAAGCATAAAAAAGTTTAGGCTAGATATGTGTTTTGTTGAATGGGGAAACCAAATGTCACCCAGTCGATAGGTCAAGCGACGGTCAAGCGACAAAAAGTGGCTAACCCAATATTGCAACTTTATTGAGTACTTATATTGGGTAGGATTTATTCGGCGTTTTAAACCTATACATATCTTTTTGAATACTTGAAAGTGAAGTACAATAACAAATCATCGTCATCATCGACGTCGTCCTGATCACCATCACCAGGAATTGAATATTGTGAAATGAAAAATACCCGCGGTAATCGTGATAATTATGAGTTAATAATAGCGCATATTATATGCATATCCACAAAAGTGTTTAATGTATAAACATTTTAGTAAATTATATTGCATTAGGGTGTTATGTTTTTCAGTTTTAATATAAATTTAGGACTACCATTGACATACACTGACGGATACTGTTTTTATTGAATAGTTAACATTATTTTTTTAGCAATTTTATTACATTTTTACGAGATGCGTTTGCTTGATTTTAAGTGAAAGAAATTGAAAGAATTCAAGCTCTGAGCTACAGCGCCTTAATTGCCTATTTAGGGCAAATTGAAAATCTTAATGACGATCGTGATCTTGTACTTACTGAAGAGCGCACCGCAGATAAGATCCTGAAAATGGCATGAAGCCAAAACAATTGTCGATTGTGATATCGACAACGTGTAAGTCTTACGTTAAATTTATTGTAAAATGAACGTAGTTTTTAATAACAGGTAGGTACTACAATGATATTGTTTTTTTGAAATAGTTGACATCAGAAGCCAGGATTAAAGATATAGGTAACGTTAGGTTAAAGTCTTGAATGACTTGCGTGGTTAAATGCGGATACCAACCTATCCAATAAATAAAGAATTTAAAAAATCGGATTACAATCGGCGAAGGACACAGTATACGAAACCTGAAGTGCGTAGAGGGAACATCCTGTTAAATGAAGAAGCAGAAGCTTATCTGTATTCGTGGTACTTCCTACCAATACCTTAGTATTAAATGGTATTAATCTGCACGGCTGCACTTAAACCCGACCTTATACCGGTCTCGTATGATGTCATGAATATTAAAGACCGATTACCGATTCTGGAATAGTTCAATCCCTAATAGTTCAATTCCGAATGGTGGATAGTGTATATTGAGTACAATTATAATGGTTAATCAGACAGGAGCTTACTAAGTTGTCTGCTAGGAATAAGCTCATTAAGCTTAGCCTTGTATACTTATTATTAACGAACTTAATCTGATCAGGCAATTTCGTTGGGCAGCGACGTTATCCAAAAAAGTTTAGTTTCCTTATAACTGTCATCAGAGCAGATAAGCTTAAGTATACCATTATATATTATTTATCTTACAGAATATGTGGATAAATATGTATAAAAGGCGAATGCGGATATTTTAGTTCGTTATTCAACACACTTAAACAGGCACACTAATCACTGTGTGAAGGCAAGACGTTCGGCTGAACTTTCACACGTGATGGTCAGTGGTGATGCGGTTGAAGGTGGTATCACACTAGGTCTAAAATAGAGACTGCCTCTCAAGTACAGCTGCCGGAACACACAACGTGCTTAGAGACAGCCAGGCGAGCACCAGAAAATGCTATAATCATTTAAAATTACCTGCGAGCCGCGGTTTCACACGCGTGGTGATGGATGATAATGATGATGAAAACTATTATATGTAGGTACTCGGGATATAACCTACAACCTTGCCAAATTCAAACGATCCGTTCAGCCGTTTAGGCGTGATAAGATAACAAACAGACAGAGAGAAACAGCTTATTTTTCTAAAATAAAAGTAGAGTAGTTACTTCATATAACATCAGCTATCTGTCAGTGAAAGTCCCGTTAAAATGGGCCCAGCCGTTTCAAAGATTACCTCAAACAAACAGACAGACAGCGACACAGACGCAACTTTTTCTTACATTTGAAAAGTACCGTTTATACTTTTATGTGCATTTAGTGAAAACCTGTTCATTTGGAATTACAAACACTTCAATTTTATTTTTCTGTATCTAGATATAGATTTAAATGTAGAGCAGTACCGTAATTTGCACAGCATATAGAGTAGATAGATAGATAGATAGATAATACTTTATTGTTCACAAAAACATAACAATATGAAAACTTAAATGTAATGATTACAAAAATTGTGTCACAATGGGCGGCCTTATTGCTAAAAGCAATCTCTTCCAGGCAACCTTAGGATGGAATGTATATATTTAAAATTCATCGACATGGGCGCGTTTTTAAAACATAAGTAAACATGGATATAAAAAGCAATGGAAAAATAACAATAACATTATTACATTACAACAATTACATTAACAGCGAGATAATACAAAAAGGATATGACAATACGTACTCTTGTAATATCATATTATTACCATGTACTAGCAAAGTGTTATACCCAACAATAAAAATATGTAACCAATAGGTATAAATACCAATATAATAACATAAATACATATATAAATACATAAACGTAAAGCAATTAAGGGACAATAAAAAAGTGCAGTGCAGTATTATATGTTTAGATATAATTTTTTAATTTGATCCTTAAAAATGTTTATAGATGTTGCACGTCTAATTGAAATAGGTAAGGAATTCCACAGGAGGGTGGCTTGGACAGTAAATGAACCATTGTAAAAAGAACTTGAATGTGGAGGAATCGCAAGAACAAGATTTTCTGATGACCTTAGTGGGTGTGAAGGACAGTTAAGGAAGTTAAAGCGTTCTTTGAGATAGCGCGGATATGAAGGATTAAACAAAATATTGTATAGAAGGCAAAGAATGTGGGTATTCCGGCGAAGACGTATGGGGAGCCACTTGAGCTTATTACGGAATTGAGAGACATGATCATATTTGCGCAAACCAAATATGAATCTAATACAGAAATTTTGAAGTCGCTCAAGCTTATTAAGTTGTTCCTCCGTTATATCTAAGTAGCAGGTGTCAGCATAGTCAAGAATGGGTAGTAACAGGGATTGAACTAGTGAAATTTTAGTGGTAGTAGGAAGGAAGTTACGCAACCTTTTTAATGATGCAGCAGACGCAAACAGTTTACGACTTGTTACCTGCAACTGAAGATCCCACTTCATACAGCAATCCAAAGTTAGCCCCAAACTTTTCACAGACTTACTAAAAGGAATGGCAACTCCACCAAAAAAAACCCCCGGAAGCGTTGCCCATTCCACCTTAGATAACAATCTTGAACTTCCAATGATGATCGACTGCGTTTTTACAGGATTTATTTTTAATCCAAAGGCTTTGCTCCACTCAGATATTCGATTAAGGTCATTATTTGTGGTTTGAATAGCTTCCGGTAATTTATCCAATGTGGCCTGGGAATATATTTGTAGATCATCTGCGTATAGGTGGTACGAAGAAGAAAGATTATGGGAAATGGTATTAATAAATAATGCAAATAAAAGAGGTGATAGGACGCCGCCTTGAGGAACGCCTGCAGTCGTATCACACCATGAAGAAAAACTGTCTTCGAGGCGAACACGTTGTCTGCGTCCGTATAAATAACTATGAAACCAATCAATCACCGTTGGAGATATGTTAATCGAGCTAAGCAATGCAAGGAGAATGTCAAAATTTACAGTGTTAAACGCATTACTGAAGTCTAACAAGGTAAGTACAGTAAGTTGGCCATTGTCCATACCGAAACGAATATCGTCTGTGATTTTGGCGAGAGTTGTAACTGTACTGTGCCCACGTCGAAATCCGGATTGAAGCGGATTGAGGAGATCATTATTGGAGAGGAACTTGTTAAGTTGGTTGTGGATAAGACGCTCGAGAACTTTGGAGAGAAAAGGGAGTATAGAAATAGGGCGGTAATCAGAATGACATTTAGGATTAAGTTTTTTAGGAAGAGGTATGATATGGGCGTCTTTCCAAACAGAAGGAAAGACTCCAGTGGTAATAGAATTATTGAAAATGCAACAGAGGATGGGAAGGATAGTATCTAGGATGGGTACAACCATATTACGGCTAATACAGTCATGGCCGATCGCACTAGATGTGATAGACATAATGCTCTTTTTAACATCACAAGCAGATAATTGATTTAGAATAAACGGGGAGTAGTCAGGAGCTGGCAGAGTTGAAAGATAATGCAGTGTATTATTTTTATCTATGTCGCTAATATCAGACGAGGAAGAAAAGTAGAGGTTGAGCGAGTTAATATTTAAATCATTTGGAATTGAGTCCTGTCGTGATTTACCAATTCCCAACGTCCTGAGAAATTTCCAGACTTTGGAGGTGTCCTCATTTTCAACAGATTTATGAACATGGCGACGTAAAGCATCCCTACACACCATGTTGCAGACATTTCGGGCCTTGACATACGCTGCTTTGATTGTTTCGGTTGGTTGACGTTTATATTTATACTTCGCAAGAACCTTTTTATGAATCATGATTTTAATGTCATCAGAAAGCCAGGGGGCGGGTAGGTGTTTAAGTTTTATAGCACGCAAGGGGGCATGCTTGTCGTACAGTTGCGTTATGATAGAATTAAAAATAGCTACTTGGTCGTTCACAGTCTCGGCATTAATTACAGGTGACCAATCAATCCTCTGAGCATCCTGAAGGAATGCTTCCTTGTCCATACCACTAAAATTACGCTGAAGAATGACTTTAGGCTTTGGTTTCGGAGGACGAACTTTGTATGACAGATAGATTAAGTCGTGATACGAGAAAGCATCAGCTGAGCATTGACCGTGCTTTACAACATGCTGGGAGGATGATACAATGACTAGATCAAGAAGCGAAGGAGAGTAGTTTGGAGAGTGGTGAGTGGCATTAAGCGGGAGAATATGCATGTTGCACGAATTAATAATGGATTCAAGTGAAGATGAACGTTTGTCATGCTTGAGAAGACATGTGTTGAAATCACCCATAATAATCGTGTGATTGTATGAGGAAATATGATCTTCTAAGATCTTTTCAAACTCAGAGAAGTAATTGATGTGTGATGAGGGGCTATAATAGGCTCCAAGTAATATTTTATTATGAGGTAAGAGTACCTCCACAAATAGGTGCTCTCCTGCATTAGAAGGCGGTGGCTGAGATGAGGTGCTAATTACAGAGAAAGAAATATGTGACCGAAGATAAATAGCTACCCCACCCCCAACCCTATCAACGCGATCGTTGCGAATGAGATTAAAACCAGGCAGAGAATAGGAGATGGAAGGTAGGCATGGTTTGAGCCATGTCTCTGAGACCACAATAGCATGAATATTTTTACAGTCAAGGAAAACCTGCATTTCTAGGTAATGAGCCGGAATACTCTGCGCATTTATGTGAATCACGTTAAAATTCTTCGGTACATCAGAAAATTGTGTGTCGAGCGTTTTATAAAGCGATGGAATACTAACGAAACTGTCATCACTACTTGTAGAAGAGTCAGAAGGTACAGAAAAATACTGCTCACTATCACTGCTATTACCGTTATCAAAAATGCTCAACATAATAATACAATATATAAATACTTAACAATATAAAATATATATAATATACCTAATCAACAATAGTAAGATGTTTACACTTACTAAATTAAAAACTAACTTATCACCTGCCAGTTGTGTATAGATTAAAACAATATACTTAATGATTAACCTCTACCTAAATAATGTAATATAAAAACTTAATTAAAATTCTAAAAATATCGCAGCAGTCAGTGTCGCGATACAATACGTAGAAACCACAGAGAGCAAAAAAAAAAAAAAAAAGGAGAATATGTAAAAAATTATACTGACACTGACAGCTGACAGACATGAAAATCAAGCAAATGGTTATCGCATAGTCTGTGGAATTTAACAATTTGTTTGATTGAGCAAAGAGAATATAATACTAGTTGAATTGAATACTGTAACGAATTGACGGAGTAACAAAACAATACAGGCGCTTATTTACTCTTCAAGGGTCGTCTAGATTTGGGTGCCGCCGCTGGCTCTTTAGCAGAGACGGGTGCAGGCTTCGGCACCTCCGTCAACCCGATCTTTTCAAGCTCTGCAAGAGAGCTGATGCGGTGTCGTTGTCCGTCACCACCCATGATGAATATAAAGCCATCCCTTGTCCAACATTTATGAATACCGAATCTTTGGCGAGCCACCATAAATGCATCATGTCTAGACTTAGTCAAGAACTCCGAAAGCGTGAGGCTCGACCCCTTCAAGCAAGCCTTAGCGTACCAGACCTTATTTTTTACCTCTAAACTACGGAGCTTCAACATGATAGGTCTGGGCTTATCAGGAGCAGATGCACGCCCCATCCGATGACAGCGGGTGATCTGTTCTTCAGAAAACTCAGGCAATTTCAATCTAGTAGCCACTGCCTTGACTACTACTGCAGCAGTGTTTTCGTCCTTTGATTCATCAACACCATGGAGAAGAAGCATCTTGCGCCGACTACGCATCTCCATACTGTCCTGCTGGTGTACAAGCAAGGACAACTGATCCTGAAGGCAGCGGAGGGCTGTCATAATGAAGCCTCGGAATGCAGTGAATTCAGATGCAATATTTGTCACATTTGCTGAAGGTGCTGCTGCATGTAGCTCATTCTGATATGCGTCCATGCGTTGCAAAAATAAAGATTGTAGTTGAGCTACTGACTGTTGCATGGCATCCATTTTGAATTGTGTTGAGTGATGTTTGAGAACAAAAAATAACTTACAAGTGTTTGTGTAGAAAGGATAACACTCCCTGGCAGGTACTGTGTATTAGTCTTTAATTGAACATCGAATTTATGCACATAAGAAGCATAAATGTATTATTATTAAATAAATTTTATAAGACACTTTCTCTAAGATGTTTTATCCACGGCTACCCACATGAGGTAAAAAAAAAAAAAAAAAAAAAAAAAAAAAAGTATTCTATCGTTTGTCAAATTCACCTATTAAGTATTTATTTTGCTCATTGTGCCCTACGAAACAAGATAATGCTTTTCTTGGAGTACCCGAAAAAATACTGGCATGCTGAGGCCACATATAAAAGTAGATTTTTATTATATTTGCAGTTATCAAAATCGAATATTGAATTTTTAATAAGAAATTGGTAAATGCATGCCCATGGGTGAAAAGAAACAAAATCCTACAATTATCTGAAATGTTCACCCCTGAAGAAAATAATTACACGTCATGAAATGTATATGTTATATGTTAAATTTGTATGTTAAATTAATCAGGACACCGAAACTTTTTAATGAACTCTTACTAGCCATTATTCAATCACGAATACGACTTATGAAATCACTATGGCAAAAACAAACAGTGTTGTGATTATAATACGTTTTGTTTGGAGGTTGCTTGCTTGATCATGGAGATGGCGGGAAAAAACCAACAATGACTATTATAATTTATTACTTTCTTTTGTGTTTATTCTCAAGTTTTGACCTGTTATAGTAGTGGATTATTAACCGTTGATGTTCACAATGGTGTACCTACGAGTGTCAGCAAAGTGTATAAAATAATGAAACATTATTATTGTTTTTTTTCGTCAATCGTGTTAGCAAGTTTTAGTAATGCATCCACGTGACTTATACAAAACAGTAATTAAATGACTCTAACTACCTCCTTGAAAACCAAGTTCATAACTCTGCAGTTACAAAAATAAAGCTACATTTTAGTGGCATAATTTGTTCTATATCGGGTTTCCTACCTCAAAAGGAAAAATCAACCCTTATGGGATCACTTTGTTGTCCGTCTGTTCGTCTGTCAAGGCCCTTTTTCATTCATAAAAAAAGAAAATATCTGAAATCTATAAATGTTATAGAAAAATAATAAGATACAATAACAAGAAAAAAAATGACTTTTGAATTTTATTATAAACTTAGGTAATATTACATAATATAAAAAAATTATAATATACCTATCATTTGCGGTTGGGGCAATAACCGTGTTTATGGATCGACAGTTTGTCCTTTGATCTAGTATGTATTTAGTTTTAAAGCAACAATATTTGATGCTTTCTTCACTTGCTCGATTCTCAATCTGTTGATAAGGCACAACACACACGTTAGTTTTTGCCCTTATAACATCATTTCCGCCGCTACTTCCGTTTGAGGTTACGTGAGTTCTAGAAACTTTTGTACACATTTTATTTATTCAAAATAAAGTAAATCCAACGCATAATAAAAAAAAAATTCAATTATTTGAGTTACTTGCTCCAACCACTATCATGTTAACATTACAGTGTAATTTATTTATGACTGTGTCAACTACCCTATTAAAGGATTCCATAGCTAGTACTTGTGCATACTAAAATAAATAACTCTTTTCTACATCTTAACATTGTCTGGTTTCAGTGATTTTTTATTCATGTGATCAGCACATTGTTTACTTACTATAATATTTTTACAGTATTTATACTATTATTTACATTAACTGTATACAGGGTGTTTGGTAGAGGGACCGACATACCAAATGAGCGTGTTCGGGCAAAAAAAAGCAAAGCAAAATTGGATACCTGGATTTTGAATCGGATTGGCCTGAAGGTGTATAGAGACCAAATTCAACTAAAAACATCCTGTCTAAAACAGATTTTACAAATGTTATGGTGGTAAATAGGTACAATTTCGGAGAAAAAGGGAAAATTCACAAAAAAATGTTAAAAAAAATTGGGGGTCTGGGATTTTTTTTGGCCAACTTGTATTCTCCCCGAACACGCTCATTTGGTATGTCAGTCCCTCTACCAAACACCCTATATATATCATTAAAACCAGTTCCCCTATACTGGTGTACTTTAAAACATACGACGAAATTATAGATTCAGATTAATATATATTACTCATAGGACTATATTAAAGCATTTATTTATACATACATATATAAACCCGCTAAATACAATTGTAATAAGTACCTATATTCTATACCAACTAACATATAGTCTTTTATTTATAATTTGTGTGAAATACATTATAGTGTGATGTTAAGACGACAATCTTAAAGTAATTCACAAAGTAAACAATGTTGTACTTCTTTTTATTGAGCACAATAAAGTTAAGTTAACTTTTAGTAAGGGGCAGGTTTACGCTTGGATGGATCCTTGTGTAATAAATTCAAGCTGAAGACGTTAATTGTGAAAAGGGACTTCATTTAATTAGATAAGTAAGACCCTGTTGTTTGCTCAAACATAACTAAAGACCCATTACTTGTATATTGCCGGTTGTGCTAAAAAGGGAAGTAGAATAAGGGGTAATGAAAATTATGTCAGTTTGCAAATCGTACGCTTTGTGTGTAACGTTCATACCCCCGGACTAGGATGTACTGTGTCGCGGGAGGCACACACACTCACACACTCGCACACGCACACAGACGCAATCTCATAAAAACACACACACACACACACAATAACTCATCTCAACATCTAAAACCCGAGCACAAATATTTATTAAACAAATATATAGGTATTCAATGGAAATATTTTCCCATGTCTTGAATTAAAAACTGGGACCGTGCGCTACTAAGGCAGGATCACTACACATGAGCAAACGGAAATATTCTTCGTGTGTTATTGATGTATATCTACATTAGACTGCCATTTTCAGATTACTAGAAATTTTACTAATTCAGTAGGATTATCAGAAGACGCGGGCTGAAATCCCGTCCGAGGATGCGTAATTTTCTTACTTAAATTACAATATAATTACGAATTAATATCACATAAATCAGAATTCGCAGATATTCACAGTTGACATTGCATTACAGCCGTTCGATTCTCTAAGAGCAAACGTCGTTGCATCTTTGACAAAATCCGTGAAACAAATGACGAGATGACAATAAACGTTGAAAAAGTTACCTTGTCATATCTAACTATGATAGCTGATAGCTAACCGATGTCACATACCTTAGTATTTGACATCGGTTAGCTCGTCGACGAGCGCAACGACGAATCATTAGAGCATGTGTGATTACCCCTTCGGGGGTAAAACGGCTATTGTGCAGGGGTAATGATGCTGCAATTTCTAGATGGTATTTGAAAATATTGTGAAATAAAACTGCACGCAAGTGTGAAATATTCGAATGACTCGAGCAAGGCTTAAGCTCCAGCTTAACCAATATAATTATATAATAATATTACAAGACGTAATCACAATTTTCAATGTAAGTGTACCTACAGAAGGTAGACTTGCATAGAAATTGATTGTTTGATTACTAAAAGCTATTTATAAGTAAGCATAGGTATATGAGTTGTTTTCTTCGAAGATCAAACCAGTTTTCCTGATAAGTCATAGGGGTAGCCAGATCAAAACGGTTAGGAACCACTGCATTAGAGGATCACACGGCTGCACGTATAGATGAGCGCTGCGCGCTCACCGCTCTCTGTCGCAAAATGGGCTGTGTGCATGAAAAACGATCCAAATATGATGTGTAGCTTTATGCTCTACAATTTATGGTAGTTGTTAACATCATTGGAGTAACAGAAATCGAGATGACTGCAAAATAATTTGTTTACCTTTGGCTTTGAATAACTTACGCCACAGAAACGAGATTTGTTGAGACTTTTGAGACAACTTTTAGAACCCCAAAATGAAGGTATATACGAAAATCCAGTTTATTGTCTCTCATTCCATGGTTGACCCCTTGTTTAAGCTAAAGTGACTGGACTAAAAGTGTAAAGTATGCTAAGTACATGCATGTGTCACTTCAAATTTAAGTACTCCGAATGGAATTATTTCTTTATTGCGGTAGAAATTAGAGTAATGGTAAATTTAAACGGGTTTTTCTGTGTATTACGTGTTTAAAGTTACTATGAATCTGAATAGGTCTGAGTAATTAATCTGAGTAAGTCAGATTAATTGACAGCGAACATATTTGTTTTTCACCTTTATATTTTTCATAACATATTTATGCTTTGTTTACCAATGGCTATTGCTAATTAATTTTAAAATTTCATATCTAGGGAACACAACTATGTTTAACTAACTGAATCTGAATTTAAGAATGGATTTCTATAATTTTCTTGTTAATCAGAATTACGTGCCAAGAAATGGTAAAAACTCTCACACCATTATATACTCGCTATCGTTGCTTCAAAATATACAATAAGGGCTGCACTAAAAGTATCGGGAATGGAATATTTCCACTGTTCCTGTAATATTAAAATCTTTTTAATTGAAAACTCCTTGTTTTAAAAAATTGAATACCATTTATTTATTTAAAAAAAGATCCTCGGTCTTGTCACAAGGTTTTGTCAAACTTGTTTAGTCGTTGAGAAAATGGAATTGATTCGAGAAAATTCAAGAGCGATGATTTATTATGACTTTCGAAATGGTTTAACACAAAAACAGTGTGTTGACCGGATGATTTCTGCATTTGGTGATGAAGCCCCATCCAAAACCACAATTTATCGCTGGTTTGCTGAATTTCAACGTGGACGTGTCAAGCTCAGTGATGATCCCCGTCAAGGTCATCCAAAAACTGCAGTCACCCAAGAAAACGTTAATGCTGTGCGTAAGCTGATTGAAGAAGATCGACATGTGACATACTGCGAAATTCAGGCAACTTTTGACATTGGCATGAGTCAAATACAAATAATCTTGCATGAACAATTAGGTGTAAAAAAGTTCTTTTCCCGATGGATACCGCATTCGCTCTGTGAAGAGCAAAAAGCGGCTCGCGTTACTTGGTGCATCAGAACTCTCGAAAGATTCCACGCAGGATCCTCAAGTGCTGTAAACAACATCGTATCAGGTGACGAATCCTGGATATACGCGTACGAACCCGAAACAAAAAACCAGTCACGAGTTTGGGTGTTCGAAAATGAGTTAAAGCCAAAAAAAATTGTTCGTTCACGGAGTGTTGCAAAAAAAAATGGTAGCCACGTTTGTCTCCAAAACCGGCCATGTTACGACTATTCCTCTTGAGGGACAAAGAACGGTTAATGCAGAATGGTATGCTAGCATTTGTTTACCACAGGTCGTTTCTGAACTCCGTAAAGAAAACTGCAACTGCCGCATCATCCTCCATCACGACAATGCGAGTTCTCACACCGCGCTCAGAACAAAAGAGTTTTTAGAGCAAGTAAACATAGAATTAATAGACCATCCGCCGTACAACCCCGACCTAAGCCATAATGATTTCTATACTTTCCCTAAAATAAGGAATAAATTGCGTGGACAGCGATTTTCATCACCTGAAGAAGCTGTGGACGCCTACAAAACGGCCATTTTGGAGACCCCAACTTCCGAATGGAATGGTTGCTTCAATGATTGGTTCCATCGTATGGAAAAATGTGTCAAATTTCGCGGAGAATACTTCGAAAAGCAATAAATACATTTTAAAATAGTAATGTTGTGTCACTTCCTTGATTCCCGAAATTTTCAGTGCCGCCCTTACAATAATACTTTATTGAACACCAAGCTTATAACAGAAAAGAACTAAGAATAGTTTACAAAACAGGATGTAGAATGGGCGGCTTTATCGCTATAAGCAATTTATTACAGGCAAATGACATTGGCTTGGGATGGACGCTAATTAATAAAAATCAGAATTGGTGCATGGTGGTGTAAAATGGAAATAATTAAACAATCTAAGTGGTAATATAATCCAGGGTAATAAGGGCCCAAGGGTAACAAGGCTTGATCGTCGATAAGACGGCCACGGGATCGATCCCCTTGGGCTTGAGCTTTTGGTAAGGGTAAACATCGTGATGAAATTCACGGCATGGTAGTACGTTTGTAGCTACCACCCTCAAGTTTGAAAATCGGTCGCTAAGCACCTAACAGTGTGTTTCAGCAGTTGTCCTTGAGAGCCAATCACCTCTAACCGTTAAGAGATCATCTCGAAATCATCTCTAACCGTTAAGAGATAGAGGTTTGCCGATCAAGTGTTTAAGAGCTACCCTAAAATATAGCGTGGGAAACTGATAACTGGAAATAGTAATGAGTATAGTCAGGAGTTATCACAGTTTGCAGCCATGACCACAGGATTTAGGCCTCACGCACTTGCCAGCGATAATCTACATTTAGGTTTTTTATGTAGTTTTTATATACACACAACTTGTGAAAATTTTAGTATATGCTTGCATGCTTATAGTAATGCATCATGCGTAAACGGATGGAATAATTTCGCTAATTATTCTTTTCTGTTGTGTTAATTATCGTTAGAAGGTCCTACCCCCCGAGGGTTTGTCGTGGCCGGGGGGCTCAGTAGCCATGGCTTGTGTCACCACGGTGAAGCTAAGAGGAACCAATGGGCCTGTCATTGATAGGACATAGCTGGCAGGCCCGAGGTGAGACCGCTCCTATAGGCTTTGCCCTCCAAGTCCACATGGGAGCGGTCGCTGTAGGTTGCGGTGGTGTATAGGCGCCACTGGAACTGAGGCGGGCTGCGGTATCGTATGGGCGGCACCGCGGCTGAGAGTTAGAGGCCGCGGCGGGAGAGGAGTGCGGGAGGGAGTATTACGGTTAGTCGCTCTCCTGGCTTCTGCAGCCTTTACGGGGCCGCCACCGTTAAATAGTGGATGCGATGGGGTCGCAGGGGAAGAGGACTGTCGGTATTGAGAGACGCCGCTGTCCCTATCCTCTGCGGCCGAGGTAGCAGGCGGTGCTGCTCACCTGACCCATCGTAGGGGGACTTAGGGCGCCTAGACACGGGGGAGTCTAGCGTCCATTTCTGTGTTAGTGTAGTAGTGTTCTGGCGTGCTGCAAGAGAGAAGGGTCCGGCAATGAACAGCCGCGGCAGGTTCGCGGTCGTTTGCGAAATCTGTCCCGCGTTCCCGCTATAAACCGGCAGTGACGGAACATCGCAGAGGTTTTGTGGGTATGCTGCCCTTCTGGCAGGGGCTCCCACATAACCACCGTGCTCCCCCCGGGGCCGGTGATATCCATTAACGATTACTCTGCGTCAAGAAAAAGGAGAAGGTTCTTATGAAAGAAGAAAACAAGTCATTATGGGAGGTTATCAACTCGCGAACGACGTCTCGGGCAGTCGCTAGTGTAATATAATTATACCAATAATACATTATTTCAAGAGTTTAATTAATACAAAGTAAATATTTTAATGACTTTGTTATTATTGTTAGCACTCACTAACAAAATCGTCATGCAGATCCTACAATTGGGAAAATTGTGTATTGTAAATGATTCTATCATAAAGTCTAAACATTGTTTATGAGTGCGAGAGTAGGTATGTGTATGAGTAGGGTTAGAGAGTGTAAGTGAGTGTATAGCTGTACGCAGGGAATGGAATTTACAAGGCCATAGGTACTATAGTATCGTTCAGTTCTATTAGAGTAGCGAGTAGCATCTTCTATATTTAAACTGTTGTACCAACTCATAAGCCCAACTTTCTTGTATATATTGCATATCTATTGCGTAACGTATTATAAACTTTTTTTGTAAGTAAAAAATGTAAATATTTAAGTTCACATAATTATAAAGTATTTTTCCTTATAATCCATAAAGCCTGTCACTTTGCTGTTTCCATAAGTTTACTTTTCATGTTTTAGCTTTGATTTATTATTAAAAGTATGATAGTGATGCAATTCTCTAATATTCTGAGGTTATCCCCTCAAGTAAAATTTCTAATAATTGATACATGTAACGTAATGTGTGTATGATGCTAGACCATGACCATTGACATATACAATCATGAGCTTGTACAATCTATCGATACTGCCGTGCGATTCTCTAACGGCCGTTTTCAATATTCTATCTATCCATAGTTTTCCTTACTACCGATAGAAATTTGACATAACGTCCATACAAATAGTGTCAAATATCAATCTCTAGTAAGGTAAACCGGCGATAGATAGGTTATTGAAAACGGCCGTAAGAGCAAACATCGTTGCATCCTTAACAACTCTCCGTGAAACAAATGAAGAAGTGACAAGAGAGATCGGTAACCCAACCTTATTTACAAGGGCGCTATCTCATAGAGTATTTGACATCAGTGAGCTCGTCAACGAGCTCGTCGACGAGCTCACCTATCTAAATCATTACAGAATCGCATGGCTGAAAGCTTCACTCTAGCATTTCTTTTAGTATTGGATCATTCGATTATATCTTACTAGCTGCACCCCGCGGTTTCACCCGCGTGTTTATGATTAAACGTATCCACTTCCTTTCCCGGGATATAATCTAGAGTCCGTTTCACGAAAGAAGTCTCGCGGAAAATTAGTGGAACTAAATAAATATGTACTAAATGTTTTATTGATGTACGACAACTAGCGCCACGTCTATGGGACTTCTTTTGTGAAACGGACTCTATCTCCTTGCCTAATTTAATCGCGATCCGTTCGACCGATTAGGCGTGAAAGCGTCAAACAACCAAACAATGTCAATTTCGCTAAATATTATATAGATTAGTTGAGGACTTTGAGGTTGTAGATTATTTCTTATGTTTATTTTTAAGTTATAAACCTTTTTTTTGCCATAGACCTGTCAGTTCACCATGAATTGCAATGACACCTAAAGCTTTGGGTAGCACTTCACTGTCTTCGTTACCCTGAGTTGTTTATTTTTGTGCTTCATTTGCCTTGTAATTTCACATGCTACAATCATTTTGTCCCAACACAGTAGTGGCTAAAAAGTTTGTGCTGAATGGGTTGTGATGGTTCTAACCAACTCTTACACAAGAGGTCAACTACTGTCTAGCAAGTCTTGTATCTTCGCCTCTTACAATTTACATTTTTTCAAAGTAATTTTTTGACCTTTTAGACCATTTACCTGCTTTTTTTCTTACTACCAGCAATATATTACGTATTTTTTAGTTATAAACCTACCCTTTATCAGTGTTTATACTGACATGGTCACTAATGCAAGAAGGAACGTTAGAAACGGGATATTTACCCTCTATCATTTATTATGGGTTTCAAAGGCTACATGAGTTTTACAGCGGGTTCCTCATTCAGGTCATTATGTATTTTCACAAGATTACAAAATTTCCCATATTCACTCCCTAAACATTTCTCCTACGTCATCTACGCTCCCATGACTATGCAAGAACAATTTTGTCATCAGACAGTGACTCAGACAGGCTGTTATTGAGTGACAATTAAGCTTTATAAGTAGGAGGATCGAAGACTTAGAGATCGAAGAACTTTCCCCGGCCGACGGCCGAAACGTCTCCAGTCGTACATAATACCGGCGGAAAAGTTTAATTAAAAATTTTCAGACAAACGTTTCTTAGCCAAGAAGACATATCTTAAGAAGTTTTTAAAAGGTTTTATTTTACTTAATCTCAAGGTTTAAATAATATTCAAATGGCGACATTTAAAAAACGAGCGCAATTGTGCCGTCAGCGCATTTTGAATCTTTTGAAAAAAAGTTGACAGATTACTACTTTCTAGAACCAGAACGTTCCATAGAACGTTTATGTATTACATTACATACATATATATTACATACATATATGAAATGTTAGGATTACAGTAATATTTAAGTCTACGGATGGTCCATTGGTTGCTAATTTACTATTATCTACTTTTTCCTAACCTTACCTATGTACTTGTCGCAGCAGTATAAAACTCTTTGTGAATGAAGTCGTCTAGGGAAGTGCTGCCACCACACTTATTTATACCACGAAGCAGTAGAATGCTGGCGAAATTAAAGGCACATGAGAATTACAGATCGCGCGGCGAGAGTTTGGCTTTGACCTTCGGGTGGAGGGGATTACTGCGCATGGGTACTGTCGCGCCATGTGACAGAGAGAGACAAGAGTCCCTCGTCTTCGATGTGACAGAGAGAGACAAGAGTCCTTCGTCCCTCTAGCCACCCTGTGATACCCAATTTTTGACTTCTGCGCAATAACGGTCAAAGCCAAACTCTCGCCGCGCGATCTGTAACAACTTTATGTCTCAGGGTTACAGTCGGAGTTCGTCACTTGTGACGAAATGCTGTTATACAATATACTATGTGTATAATAATATATAGATAAATCAGGCGAGCCGGCAGGCCAGTCTAACCTTGTGATGTCGTATTCTCGGAGATCAGCATTGACTAGTTGAGCTTAATGGGCGGGCGCATTATCATCGACCAGTACAAATTGGTGCCCATGGTTTACTCGGAATGGTCTGACAATTCCACATATAGCAACTGCTCTATACATGTCTGCTGTCATGAAGCCTCGATACAGGATCAAAAGCGTTCTAGCTCCAATCATAATACCACCCCAAACAACAAAAAAGATTTCGGTTTTTCAAAGTGATCACAAACCTTTCTTTATGTGTGTAGTTTGGTGAACTTCGGCTGCGGAGATTATAGTTAGACGAAAATACCGGTTGGTTGGATATAGTGCAGCTGTGGTCACAGCTGTACACTGTCTAGTGTACTACTTGTCTGTGGCTTCTATACCGATACAAATATTGAAAAATAGCATTATAAAAATAAGATATATATACTCAGTATCGTCGTCTAAATAAAATTGTACAAGAGAGTAGAAGTTTTTATAAATAATTATAATAATTACGTTATATTTGAAATTAGGAAGAATTTAAAAATAGCACACTAATATTATAAATAGGTACGAGTTACAAGTATATTTTAGGAATTAATGAAATGTTATGTTATGGTTAAAAAAGTTTTATCTCAATAAAATTACGAGTATGTGTTCACTGTATGTGAAATACAATGTCAACACCTGAAAATGTGTGATAAAATAAAAATAACTAATCATAACACAAAACACTATTAAATGCATATCAGAGCCAACTTTGTAAGATTGCTACTTGGCATTATAAACTTTCAAAATCCTCATTCTCGATATATGACTTTATTTTTTATGAACGAGTAAACGATATACAAATTCTAAATAGCAGTAATAATAATTGACGTCCATAAATGCGTATTCGTTAACTTTGCATGATTACGGAAGGACATTGAAGAACTTTAGGTACTTACACCTAGCATATCCTCAGTCTACCGGATACTTTATTCATCTTATGATATACTATAATGAGATTTTAAGCAAGGAATGTGTAAGATTTTAAACAAGGAATGTGTAAGTATTTCTTTGAAGAAATAATGACTAATGAATGATGCTTCATACACGAATGAAGGCGTTCATTTTACGAGTAATTGCCGTGTGAGTTGTAAGGCGTTAGAACAGCTGAGAATATATACGTAGGTACCTACCTACTCACTTTGTTTAAGTTACATTTGCAAGAAGCTTACGGCGTCCTAAGCCTGTCAAGGGTAAAATAATTACAAAGACAATAGCAAGATTTTAATTTTATTTATGTATACTACTAGTAGTGACATTGATTTTTACCTAGCTTTTGTGAGCAGAAAATAAATATGGTACTTGTTTTTTATAATAACAATAAAATTAAAACTATATATATTGATATTGTAAATTTAGTTCGTTCGGCAGGGTGCTAAAAGCGCATTACCGTCTTAAGCGAACGGCTAAGGACAACCATTTTGCGTAAGAAATGCACCAGCCCCATGTTACCAAAAACTAAGTAAGTGAAGAGATGGGCAAGTCGTTTGTCTGATTGCAAGTGCATAATTGCTGTGTGATGCTAACCTTAGGCTGTAAAGTAATGCGTCACTGCACTGTGCTCGTAACCCCATGTCATGGCTGTTTAGTCGAATGGGACTTGATTACCATAACACAGTTGTACGTTCACACTACAGCTGCAAGATAAAATATCTGGTTCTGAATACCCAGCAGAAAAACACTGGCAGAAAAGTCCCGTATGTACCCTGATTGGTATCACCTGGGAACCATAAGTACGTATTCACTGAAGGGTTAAACCTTGCAGTGAATCCTACAAACGTGGGTGAATCTATCACATTTTCCTCGTTTTATTTTGTTGCGCGAAATCCGGTAGCCCCGAATAGTTGATTCTTATTTGTTTTGATGTGGAAACATAAACATGTTATAAAAAGTTATTTGAATCGGAATGTTTTCTTTAAACAAATAAACTAAACAGTTGGCTGTGAACTCGTGTAATTCAAAATGAGAGTGGTGAACTTGTAGGATTAATCACATAGAATTTTAAAGCAAGAATGCGTGTTAAGCTATAGCAATACTTCCATTATTTCAGCAATATGTTTTCGTATTGCTCAATGTGAAATACAATATAATTTGCTAATAAAAATTAACTACACAATCCAAAATTAACTACACAACCTCACGTTAAAACTGCGTGTGCACAGCGTCTCCCAGAATTCAGATTTCCATACATCTACAATAAGATTAATAAAAAATGTGATATTCGAGACAAAAGATTACGGAATGCAAAGCAATTGTAACTAAATACTTATGCTCACTCACACATGACGACACAGAGAATCTGCTGAAAATTGTCACCTAACATCTACCATTTTGAGCAATTGAATAGAAACGCAAACAAACACACACACACACAAACACACAAAAACTCACACACCTCACGCAAAACGCATTTTTACGAATCACAGCAACAAATCTCGCACCTCATACACTCCGTTCGCCGTATTTGTAATTATCTACACACTCAATCACACCATACTCTCCGCACCATAAACATGATATTTAAGCGTAGTGATCGTGGGTCCTGCGATACAGGTTCGCCTAGTGCAGGACTCTCAAGCAATCTGTTAACCTTTATAAGTTGTTCTTATATTATTTAAGATATTGGTTTAAATCCAGTTTATTTTATTAAGGGTAAAAATTTTGTATTATAAGTATTTTTTTGTATTTTCTCGGTGTATTCTTTGGTAATAAAAATATTATTATTATTATATAATATCCAATGGATATACACAAGTTGAAACTTTCGCTCGCTCATAAGGTATAAACAATAATTACTATACAATTTGTCATGTCATTATCGCATTAGATTACTTACTTAATTTATAGTGACATCATTTACAAGTGTACCTGAGCCTAGAACGAGCAAGTGCAACTTGAAAAATGTAATACCTACCGACTTCAATTCTATTACTTTGGTAAAAATAAATTATTAGAGTGTAACTCAAAAACTACTCGACAAAATTTTATAAAATTTACATGGGACCACACGGGAAACATCAACTAGAAAAGAATTTTGGAAATCGGTTCACCCAGTCTAAAATTATGAGGTAACAAACATAAAAAAACAGTCGAATTGAGTACCTCCTCCTCTTTGGTAAAATCGGTAGAAAATTAAAATAAGCTGTGTAAGTGCTTGTAGTCATAATTGACATATTCCCATCCGAGAAAATAATGATTCTCTCTAAATTGTAAAGTTTGTTGATAAGGGTCTTTGAAAATGTTAAAGGGAAGTACTCTCTCTTTATACATATATAATTACTTGTCCTGACTGATTCATCAACACAGAGCACAAGCTACAGAACATCGGCTACAAACTTCAAAATTTTGTCCAGTTGATGTCTTTTATGTTGTAAGTATATATTATATATTATAGAAGGTGTGTTTTGAAATTTTTAACATACACATAAAGGGATAAATATAATATATTACGAGTATGTATGTTGTTTGTAATTTATTTCTTAACCGATAAGATTTTATTTTACACCGATGGGGATATGTGGATTAACCTTTCTTAAATCCCCATTACTAGCTGTTTGAGACGTTAATGGGGTTTTGTGGAAGAAAAGTTTACAAATCCTCATTGATGGGCATTTGCGGATCAACACATTTTATTCATTTTTGTGTCTTAGTATTCCATAGACTATGCGAGAAAAGACAGCTAGTTGTAGTATAATAGATACCTATATTCAAGAAGATAATGATTCCATGTTCTGATGACAATTTGCCACTCTTAAGTAACCGTCTGTTCTAAGTACCTATTTCAACACGGCCTACTCCTATGCAAAGAATACCTACAGTATACAACGGTAAACATTTCTTAGAGACGTTGTTGTCTGGGTTAGAGTGGGCCGTAAATAGCTCGAGTCAGTATTGATGGTATAATATAGAATAAATTGAGCTAGTAATAAATAACATTAAATAAATAACACTTAATGACGTATTTTTACATCGTTACATACATATAAAATACAAAACTTTCCATTTTATAATATTAGTTTAGAAATATAGGTTTGAACTCACTGCAGGATCTTTAAAACGTTGCGCTCCGCGGTTTCATCTTCATGGTGGATGATGAGTATGAATCAAATATAGCGTATGTTACTCAGGCATAATATAGCTTTCTAGTAGTTTTATAATGTTTTAAACCGGTTATGTCGTATTTGCGTTTATCCGTTATAAACAAACTATCAAATAATTACTATTTATTCATAGAGTAGATGAGGATTAACACCATGGTACGAATAATATAAGCATTATTTAAAAAAATGTCTAATACACACCTAGGACGGTGTAATTTAAATTTATTTCTCGCATTTCTACCAAGCGTTTCCGAATACTTTTTCAAATATTAAGGATACATTTTTACGAAAACACTTCTTTTTATACATACAGGCTAGCGGCAAGATATGGAACTTTGTAAAAAGTGGTTTGCAACTGTCCATAAACCAGGCGCCACAAATAGCTCTCACGCATTTATTTTGCACACGAAATGCTCAATCTCAATCTCAACTGAGACTCCCTACAACAAAATTCTATATAAAAGCACCGATGACACGTCTATAAAAAACTATTATACATCACTTTGCTCTACTGTCAATAGTTTCCGCAGTCTACGCGATATAAGGATTTTTCGGTGTTCCTATTGCATATTTTAAAATGAAAAAGTAATTATTGTGACATAACTGTAATAAAGACATATGATATCGCAAATTTTATTTTAGATATTGATGTTTCCTATAAAACTGCGATACATTACTTTGTTCTATTGTCAATAAATTCCGCAGCGTACGCTTTCGAATGCTTATTGGTATTTTTTTCACACCTTGGGTTACATTATCGAAGTTTCATATGGATCCCTAACTTTTTTAAATATATTACATAGCCTATGTTACTCAGTGATAATGTGATAATGAACCTTTGTAACGACAAAATAGTTTTTAAAGTTGGTCCAGGAGTTTTTAATTTTATTCGTTACATACAAAAATACCAATCTTGGCCAAAGTGCGTAAATCAACAAAATCGTATTGTTTCTGTGAAGGAGTAGACATTATAATTTTATATCTACTTTATGTAGAGGTATACCTACGATCTACATACATTTTAGCATTATTATAAACACCTCCAATATTATGAATGAGGAAGTGTGCTTGAAGGGATGTCATGCGATTATAGTATATTTCATTACAAGTGGGGAAAGGATGTCATTGCAAAGAGTTCCGACAAATGTCTACCCGAGCCGAGGCGCAGCCGAAGGCGAGGATTGACAGTCGGAACAAGTTGCAATGAGCGGTTCCGCACGTGTACTGAACGACTATTTTTAATACAGTTGCGAAAAAATGAAGCAATTTAATAAAATAAACTCGCAAAGAAAATTTCTGGAAAGTGGCACCAACCGTAGAATATAAGCAGAGATTTTTTTTTCTTCACCCATTCTGGTAGGCAAAGGGAACTATGCCCATACAGCCAAAATTCTACTGAAGACTTCTTCAGTAGAATTTTTTTTATGATATCAAATGAAAATGAAATTTAATGAGATGAAATGAAATGAAACCTAACCTAACTCATTCAATCAAATCATTAAATCTGATATTGAAACAAATTAGTAGCTTCTATTTAGAAATATACGTATTTGCATGAATCATAAAAACTTCTATGAATTTTTTTAGTAAAAACTTCATGGTTGGTTATTCTTTTTAATAGACATTATTTTGACAGTTGGGAAAGAGAACGCACTAGTTCGGGAAAGGTAAAAAAAAAGCACGAGTATGTAATAGCCCACATCCCGAACGCCATACGCCCCTGCAATACGCCACTTTTTGAGCAACTGTATTAAAAATCCTTTTTCACGTTTAAACTATTGAACTGAATATGGTGAAACTAGACACAGATCCAGCTTGAAATAACTACAGGCCTTTTTTTCTAAGCTCTGGGTGGCACTGCAACTGTCATGTGCAAGCGTAGTGCTTAACATCAGACGCACAACCTGTCTTATCACTTATTTATTTACAAACAAATTATCTATGTTCAAAAAGACATGCAAAAAGTTTATCCCACATACTCGTAAATACGTTCTTTTGAGAAAATCATTACGCGCTAGTGCTACAATCGCGCGAGCAGTAATCTCATCATCAATATAATATGAAAGCTGGTAAAATCCATTCTTATTTATATTCGGCTCGTAATTTGACTTTCTGGTACATAACGCATTTTATTTTTGATTGATCAAAGTAAGCACGTTATGGCTTTTCTTTGCCTGTCTTTCCTACAATCTCTCTTTTTATCTTTTTTCGTAGAGAATTATCGTGCTGCATCGCGAATATTATTGGGTACTTATAGTTTTACGACGACTACTACCATGTTCCTGTTTTGTAATTGTAAAATATGTACATGTTTTAAATAGATGGAAAAACCAAAAAAATACTCGAATCTTATTGTTATGGCCTGAGAAGTTGTATTTGAAGGCTCATTAATATTAACTGCCCTTTGTCCCTTTCAACTTCAAAGTCACTTGTCAATCTAATATTCATTAAGCTTCATCATCTCAGTTTGGTCCTTCATTAGTTGACAATGATGTTGTTTTATATTCATTTCTTGGTCTTATTTTAGTACCGGGGTATGTTTTTCTGTACAGGATCGGGGCTATTTTTTATCGTTCTAAGTATTTGTTTCAACACAACAATAATAGTATTACATGCAAAAAGGGGAATATTTACTTTATTGTTTTTTTTTCTCCATGCCAGTTTGACACAATACTTACCTAAAAGAACATTCGCGTAACACTCTAACAAGCAGCATCCGTTTACGAGTTGCTTTCCTCATTATTATCACGCGATACTAAACACCAAAATCAAAATCAAAATATTTATTCTATATAGGCCAACGGGACACTTACAAATTGTCATTTTACATTTATTATTTCTTAAATCTACAACCGGATCGGAACGCGACTACAACTCAGAAGATCCGGCAAGAAACTCAACTCGGCTGGTCTTTTTTATATATTATTTTATCGCCGCTTACTTAATATATCAAACAAATGTTCATTTATTTTTATACTCCAGTTTGTTGCCTTATAAAGAGACCAAAATAATGGTAACCATAGTACTTTGACATCGTAATACACGAGTGGGTAGATCCTGGAGTGATCAGTCCCAAATTGTCCCATAAAAGAATGACTTATTCTGTGGAGACGCGTTACATGTACCTACGGATAGCTTGTGCTTATTCCGAGTGTTGATGGAATGAGCATCACTCCTTTTTTCAAAACTGTTCATGTATTTCTTGACATACATTAGATTTTATATAAACTGAGAGACAACAGTAAGAATGTTATATGTTTAAACTTCTGTCTAAGGAAAACTCTGGGAGCTAAACTGTAGATAACTCGTATTGCCATAATAATATAATTGTTATTATAATCAATTTGTGAGAGTGTAGGAAAGTTTTTGCCTGTTTCATTATTATCAGACATTGATTCCAGGATTGTACAGAAACGACGGGTCATAACCAAAGTCTAAATATTATATGCCTCTTCTCTGTTGTTTACGATTCCTTCTAACTTCCACAACAATCGAGGTATAGTTCATTATGTTTATCGTACTTAAGTAGAGATAGTGACACAGACATACATCAACGGAAATTCATACTATACACAGATAAGCTCTTCTCTAATCCATTTAGTTGATTTGAGCTTGTGATGTTTTTTGATTGATTTTTTTTTGGCTTTGGTCCGTGATCCTTTAAAAACTAAATACAAACTACGTATTATTATCTGCTAAGTTCATTCTTCAGACTCTTAATATGAGACGTTGAATAAATAACCACTGAATTAATAAACGCACGGATATCTCATTTAGAGTTTTTAAAGTTTAATATTTTCCCCGGAATTATCCGGGGAAAATATTAAACTTAGCCCATATTAATGGGCTTGTTGAATGTGTGAGAACTAAGCAAATAGAACAACAAACATATAAAAAAAATACAAAAAAAATATTGACTTGTTAGAGTGTACAATATAAATTTGAAGCCTCTGGTCCTCGACGTAGCGATACACAGTGATTCGAAGACCAGCGCCTTCTCCCATATTTGGTTCCAATTAACTAACATTATGTCAAAGCAGAAATATGTAAATAAAATGAAAAATATAAATTTTCATGTTCAATGATCAAAGGTACTGCTTGCCAATGTATACCACATATCATCACAAGACTTGCCTATATCTTAAATTCCTACTTAAATTTGCTTGATTGTCTAATTAAACTGTATGTAATGTTATTGTATGACTATAAGTATATTTAATTGAATTAACAATTTTGACAAATATTATAAAAGGTTAAAAGACACTTAAAAATTTATTAAACCATTTGTTGAAGGAAATGTGCCCAGAACGCTGGCTGCATTTCCACGTTGAATAGCTAAGCTAATGTTTTGTGCAAAATATGAACCAGCATTCTAGTCACCTGACGCTTCAACCAACCGTTTGGCCAAGTTCCTAAAAAATATTTGTTATGTTATTTAATATGTTTTTGTTATTTTATTTTACTGGTTGGTATCTTCTCTTTAATTCAATCGAATAGTGGAGTATAGTGGTTACAAAATTGCGTGTTTTAAGTAAGTACTTAGTAGAATAAAAAAATACATACACAAATAAAAATAAAAAAAATATACACAAATATCATTCAAGATAAAAATGCATTATCGAAATCGTTCGCTGAGGCGACCAAACGATATTCTGCTGTTTACACCGCGAACAAATTACGGTAAGAAAACCCTAATGTATGAAGGAGCTCAACTTTATAACAAATTACCAACTCACATTAAAGACGTGAAATTATTTAATTCATATAAAAATAAATTAAAAAACTACATTTTAACAACTTAGGCATATATAATATTTTGTAAATACTATAATATTTACAAAATATTATTGAATATTAATATAATAATTTGTATCTAATTCGTCAAATTTGTATCAAATCATCCATCTAAGCAGCATTGAGCCATGGCAATACACGAGTAGGTAAGATACGTAATGGAACCTGACTTATTATCAGCTGTAGCATATTTTATTTGTACTCTTTAGCACTTTAGTATTGTAAATGAGCCAAATGTACTACCTTGTTTGGGTACCTGAACAAAATAAGCGAATACTTCGTTATTAAAATATATTGTTAAAAATGATCCATGCACTCAGTTATATTACTTAACTATTACTGTTTTACACCACTATGCGCCTATTCAAATTTATATTAATTACTATGCATCCCAAGGTTGCCTGTAAGAAATTGCTCATAGCGATAAGGCCGCCAATTGTACAACCTGTTTTGTAAACTACTCTTAGTTCTTTCATTTATAAGCTTGGTGTTCAATAAAGTATTATTGTATTGTATTGTATTGTTTGTTTTAGGTTAGTCTGCACAGATTGTGAATTAGTGTAACCTTATTGTTAGAATGACTAGCTATTTCATTATGTAACTACTAAATTACATGTGAACAGGGGATAAATAAAAAAAAGTGAGTTTGAGTATATTTTGTAAGTACCTACCTACATATTTTATACGGGTGCAAATGATGCGATTATTGCGAGTTATGTTTCGTATTATGGTTGTATAATTTTGGTTTGCATCTTATTAAACCTAACTACGGACTACAATGTAAACTATGTATTGGTAGTACTGATACATAGTTTACATTGTAGTCCGTGCACTCACAAGTATTTATTGAATTACCTTGTATTTCTCTAACAAGTGAGTTGTATTCTTTATGTGAAATAAATATCTTAAACTTAAACCTTAATTTATTTACGTTATGTCATTTTACGTAATCATTTTACATACCTTTAGTTTTGCGGTGCCATATCCCGTAAACTACTTTAGTGAAGCCGCAATAGGATAAGGAAAAAAATATTATAGAACCAAAATTGCATAATCTTATAAAGATATACCTCGTACCTATCGATGAGTTTATTTTTACATAATATTTCTTATAGAATCACAAACAAATAAAAATTCCTTAGGCGTAAGATTTCAGAATTAAAGCTTTGTAATCATAGACTTCAATAATGCTCAGGGGCTCAGGGCAACGTCCTTGAGTATTTCGAGATCCTTAATAATATTTCTAGAGCAGTTTAAGAAATAAAATATACACAGTCTCAATAATGATAGATTAAAAAATATATCTAGCTCAAAAGGTGAATATGAAACGTAAGACTTATTTGTGCTGTAAGCTAAGCAAAAGCTTGATAAATTCGGCGCATATGGAAAGAAGTTATGGGAGCTGAAGTGAGAGGGTGACAGATGAGCAGCCGTGTGATTCTCTAAGAGCAAACATGAGCTCGTCGACGAGCACATCGATGAATCATTAGATAATCGCACGGCTGAGAGCGACAACCAGCACTAAGTTGACTTTCCTGACTTACCTATTGATAACAATATTGAAAACGATATTTCTTGTTATAACCAATCAAAAATGTTTGAGTATCATTGGCGAGTGGGTAATGACGCATGGTAAGGCCAATGCTACATTATACCAATCTTTTTCCTATAGTATGCAACTGATTATAAGTGAAATGCAAAGTATTGGTTGACAATATTGATCACTAAATATGCATATTATTGATAAAATATAATATTGATAGTGCAAATATGATTGACCGTTTTCGGGTTGAGACGCTGGGACCTGGGATATTTAAAGGTCTAACTAGAATTTTGTACAATAGTTGGTTACGTAGTTTGCACATACATTATTTAGAACATAAACTGTAATAGTACATTATGGTACTAGTGTGTAACATTGGTGATTACAGCCGAGGCGTCATTGAGAGTCTTAAGAGAGCTGAGGACGGTAATCATCAATACACACGTGTATCATACGACGTTTTTCAACACATTTGTGAATAAAATAACAATAAAAACTCATTTTATTTAGTAGATAAAAAGTTTATTTAGACAAACAATTAGTAAATGTGCAGTTAGTAAAATTATGATTAACTGTTTTGATGGCTTAGCGGTCTCATCAGATAGATTATTTATTGAAATACTTTCATATTGTATATTGTAATTTGAGATGGCTCATTATTCGAGTAGGTAGGTGAAATCCAATCATTGGATGTACTTAGTGTTTCGTCAGTAGAAAGCGCTTCAGAATCAGGTTTAATTCTTTTTGTGATTTCTGCCCGAATTTCCTTCTCGTTTTGTATGGAATCTTCTACGTATGATTCTGCTACATTGCTAGATCGCCACCCACCATGACGCTTCAAAGTCATTATATCAGCTCCTGAACTAGCCAGCAATGTAGCTGAAGTTCTTCTGAAACTATGTCCAGTGTAGCTCTCGGCATCTGCTAAACCTTAAAACTTAGCGATTTCTTTAGGCATAGAACCAAATTTGTTTATACCTATAGGTTGACAGGTATATTTACCATTCTGGTAATTTAGAAAGAAACGGTCAGTTTTTGCAAACTTTCATACTTCTTAACAATTTCTTAGAATGGACCATGTATGGTGAATGTCCCCGGTATTTTATTTTTCGTGATAGATATCTTCACTGAAAGCACCTAGCCATGGTTCTCCATGTTTTTTACGGTTATGTTTGTTAATTCTTGTATCCTACAGGCACCAGTTACACCAAATATTAAAGCAATAGTAATTTTTAAAATTTATAAAATTTTAAATTTTTTTATTTTTAAAATTTTATTTTATAAAATTTTTGTGTGTCGGGACAATGACTTTTTATAACAACTGTTGGGGGTATATTAAAAAGTATCTCCATACTTCAAGACAGTGACACCCGCCTCTTCAGTCCGCTCGTGACCACGATCAATGCAACTTGATCGAAACGTCGAGGTAAATAAATACTATTACTAACGCGATTAAGCCCCGTTAATATAATATAACTAAATATTAAAGCAACCTGAAAAAAATAAACAATAATTAAGTTCAACACACAACACAGGCTGAAGTCGCGTAGATATTTTAAATTAATTTAACTAACATAAGTAGCCAGATATTGGTTATCTTTTATAAATTTTTCAATATCGTCAGACCATAAAATCTTATATTTCTTGCTTCTAAATTCATCGGATAGTCTCTTTAGATAAGCTGACAAATTAGAGTATGTTTTAAGTCCACTCCATTCTTTGTTTGGACTGTACTTTATAACATTGAGTATAAAAACCACAAAGAGCTAGGTTTGTACTTAGAAGATAATTCTTAAAAGTACGCCATGAACACATTTTCTGAAAAAGACTGCGTATTCTTGCTGTTTTGCCATTTTATGAGATTTTGGTACGCTAATAGATATTTTTCCTTGGAGTTTTCAGGTAGTAAACTTTCCATAACGTTAAGGGCTTCACATCTTATATCGGGCGGTGTACAACAAATCATTTTCTTCGTAACTAGTACTTGTAGACATTTTAATTAATAAATAACTATAATTTTAAAAGTGAAAACGAGCTGTGAAAATGTTTCGCTATGGCGGGAAAAATTAATCAGTTTTCCTATGCGCGCGCATTGCGATCAGCCACAGACTAAAGGGATGAGGTTTTATTTTATTGTCGCCCATAGGGTTTCCGCTAATTCTGCCACGTACAAAATGGGGAATTTAAAGTTTTCTTTTATTAAAGCGAAAACAAAAGTTATATTTGAGTGAAAGTTTTATTTATTAAACACGTATGAATTAAAATTATCTATTTAAATAAGAAGTTGCATGAAATGATTAGGAATTTTGTATATTGTAGGAACATTAATTTATTTGTTCTAATGAACACTATTTTTTGAATTAAAACTTTTTAAGAACAAAGCACCTCAACTGTCATATAATAGAGGGTATTAAAACATGAGTGTAGATTTTTGAGAGGAGCCGCAGGCGAGTTTCAAAATAAGATTACATGAGTGTTTTAATACCTAATTATATGCAGTTGCATACACTACTTTATTTAATCTCATGACATTTTTGCTACTAAAGTTTTATCCAACAAAATATTACTCAAATTCGTATGTACGAAATAGCGCCAAAATAAAAATAAAAGTCTTCTTCTTCTTCTTGTTTGTATGGCTTGTGCGGCGTTACCACAATTTTGCCAATATCAGTGGAAAAAGTCTGTTATTGGTCTATTGGCTCGTACCCAGCGCGTTGCGAGCGCGGCGCGCTCACCACAGATAATGAGTACTTAAATTGAATTGAAACCTCCTTGGTCGGGACACATTGTACTTTAATAATTAAAAAAATTGCTTAAAGCATTGTTTTGTAAGGAGAATAATCCTTTAATTTATTTTTTTAATTTACTTAAAGAAGTATGTAAGTAAAATATGCCAATAAAAGTCTGTATTTCATTTCATAATTAGAATATTACCGAATGAGATTATATAAAATCATTTTACTGTGTTACATAAAAACATAATGACAGAATACAGTTTTTTACTTAAATTAATTGCATTTCCATGCTTATAAAGGTATGTTAAAAAAGAGTGTTGGACGTAGGGGACGTGCAAATGAAGCAAATAAAAGTTCAAAATAAGAACGCTTATTGCATTTATTTATTTTAGTCATAAAGACAAGATTTTCCTCACAATAGGGGCACATATTGTGAAAAAAGGTATATATCTGTCTGTCCATCTATCTGTGTATCTGTGTTATTCAAATGGTACACTCGACTCACTTATTTAGTTAACACACTTTGAGAACAGAAGTTGTCAGAACTATTAAAACAAGTTTTAAAAAAATGGAACCGTGTAAACAGAAATATTCTTGTTGATTGTAAATCCAGTTTAGAAGTATCCTATAGATAGAGGCTTGTTACGTTAAAATATGCCGAATAATATTTTAGATTTCAAAAATTCCAAGTATTGCTACCGCATAGCTTAATGTTGCCAGGAGTTTATTTCTCCTAAATATATAGTATAATGTGCCGTGTAAATGACAGCTTAATAAAAACATGGCATCAACGAAGATCAAAGGTAGATTTTAATGAATTGATTATGGAAATCTATTTATCATTTTGTCAAAATATTATGTTTTCAACAGGATCAAAATAATCGTATATAATTATTCGGTTTTAGCTTTCATGCGAAAACCAATGGGAGTCAATTTCACTAAGGGACACGGATTATTCTTGTTGAAAAAAATTGAGGTCTCGTTATTTATGGAAAACCGTTGAATTTGATAATAGGCAAATTCAATAATTTTCATATCATTTTCAAATTTAGGGTTTCTTTTAATTTTCTATAATGCTGAGTATTTCATTCAACCCAGCTTCGCTACCATTTCGCCTTGAGTCATTATTTAAAATTATAAATATCTACGACACGTAAGAAAAGTACCTAAAAGATTTCATTATTGGTCCAGACAACAGTCATGTCTCAGCCATTTACGCTTGCACTGTTGGGTTTCTCTCTCAAAGAAGGGTATGGGCCATTACCCACAACGCGTGACCAGTAGGTACCTACAGGTAGGCGGATTGGTAGGTCAGGCCTAGTGTTTGGAGTTCTCAGACCGCCCAAACGCCTCTGACACGATCAAACGACTATTGACTTAAGACTTAATATATAACGGCTTCAACGGTTTTCATTGCATTTAGTATGCAGGGGGTTTCGGGGGCGATAATTCGATCTAGCTACGTTTCATTTTTAGCAAACGTCGTTCTATCCGTGTTTTCAGGCGATGAAAACTGCTACAATGTCATTATAGCAACTAGGGCCACCAGTAACAACTAAACTGTTTTACCGATACAGCGACACTAAAGCTACTTGACAATAGATGGCGTTGTTAAGCAACACTGAGCCAATGAGTGGTTGGTTTTAAGTTGGTAAGACCAAGAAAATCAAATTTTTACTTACGAGCGAAGCTCGGTCATCCGGGTAATATTTTATATATACACTGCTAATACACGGCTCTGTTAGCGGCAACAAGTAGTCGACAAAAGCAGGGAGGGCGCGAGTGGTGACGTGTCCACGGAAATAGATCTTACTAGATTATTGTTGGACCACATGAAAGGATTCTGCTAATAGGTGGTAACTCTTTAAAATGACCACATTTTTCAACTATTATAGTGCAGTTACCACAAACAATCGGTTTATGTTATTATACTACGTTGGCTGACATAAATAGTTTGACCACCGTAATGTTGCTCCGCACATTTAATGTTTGTTACAAACATTAAACTAAAAGCGATAAAAGTCGTATCAGCAAAGTAATAATGATTAAGATGTGTACGTTTAAAAACGTGCTAAGCCATGTCGCGCATATACAACGTGTATACCCATTTTTAGACCTCGAGTTTGTAACTAATTTTATCAGATCCAATACACTCCACCGGTATAAACTTGCTTTGAGTTGGTCAAACTTTTCAAGAGTAGTATATTTTATTTGAACTTTTATGCGTAGTTCGGGATATAAACCGAAATAACTAGACATTGGACGGGTTAAGGTGTGCAATACGTTCGATTTATTTATTTATGCTTATAAAACAATAGAATGCTTACAGCCTAAACTAAAGCGCAAACTATTTTAATATTAATAGTTGGTATTAACTATGTCTAAGAAATAATCTTAAGCTAGCAGAAATAATGTTCATATTGTCATTAAAAATATCGACATGCTGTTAAAAAGCTCTCTAAAACTAATAATGAAGTACATAAAATTCAAAAATATCAAAAGTATTGACTGCAGCTAACGAAGAAAAAACTCTTAATGACGAAATATATAATGTAGTATCCAAGGTACGTTTTATTGTACTGTTTTTTTGCAAATGTGTTGAAAAACCTTATATGACACGTGAACAGTGGTATTTACAAAGTCGTGACTATGGTAAGCTATATAATATACTCGTTTGCAAAAGCCAACTTCCTATTACTTACATGCTAGTATCAATAAATAATTATTCCCTTTTTTTACACCTACATCTAGGTAATGTTTAAAATGTGCAAAAAAAACACGGCACAATCTCTCATATGGTAATATTGCGAGAGACACCACACAGCTATATATATATTTTACTTTTAAAAGCAGACCCATGTCAATCATGTGTAGCAAATATCTACGCATAATTCTAAAGCATGAATAAATAATGACACATCACTATCATCACTCATTCTCAGTTTGGAGGGTCGGGATCCGATACGCATCAATTATCTTCGGGACCAAATCAATTATTTTCGATGTCACCGACGACATGGCTGTAGTCTCGTTGTTCATACTGTTGGAAAAGAGTTTATGATAAGTATTAGTATTATTATTTCATTTATTTCAATTATGTTCACGGACTTCATCCGGCCCTTTACAAAGGCATAAGTGGGGCTGTAGCCAATACTTAGAGACCTGTTTGATATAACAAATACAATGTAGTATAAAAAACAGAAACATGGTATATCTATTATCGTCACCATCCATCCAAAAGTTTCCATTTTGCTTCACTTGGTTTCACAATTTCGCGAGAGACACACAATAACAACATCCAAGACCCGAGAACAAACATTTGTGCTCATAACACAAATATTTGCCCCAGCCAGGGATTGAACCAAGGAATCTTCGCCTAGAAAAAATAGAGTCTAACAACTGAGCTTAGGGAGCAATTAATGTAATTGAGAGGGAGGAATCAAGTAATGAAGGTCTGGTCTACACTCCCCGAAATGTATCTCGTAAAAGGCCAATAAAAGAGCAACTTTTGCGGTATTCAAGTCTTTGAAGTCTTGTCTAAACTTTACTAATAAGCTTTTTGGCGCGATTGATTCAAGGTAAATAATAGTAGCAGCTTGGCATACAAATTGTCTGTCTTGGCACAGGTTGGTACGAGTTTCAAAAGAAGTGCCATTATTACACGTAGTGCACGCTGCAAAGTGGCAATTACGCGCTCCACTGCGTGCTTGAAGCGGGAAACTTAACCATTTTCATTCTAATGGCGAAAATAGTGATTGTTTCCGAAAGCGAAAAAATAAAGAATTTCGTATGTTTTAGGTTATCTTGAAATGCTAAGTATCAAGGCCCCATTTCCAGTATTCAATGCTAGTATGAAATAAGATAAGCTAGGATTAAATGTAAGCTACCTTATCCAGCGACGGCTTTGCTCAGAAAATGAAGAAAAATATGAAGTTAGGTGTTATACTTACTCACACGAGTCAAACTGTCACCTTCTCCAATATATCACTAATTTCGACAAGGTTAAATCGGCACTGCTTGATAAATAAATAATATAAAACATGATTTATAAAAATGTAACTCCTTATCATTTCCACTTCACGGCTCTGAACTTGTTTTTTTATAGGAGGCATTTAGAGGTATAGGTATACAAAATAATGTTTACCTAAATACACCTTCTTTACACACCAAACGATTATGTATATTATGTTATTGTTGTGTATTATATATACACGCAGGTTATATTTTTGATCATGAAACTGGAGGTAAGTAATTATTGGAGCCGAACAAAAAAAGGATCGATTTTTCCTGTCCTCATGGTTGCCCTCTCGGAGTTTTATGGCTTAGAATTCAATCCGCTTAAAGTTAAAGATTATCGGTTGCATAAAATAAGACTTACTCGTTACTAAAATGCGGGTGCTTCACCTAGCTCGCATTGAAAATTTTAACATAGTAGGCAGTAAGTAACAATAATCTAACCTACCATGCAGTAGGTTACAATAGTATGCAGTATGAACCAAGTTGCAACTGTCCCTAAGCAATTTTAATTCAAAAATTCAATTAAGTGAGTTTAAGGTAATGGAAATTAAAACTCATAAATTTTCCAGCTTTATGCAAATACAAGCTAAACCACCAGCTGCTTCGCTCGCTTAATCCATTCGATAAGAAGCTACAAAAATACATTGATGTATGATACTTAAGGATGAAATTTCCAAAAAAAGTTGTATATTGAATAGAAGATATTGTATAGTATTCCTGTGGGAAATATATATTTATAGATATATATATTTAATAAAATATATGTAATGATAAAGCGGTCAAATATTATTTTATTGCCTTGAGTAAAAAAAATATTCCACCATATGTTAAAGTTATTTTCTTTTTGTTTTAGTACTGCGAGTTCAACACAAGACGACGACGCGGACTGGTCCAGAAATACAACTATAGATGAATATATTACACAAAATGCTACAAGTGAGACATTTGGTAAGTAGGTAAATAGTAACAATTAATCACATCAGTACATCATCATGATAAATTATGACATACGTCATTACTTATATTTTATTTATATTTTATTTTATTTATATTTTTTTTTATTGCTTCACGCTGAAACGGCTCATTCTATCCTGATATGAAGATCACGTACTTTTCGAAAATTTCTTTTCCACAAGAAGGTTATTACGGATAAAAAAGTGTATATACATATTATATACATAATATAATCAACGCAGATCCTAAGTCGCGCCAGTCACAAAGTTGAAATTGTAGCAATAGCTCAAGGACGAATCCTCAGGATCGCTCTAAGAGAATAAGGTGGTTAGCTTCAGGAAGTATTCGTGCGTGCCTCACGGCGGGACGGTTCCTGAATCTGTGGAAGAATGACCGACTGTGCCTCCTACGGGTGGAGGGCCGCGCTATCAATTCACCCTCCGCCTTCAAGCACATCGTCTTGTTGGAGACACGGGTAAGCTGCTTGAGAGGGTGGTAGCTTCCCGTGTCATTCGGCACCTGAATGGTATTGGACCTGCGCTGTCGGAGGCCCAGTACGGCTTCAAAGCAGGGCAGTCAACAATAGATGCCCTGCTCTGGCTCAAGGGGTCGCGTGCTATGCGGATGACACCCTATTAATACTAATAATGGATGTATAGGCTCTTTTTTAAAAATCTTTAAATACATCAAGACAAAACTGTACCTTCATTAATGAAAACACTGCTGTGTTTATGTGTATAATAAAATACCTCATTACTTAAGTATAGCTTTTACCACTGGAAAAGAAACTGAAAAAGTGTTTGAAGTAAGTAATTGACTCTCTGTGGAATATTTACCTTGGAGGAAAAATATACGGCTGGCGTCAAATTAACGTGAACAAACTTAGATCTTTACTTAACTTAATATTCGTGGAACTTTGTAAACTTTTATTGGAAGATTTTAAGAAATCACTCAAAGCTTACCTGATTAAGTTCTTTGATTGAGGGTTAGCAAACATACTCGTAGCAGTGTTCCGATCAATATTTTTTCTACATAGTATAATGTATAAATGGATAAGAGATCCAAAATCTCAGGTTTCGACCAAAGGAAATGCAATATCAAACTCTCTAATACATTTTGCTGATCTGCTTATCAAAAAGAAGATGGCCTACCCGCAAATAATTTTTCACCTCCAGCACTAAAAACACTTTTAGTTCGTAAAAGCAATACAATTGTACCTATCGCTGTTTGCTGGGAGCGTAGGTAAGGCAAAGTGACTTAAATTTCAAACATCTTTTCATTTCTTTCATCAAAAATGCATGGCGATAAAAAAATAAATTAGACGGTGGTGTGTTCAAATGCTGATTTTGACCTAGCTATAATAACTCAAAGGCATAAAATGCTTTTCAGAGACTATTTAAAACAAAAAGAATAAATATTAGTACTAATATCGCGTACATAATAATTAAGACTTATTTATTTCAACCACCAATAATGACTTCAACATTCTTAAAACTAGTAAATTTACTTAATATGTTACAGTTTCAGTTATTAATTTTTTGTAAACTCTGGTCTCCACACTAGGATTCCCTGTGTTGTGGAGATCAGTTCCTCACAAATTGGTTTTAAATCTAGTTGCGTTACAAGTATGTGCTTTAATTTTTTGTTAAGGTTACAGATAGAAATTACATAACATCGCGTACATAATAATATCAGTACAGTTTGGGATTCACAAAAATGTCAAAAGCAATGCTGTTTCCGAACGCTACATCAAAAACGAAATGGCGGGAATCAATTTTTATTCAGCGTTTGGTGGTTTGTAGTAGTTTTATTTTATTTTATTTGGGGGTCTTACAACTATATAGTTACAATATAAAATTAAGAAGTTGCTTAAGAAAAGTCAATAAGAAGACTCCACAGATAACTAAAGATACTCTAAACATAATGTAGATGCCAAACTTAACAAATAATTATACAAGTAGATGATAAGTGTACGAGATAGCCGCAGAATACAAAAGTGTTTTAAAATAATATATTGAATATCAGTAACAAATACCTGGCTAATATTACATAATCTGTTAAAAAAAAGGTTGATAGGATGGTCGTACTCAATATTCATGATCTTATTAAAAATGAGTTTCTGCGGTACCTAGAGCGTGCGTTTGATACGCACAATACGAAGCAAGTTTCTAGGTCTGGTGTGTCTGTGTTTTGTGGTACCTACTGAGTGCAATACGAAAAATGAGTGCGTCCGGCAATGTAGTTGTATGTGTGAAAATTTCTAACCCCCAAAGAGTTGAGAAATCAAATTTCTAATGCTGAATTTAGTTTTTTACCAGAAAAGACACGTGAAAAATAACGGTACTGTAGACCATGATCTCAAATATAAAAAATTTCAAAAGATGCAAAAACTTATTATGAGACTGTGCTATTGTAATATTTTATGGATTATCAAAAACAAGGTAACCAAGTACCTCTCGTCTTAATAAAATTGTTTTTTTTTTACCTATAGCCTATATATCTTTACAACGATTCACTGGCTGGTAGAGGTGAAAAGATTGATTAAGTTGAATAATTACAGCCTATCAGCAAAATAAACAAGATAAGTAGTTAAAATTTTTGACTTTCCAGCTTTAGCGAGAATATTCACGTTAAACGTGAAAATCGAGGTTAACGTAATAGTAGATACTTGAAAACAAAGAGAATAAGTAAAAACAGAAACACTGCAGCAATAGATCTATTCACATCGTAATGTATGTCTTAGTATAATAAAATGGTCCCTTCCGAGTGCGATTTCTGGGATAATAATGGAGACTCCGGATACCGCACTCATTCGCACATTAGTAAGCTTATAAATCAAATGTCACTAGAATAACTGTTACATTGATGTAGTTGAGCTGTGTAGATGTTCAGTATTTTTTAAAGATGTAACGCTTGATCACTAACCTCAATCATGTAGTGTTTAGTGAAAATACCCAGTTGCAATGAACTGTTGATCGAAATAAAAATAATGGCGAATTTATGTCAGTTCTAGTCATCAACTTACTTGCATTTTTGCTTACTGGATTTGTTTAAACTGACATAGAGCCGCCATTTTTCAAAGTTCACTCAACGTTTGATTGCAACTAAGATACATACTAGCCCTGCTGGTGCCTATTTTATAGCTGCACCGAGCCGTTAAGTACTTGTCAAGAGATATTCAATCTGAAATGTCAGCTTAGGTAGTATTTACCCAGGGGAGAACTACAAAAGTCTCAAAACACCAACTTGTGGATTATCTTAAGATGTCACGGTCAACGAAAGCTCTACCCTATACTAGGATTTGAATCCGTCAACTTAGCAGTTGACTTTCACTACCCCTGACCTTTCATCGCTTTTATGCGCTACTTTATATCAAGGATGAAAATACATTTAAAGCTATATATATAGCTATGTGTTTTGATGATTCTCAATAGTTAGAATCAACATTCTGTCTAATCAACAATTTAAACTTTCTAAAACTTTACTATATCTCTGGAATAATCACTTACTACCGACGTAAAAATATGTGTGTTTATACCTCTACCAAAGTAAAATTCTTAATTTTGCTTACTTGCAATTTTATAATAAAACAATATAATCGCGGACTGGGATTCCATTCCCAAACGCTAAGATGGGTGCCCTGGTGGTCTACATATTATGGCGTCTGACACGAATATTCAGAAGACTTGGGTTAAAAACCTGTATTTTTTAAATATTTAAATGCATATATCGCTGAGCAGGCGTGAGTACTTAAACAATGTAATAAAAATAAATCTTCTGATATGCTTTCTACACATTTTTCTTTTGATTTATTTTTACACGATATTTTTATAATAATTCTATTTTGGACAAAGGACAATGCTGTGTAAAGTATATGGTCAAACAGCTTTCGTGTTTCAAGAGAATAAAATGTTCTTTCTATATCACCAAGCTTTTTCTTATTTGAACACGCAACCTGGATTTTGAAATTATACGTTATTATAATTATAGTGCTAAATATTTTTGCGTAATAGGATAGTAGGAGTAAATAGATTCAAGTTTTTATTTTTTTAGACAATTGAAATGCTTCACATTTAATTTATGTTTGAGACTGCTTCGGAGGGCACGTTAAGCCGTCGGTCCCGGTTGTTTGTCTTAGGACAACATTCGTTAGGCTATGTCGAGGGACTTCGGGCGGCCCGAAAACTTCGACATGGGGTTGGCCACTAACCTATCCACCAATCCACGCTGGGCCCGCGTGGTGGACTATGGTCCAACTCCTCTCTCTTGAGAGGAAGGCTGGAGTCCCAGCAGTGGGAACAAAATGGGCTGATTATGATGATGATAACATTTAATTTATTTGAAGTAGTTTGCCGCTTAGAAGCCCTTCAATAGGTATCTTGTGACCAACCTATTGTACGGTTTTGACACGTGGAACACACGCTAGTAATCAGTGAGCCTTGGAAAAAAAATATCATTTAACTAGTACAAATTTGGTACAGATCATTAATTTTCTGTACTGTATAATGTCGCCGATACAGTTATTATTTAATTATTACATTTACACAATTTTTCTCTCACTGCGATTGTTCACGGTAGTTGTTCATCATCCTGCTCTCGTCTCTTCTAGTCATATTCGATTTGATCGACATATTCATATCTAGTTTGTGGCCAGGCGCTAAAAGGTTTTTATTAATGGCGCAAAGCTTTACAGGCTAAAAAAAAATCTGCGTGTCTTAAAATAAAATGGGCGTACCGCAGGGATCGGATTTAGCGACTTTTTGATTTATTATATTTAAACCACTTAGGTACCACTTTGTGAAGGATCTTGTGAGATTGTGCCATCTGCGGAAGACATATCTCATATTGTTAAATAAACTGAAACTGAATACTTTGCTTTCGAAATTTGAATTAAAAATCCATGCGGAGTGTATATAAAAATATTTTGTCTTTGTTTCAGATACGTTGTACGACGTGCCAACGGAGATGATAGTACTCCTTTCCTTCCTCTATGGTTCAATATCAGTATTGGCCGTGGTTGGGAACTTCCTAGTTATGTGGGTGGTAGCCACCTCGCGTCGGATGCAAAGTGTCACAAATTGTTACATAGCAAATTTAGCATTAGCAGATATAGTAATAGGATTATTTGCGATACCATTCCAAGTAAGTATCTACTTTTATTTATATTTATTAGTTAAACTCAAAGCTTATGTCTCTTTGATACGGTTTCAATACTTCGGTAACAACGAAGGAAATGTATTTCAATGAAGTCTGACGGCCTTCGAATTACGGAATCACAAGTTCAATCCCGGCCTGGGGCAAATATGAATGTAATGAGCAGCTATATTTGCTCTGAGATCTTGGGGGTATGTTACTGTGTGTGTATCCATGCAATTCGCGACACTGGAAATCCTAGTGTAGGGATAAGAGTGTGTGTAACGCATTAAGTAGCTATTCATAGTGGAGCTTGCCTAGTGGTTCGTAACTGATCAACTAGGTTAAAGAACCCTTCCTGGGGTCACTACTTGGATAAGTCACCGCTAGAGGCTTTTTGACTTGAGGGCTTTCATGCTCCGGACTTAATGTAAAGCAGGGACTCTTTACGGTACAGCTATAAGGGTCAATCACCGTTTCTCTCAATCAAAAACTTTCTACACTTATTTAACCGTTATCACAGTTGCAGAATATTTAATAGGGTAGCGTGCATTGTTTCGGCGCAGAGATCCGAGTACCTATCGTTCTATCTATCGCACTCTCACAAAGATGCCGCGCCGCTTGCGCTGTTTCATTCTACCCGCGTGCAGTCTTCCGCCTCGAAAAATACTACCTTGATCTGCAATTGTGATTCATGTGCTTGCACATTTTCACCAAAGGCCCATTTTTACTGCAATCGTAGTCATCATATGGTTGATTGTTTTGACTTGGACATATAAACATATAATTACAATTAAACAATAAGCAAATTTGCAAAGAGATGTTTAATAAATATTAATATTACTACTATATTATAATCCCTATGTAAATTATTATTCATTACCATCCCCTACAACATTGTTGATCTATATATATCTAAAGCGAAAGGTCACTCACTCATCACGAAATCTCAGAAACTACAAGTGCTAGGAGTTTCAAATTTTGCATGCGGGTTCTTTTTAAGACGTAGGTCACTAAGACGGAATTTTATGAAATTCTACCCCTAAGGGGGTCAAAAGGGGTGAAACGTTTGTATGAAACTCCTTTGTTTTTGAACTTATAGTAGTGAAAATTTGTATTTGGATGGGTCATTTAAAATAAAAAATGTTGGCCTAGTTTTTTTTTGGATAGTGGTGGTTTATCAGGGTGAAATGGAGGGGTGAAAGTTTGTATGGAAAGTTTTGTGTACATTTTTTCGAACATACAGTGGTGAAAATTAGCATTTGGACAGTTTAAAATGATGATTGCAATACTTATTGACAGGGATGACTTAGGGGGGTAAAACGGGGATTTTTTTTTCAAAAGTGCTATGTTTTTGGAGCTACAGTGACGAAAATTGATAACTGGATATAGATAATTTAAAATAAATAGAGATGCTTTCAATATTTTTGTTAGGGTTGACTTAAGGGGGTGAAACGAGGGATGTAAAAACTACTACATATTATAAACTGTAGAGGTCAAATTTATGTACAATGAAAACTATTCTAAAAACCGAGTCAGGGGATGTAAGAAGTGAAAAATAAGTTCAAATTGTTATACGGCTTGTTGTACGGGCTAATCTCCGAAACGACTGGACCGATTTAAATGAAATTTTGTATGGTGGTAGCTTATATCCCTGATCAACATATACGATATTTTTGATCCCGGTAAATTAAAGAGTTCCCGTGGGATAATTAAAAATCTGTGATTTCCGTATCCCGCGACACCACGCGAGCTTAGCCGCTGGCGGGTCAGCTAGTATCATAATATTCTTGTATTTAATTAGGTACATATACTGGATTAAATCAATAACTCATCCATCAGAGATTTATTATTTTATAGGTTAATCCGATCAGGTAGGTACTGTATGTTAATTACAATTTGAATTCTTGTCGTTGCACACAATTACCTTTCTATTTTTGTAAGTGGACATTTGAGACTGAGTTATATAATCTTCGGTATCGAAAATAACTATATTGCTTTTTTTGGCTGCAAAATACATTTTCACATAACCCATTAAAATATTTTTGGGTTATTAAGTTTCTGACAGGCCTGGTATCTGACGTATTCAGGCCCGAACAGAAGAATGAAATGAAATGGACGGCTCGCCTAGCAGTGTTTACGAAAGTAACGAGCCGCAATCAAGTCCTTATTTCGGTACTGAAATTGTATACCGGTACTTAAAATTACCAATACCGAAATGATAAGGTATCGTAAAATTACGGTATAACGTCATACCGAAATTTTCAGATACCGTTATTTTAGCGGTAGCTAAGTCCCTGATGTAAAGCTGTCGATTCTGCCATGCGATTTTGAAATGATTTTTTTGTACATAAGGTTGATTTTTCAACGTTTCTTGTCATTTCTTCATTTGTTTCCCGGATGTTGTCAAAGGTGCAACGATGTTTGCTCTTTGAGAATCGCACGGCTGGATGTTGTCTTAAGTCAACAGTCGTTAAATCGCGTAGAAAACCTTCGGATGGTCTGAAATATCCGATACTAGAGCTGACTTTAGCCTAACCACCAACACGCACTGGGCAAATGTGAATTATGGCCGATATTATAACCGCTTTTGCTGGGAAGATGGCCCGTTTTCTGGTTGTGTGACCACAATTCTAAATAACAGTAGTTTCTGAAATTTCATTCCATTCATTCGTTTCTAGGAAAGCAGACCTTGAATTTATAAATTTTCTGTGTTAAAAAAAGTTACATTATGAGTTCATCAAGTCCATAATGATTGATTAATTGTATTTTACTACATTATTCTCACCTAAGTGGCGTGCAATTGGAGAGTCCTATGTCCAGCAGTGGACTGCTACAGGCTGATGATGATGATGATACTATATTTTTTAAACTTTGCTCGTTATGAGTTTGTTTACTTTGTATGGTAGTGGCATCTGTGAATCCTTCCATTATTTTTTTTCACAAATCACCTAAACCTAAAGATGTTAAGTAAACATTCTGTTCAGAGGCACTATGCAATATTTCCGCATCAGGCACGTGTACCTTCAAGTTTAAAATTTCACTAATTTCAGTTAAATGGTTCGATATAATCATCAAATCGATGATTTAATTTCAAACATTGCTTGCCAAAGCTTCCGATCACTGATTGAATTATTATATTAAGATTCAGACCTTTCAGGCACAATAGAAACTTCATTGTTATGTGACGAGTTGACCTAAACTTCCGAACACTGATGAATATTAAAGATGTTATTTTCTAATCTTTAGTAAAATAATGAATTGTTATAGTATATATGAAATAGAGCGGTTCTGTCAATGATTTTACATACACATAAGAGTTATGTATCTTTGATACGTGGGTTCCAACCCTTCGATAACAACGAAGGACATGTATTTCAATGAAGTCTGACGGCCTTTGAATTACGGGATCACAAATTTAAAATGTAAATCTAAAGATTTACATTTCACTAGTATACCTACATACGTGTGTTTATCAAAGTTTCGTGTTCGAACAAAGCGTTTATCTAATGGCCATGCGATGATTCAGCGCGCGTTTAAATAATCGTTAACTCCACCAGAGCTCCGTTTAAAATTAGTACAGACCCGCATCAATTTTGGTGTTAGTGATTGAAGGATCGGATCGTAAAATATTCTTTAGGCAGAACAAAGCTGCGCGTTACGATTCCATGACTTTTATAACGCGTAAATCACTTACACATTCTTGAAAGAGTCTTTTACGCTAAACTAAACACATTGGAAATGTGTAAATTACACACAAAATGGGGAACCTCGGATATAGATCTATTATTAAAAAAGTGAAAAAACAGAAGTTTCCAAAGGGATAGTCTCTTAAAAAGTGCCCCCAACGCCTGGACTTCGAAACTATGTCCAAACGATGCCTTATAGAGGATGTGTAGGTAGAATGTCTACTAATAGGATGGCTACAACACCCAATTGTACCTAAAATTATATCATTTATTTTCGCCAAAGCTAATATGTAACTGACTGACTATGATTTCAAAGTTTGCACAAATAATATAAAATATTGCTTGGACCTAAAGTAATAACACAAAATAATAACAAACAAAGTAATAAAGCAAAAAGTCGCTTCCTATCATTAAAAAAAATAAATAGTAAAAATTTAAACCTTCTGTATTATGACTTTCTTTGGTGGTACAAACACAGTTTTTTTTTCAAACATGAACTGGGAACTCAACCTACAAGATCCCCAAAATTAGCTAGTCTATAAAAGGTGGAACACTGCTAAATAAGTAAAAGTTTTCAAAAAAATATATATGGGTAGGAGAATCTATACATGGCATATACATATAAACATATACCTAGTAAAACAAAAGTATCATTTCCTAGACCATGAAGTTGACAATTAAGTTTTACCTAAAATCGGTACATTATGTAAAATCTTGTTTTATTATTAGTATGGAAAACGACTACTTAGTGATATCCTGCTTACCCTTTGAAGGAATTTAAATGAAAAAGCTTGACTAATCTGTATAGCATATAAAAATATGCGTAAGTAGTTACCTATGCGTATTTTTATATGCTATACAGATTAGTCAAGCTTTTTTTTTCAATGGATACGGGGTCTTCACAAAAATATCGATTGAAATACATTAAACACTAGCTGTGTTCGTGGCTTTACCGTGTGAAAAAAGTCTATAATACAAAGTTTTTTTTTCTGTTTGACCCTTATATATTTGTCTTTACTCTTTATAACATCTGCTATCTGTTATATCGGTGAAAGTCACATCAAAATCGATCCAACCGTTTCGGAGATACACAGGGACAAACAAACAGGCCAACAATAGTTTTTTGTTACAAGTACCAAACTTTATATGCTTTTAGTAAAACCATGTTGTTCTAAGATAACAAATATACACTTAGGCCTTTATTAATAAACGTTGCGTAAACCTATATTAGGCGTAACATGCTTTGTCTTGCTTTCACGCGTGACATTTACTGCAAGCGAAAAATTTACAGATAGATGTTTTAACTACTCCGGGTGTAAGCCAAGTTTATTAATAAGGCCGTTAGGGTGAGTTGCACCATCTAACAGTGACGTTAAGATTACCATCAAATCAATAGTTACGCCTCAGTTTCAGTGATTTCAGGGTTACTTTTACGTTAACTTTAGATGGTGCAGCTCGTTATAATTTATTTATTTACTTATAGGTATAATAATAGTAATAGTAATAATAATCTAAGTCTTGGCTACAGCCCCACTTATGCCTTTTGTAAAGGACTGGATGAGATCCGTGAAAGAAATGATGTAATAATAATAATATTGGACAACATTTACACAAAGGTCTTCAGGTCCCAAACTAGGCAGAGCCTGTACTATGGCAAATATACTATAAATATATTTATATAACACTATTATATTTCCAAATTCTTTTTCAAACAAGACCCGCAACGAAGGTCCAATTTGAATATTAAATGGTCATATAACTTGAGTAGCCGGATATTAATGACAATATTAATTGGAATTAAGCAGTCAAGAAGTCAAGATTTAATTACACACCTTTTGATATGAAGTTTTAAAAATCCCTCCAAGTGCGAAGAGAAATATATTATGTTCAGTAATTTTCTGGAATGCGTAAATATATAACAAACTTGTATATTAACTTCTTTTCTCGTTAGGTATACCTTTGAGTTTGAAGAAAGTTTTCATCTTGGCAATCGCCGTCGAGATGAAAACTTGACTTCACTCAGAAATTACCTTGTGTATTTCTCACAAGGAATATATCATTTATTTTTGAGCTTAGCTTCATATTCATATCTTTTCACCTCCAGTACCGCTGATAAGGTTTTTAGATAGCTGAACATATTATGTACAGGATGAATGTATCACAATATGTAAATTTATATGAATTACACAATGAGTTTGTGTACATGTACCTACCTACATTTTTGACCATAAATTACTAAAACGATCATTGTATTAGTACATTAGTATTAGTAACAATAATTAAATTCCCTTTCAGTGTCTACTTCTTTCGGTGTCTTTCCAAACTACGGATAAAAAATCAAATAAAAAAGACGTGTGGCACTCGGAGACTGCCGCGGTAAAACTATTGCATAGCTGTTTTTATCAACTTATGCAATTATAATTATTTAACCAATGCCATCTAGAGGCGAGTTGCTGAAAGAGTCAAGCGTGATATTTCAAAGTTATTAAAAGTTCTGCTATTCATCGATAGATGGAGTCGGAGTGGAGGGTGTTAGGTTATTTTCGTTACGGAATTTCTGGATTCGGTCTCCAAAAATCGGAAAAAATACTCTTGAATATTTTGACCAACTAAAAGCAAATTTAGTCCGGTGGAGTGCATTGGATCTGATAAAATTAGTTACAAACAAGATGTTTGATGAAATATGTCTTTACACTAAAGTTTGTGTACGCGCGACATGGCTTAGCACTTTTTTGGTCGTACACATGGTGTACGCTCGACACACACATACACACGGGTTAATTTCATAACGATAATGTCAATAAAAACAACAGTTTTATACACCTTTATATATTTTTTACTAAACAGACTAAATCTGAGTATTGGCTACTTTTTATTGGCCTTTGTTAATGACCGAAAATAACCTAGTAATCTAGTTGAACACTAGAACCTATACAAGTTGACATTACATCATAGAGTGATCATTTGACAGCTGGTGCATTCGTGCTCAGATTGCCGAAACTACACCAACCAGCACATAAATTACACTCCCTATCTCATAACATTATTTGCTTTATATATTATCTGTAGTAGCTCTCTGAAATGGCTTCGATTTTAGCGCTAAGTTGCTTATATAAACGACAAATATCGGCATACAAGCTATTGTAGTACTTAATACCGAATGTTTAACGGCTTTTATCACGCGCTCATTGTTGAGCCGGAATCATTCTACCGCGATTAGTACCTAATACAACGCAGTGCCTCGTCAGCGATCACGTCACAGGACAGAACATGTGAAATCAATTAGATGTGACAGAGAAATCCTAGTATTAATCAACCTCAGTATCACCGCTGTAGGCTGTGTCAATCAGTGTAAGTGCTTAGGGCTATAGAAATCTATGACAAATAGTTTCTGTGGTACTTTCAGGGGTACGTCACTGTTGTTCGAAATTAATTATACAGATTTTTATTTCAATACCGTTCACTGAATATAAATGAATTTTGCCGTAACGGACAGTTGGTATAGTTATTTGATATACGTTATAGTTTTTATATAATTTAAAATTTATAACAGCAATTGAAATATCAATCAACTGTAATACTAACTATAACTTTATATACCAATAATATTACATACTATTCAAGTATCATATTTTTTTTGATATAATAATGATTTGATATAATATATATTTTGGTATATTTCAGTAAACGATTGATTTTTACGGAATAGTATTAATATAGTTAATATATTATTATGTTAATATATTAATATAGTATTCAGTTTTCATGGCTAGTCTGAGGCAAGTCATATGTATGACGATGAGCGAAGCGTGGCTGAGTGTTAGGTTTTTTAAGCACAGCGCCAGTAAAAGAGTGTTAGAGCATTTAATTTGTCATCAAAAATGTCTAGGGGAGTTTTCGGTATACCTCTGACTTTCGACAAGTTTAATACAACGACAGTTACTTACTTCGAAAAAAGAAAGTTCGACAAGTCATTGAATGTCATTGCGTTAGGTTGAATGGTGACCACACAATGCGCGAGCCGAGCGAGCGTAGCGAGCGTGCCGCGGCAGCGGCCGTCGAAGCTCCAGAATCAGGGTAACCTACACCTCGACAAGGATGTAACGCAGCAGTTTTGGGATAAAATTCTTGTCGAATATAATATGTCCTGTCAAAGCAATTACTTGTCGAAGTACGTACCTAATTTTGAAGTAAGCAACTTGTCGAAATATTAAACTAGTCGAAATTCAGAGGTACACCCGGCAGTCTTTATTATTATGTGCGACGACTAGCGAAGCGAGGATTGCAGATAAGTTATACAGATTTAGGTGAGTATCTATAAACAAATCTTAGGACGTGTTTATGATACCTTGGTACCATATTAAATAATATTCATCACATTCAATAGAAAGAACAACGAAAAAAAAACTACTGTAAAATACTAAAACTAAACTAAAATACTGATCAGTGTACGGCAATTCGTGTATGAGAAGAGTACGAGTACCTATTGCTGTTTTGTTTTGGACGTTCTTTGTTCACTTCTGAAATATATTATTAGGTTTAGACCTTTAAATCAATTCGTATTAAAATTCGACTAAAAATAAGTATATGTAGTGATTATATTTTTTATAATAGTTAATTCATTTGCTGCGTACCTAAATCACATAAATATTATACTTTATCAATGGTTTTCTTTTCTTGTTATTTGTTTTGAATTTCTATGAAAGGTTTATCATATACTATTTATAGTATACGAAATGAATGGTATATCATAAGTTTATATTTCTTTTGTCTTTATGTATTTTATCATTTGAACATATATTACTTTGTTTCAGTACGTCAATCTCCTTCATTAAATATTTTTAAAGATCGAATTAAAAAATTATATCTGTCACAGATTGGTGTTTGCTAAAATTCCAAATCTATTTTTGACACTTATTATAATTATAATATATGTTCTTATATTGTATTATATTAGGCTTGTAGTTTATATGTATTAGTATATATAAATGTGTATTGTGTGTATTTTATTTTAATTAAGCAGTATGTATACTATATTATACTGTGTAGGTATTTATGTATAATATGTATTTTATATATATATATATATTAATCAGTTTAGGTACATGTACCTATTCAATATTGTCTATACTTACGCTGATACTATTCACCACTATCCCTGAAAATAATATTCTATCTTCCCAAAGGTTGTCTGGAAAAAATCGCTTTAAGCGATAAGACCGCCTTTTGTACAACTATGTTATATTTTTTCTATCGTATGTTTTTCTCTTTTATATTTTATTATAATGTACAAATAAAGAGTTACCCTAATTTCAGTATGAGTTCGGTGCGTAAGTCGCAATTTGTTTACCGTAAATGTTTTCGATTCAAAGCGGGTGTATAAATCAAGAACGATACCCATAAATGACATTAATAAAATATCTTCAATTTCCGTTCACGTTAAGAAAACAAACATATGATATTAACCAGACATAAAAATTGTGACTCGTTAACCGTAGGGACATTGCTCTTAGGTTGTTTATAAAATATGTAATGTACAGACTTGACTCAGTTACTGCCTAGTTTTATTATATGTTTGATATGTATAGACTACAGATGTTTGCGTTACTGTAGGTAGCTACTTTAATATTCTTATTAACTCAACAATGCCTTTGAAATCTTAAAAGTAAATAAAATAAGATTATAATGGTTTTATGTCTGGACCATTACGTCAAAAAATTATTAATCACGGTGAAGTTTTAAATCGCAGAGTTGGCGTTGTGAACGACTGAACGTTGTAAATAATATAATATTATAAATTGTTTTATTATTAACAGTGATCAGTGCACAAGATTAAGTTGCAAAATAACCTGTAGATAAAATAAACATAACAAATACATAGCACGCAGAACAAATGGCCGAAGGGGCCGGAAGGTTCTGGAATGGAGACAACGGACCGGCAAGCGCAGCGTAGGTCGTCCACCGACACGGTGGACAGACGACCTGATAAAGGTCGCAGGACGACGTTGGATGCAGGCCGCTTCCAACCGGTACTTTTGGAAAATTATGGGGGAGACCTATGTTCAGCAGTGGACGTCCTAAGGCTGAGATGATGATGATGATGAAAATAAACAGGTGGTCCAGCTGTACGAGGTTTAGAAGTACCCGAACAAAACCGACCCAGGATAACAAAATTCTATTATAAAGAGCCTCTCAGATAGGATATTTTTAACATCAATCTATAAACGTTGGCTAGAAACTCTAGCCTAATTAAATTATGACTAATATCATTATTATTATGACTTATACAAATACTTTTATAAATATTTTTTTGTATTCTTTTTTTATATTTTAGGTATGTCTTTTGACTTGTAAATGTCTTAATTTTTTAATTGTATTTTTTGGTAATTATGGATCTGGTGTCTGAAATAAAGAATTATTATTATTCTAACGTATCCCATAATTATCCAATATATGCGCATTATGAGTTCCACTGCAAGTTCCATGATGAAACTACTTAGAATATTCAAATACGTGGATACGAATTGCGTAGCTAATTAATGATTACTTATGTACAAATAACTGTTGATTTCACTCCTATAAGTTTAACACGTGTAAGTTCTAATATAAGAAATATTTCTATTAGCTATATATTGATTTAATGATTTTGTCCACAGTTCCAAGCAGCACTTCTGCAGAGGTGGCTACTCCCGCACTTCATGTGTCCCTTTTGCCCATTTGTCCAAGCCCTAAGCGTTAACGTTAGTGTTTTTACGTTAACTGCCATAGCTGTGGATAGACATAGAGCAATTATTACACCACTTAGGTAAGTACCGATTTACTTTTTGATTTAATTCTAGACTTGTTTAAGATATGTTCATTTTTTTTACTAGTATTACCATACCAACTATAACATACCCAGGTTTGTTGTCGTACATTAACCAGATATAATGTTTTTACATTGTGCCTCTATTAGATGCGTAACAAGGAATAAATTGCGCAAACGAGATTCGTCTTTAACGATTCTCCATGCACGGATCGGTGCGTATTACACCGTTGCTTTTAAGGATCGCGACATACGGTACCCATATAAAAAATCCTTATGTATAATACGTATATATAACTCTCCTGCCGTGCGATTCTCTAATGATTCGTCGATGCGCTCGTCGACGAGCTCACCGATGTCAAATACTTTCTAAGATATCGCCCTTGTAAATAAGGTTGTTTTTACGTTTCTTGTCATCTCGTCATTTGTTTCACGGTAGTCAAAGATGCAACGATGTACTTGCTCTTAGAGAATCGCACGGCTGTATATTGAGTTATATCTCGTAAATCCTGCAATAAGGTTCTATTTGCGAAATGCCGTGCGATTTTGTAATGATTCGTGGACAAGCTCACCGATGTGGCAAAGACTTTATGAGATATCGCCCTTGTACATAAGGTTGATTTTCCAAAGTTTCTTGTCATCTCGTCATTTGTTTCACGGATGTTGTCAAAGATGCAACGATGTTTGCTCTTAGAGAATCGCACGGCAGTTCAAACAGGAAAAAAGCAAAGTTTGTGATAAAATCAACTTAGACAAATGACTATCTCTAACTTTAATAAACGATCCGTAAAGATTTTTAATAAACTTCTATTTATTCTGCATTCTTTTATATATAAGCTGTACTAAGAACTATCTGGTAATACAACGGTATAGCAGGACCTTATGAAAATTTTCTACCATCTGCTAAAATATTGAAATGTAGCAACACGTGGCAATTTGCAGACTTTTTAGTTTTATCAAAAGAGTTGGTACAATATTTGTTTACCTGGGTTGAATCTACCACAATACTAATATTAAGTTGTAATAAACATGTTAACTTCTATTGGCTGGGTTTGTTTATATTTTAATTAAGTGCTCCAGCCCGGAAGGATGCTTTTAAAAAAATATAATTTTATTTGCTAAAGATTTAATTACAGAAAAATACTACAATTAATTACAATAAATGAAGCTTGCTCGAAGTATGAACAAAGAATGACTTAAAACTAGTTAAATATTCCCATGCGGTGTGGCGATTGACGTCAATGGTCAAATGCTGACACCGCTCCTCGTGTCCGCTGGGCTGTTGTTTTGGGTCACTGCTAACTCATCGGTTTTTGTATGTTACCCTTGCGTAACACCAAAGAACAGCGACTAATTGAAGCTTGTCGTAAATTGAGCTGGGGGTTGATTAGCGTCAACCCTTCGTGTAGCTGTTGGTAGTGCGTATACGGTCGTCAGTTCAGCTTGATTTTCTTTGGGAGAGTTGAGCATAGTTTCGTGTGATCTTGATCGGTATTTCTTGTAGAGCAGTCCACTGCTGAGTGCACATACACTGGCTATTACCACGTACAAGGGGATTGTTGTATGGTATATGCTGTAGTTAACGGCGTGTTCGAGTCTCAGCGGTGATTGCAAAGTAATTTTCTTATTAATTGTATGTAGGTGCTGCAAGTCTATTGAATTCAGTTTGAATGCTGAGGCCGAAGATAGAGTTGAATTATCGTTCGTAGGTACCTCCATTAATTTCAGTGCTTGACCTTTTAGTTGATCTTTGCTGTTAGAGATCTTAAACTCTTGCGTTTCCAGGTAGCAATCCTTTGGTATTATAGCAAGGTAACTGCCTTGAAGCGTGCTGTAAAGTTCTTGACTGCAGGAAAGGTGAGTCTTCGTGGGATTGGGAAAGATGATCGTGTAGTGCTTCTCGTCGAGCTCTTCGTATGCAGGTGTCTCAAGTGCGACTGTTGTAGGGTTGCATTTTTCGTTCCTTTGTTGAGTGGAGATGAGATGTTGGATACAGTCATCTAGTGGGTGATTTTGTAGACCCAAGTGTTCTTCGCAGAGGTGCCATTTGCTCGTCCTCGGGCATTCGCCTTCGATGTACTTGAAGTCTTTCTTGTCAATTGCAAGGAAGGGATATGGGGGTATGAGGACTTCGTGGTGTTTGTTAGGGATGATAGATAATTTATATAAATCGTAAGTGGATGGGAACACGATGGGAAATTTGTATACTATAACTACTTTGTTGCCTACATAATAAGAACCTAATTTAATTATATCAAAGTACTCCCTATAGTCTAAATCTACTACTTTATCGCTGCCATATAGCGTGTTCAATTTGCGAACTATGTCGCGAATGGCAAACACAGTTAAAGCCGAATGATGAGTCGTGGAGGCTTTAACAAATGCTAGGACATTTTGTAATTTATTAAGCTCTTGAGAGATAGAGTCGATGTTATCCGTTAGAATAATAAGTACTTGAGCTAAGTGCACGTACTTTAGCAAGTCATAGTCTCTAGTAGCTTCTAATTGATATATTCTATCCGCTAGAGTATTCATCTTATTCTGGTTATCCGCGATGTTGTCTAAAATTACCATCAATTGATTAGTCCAGTTTTGTGTTAAGGTAATATGGTTATTTAATTCCGTAACTAATTTGTTTTCATTTTGTTCTAAACTTTTTATAACTTGATTATAATGTAACGCGTCGGTATAGTCCAAGTTTCCGGTTATACTTTTTACTATTGATCCGAGACCATCCACGAGTCCGCGTTTAACGCGGTTTGTTTCAAAGGTTTCCAATTGTTCTAGTACGCCAGCAATCTTACTTTTCAGATAGATTAAATGGGGCTCAAATAAAGAATTAGTTTTGTTGTTAAGTTGAGAACTAAAACTATCTAATTGATTATTGACGGAATTGACCTTAGCCTGCAATTCCCGAAGATCGACGTATTGTAGGAAGGAGTGGTGGTGAGAGACGATTTTAGCTGAACCTAGTTTAAAGGGTAGAATACCGGGTCCATCGTTGAAGCTTTCAAGTTTTATCTCCTGCATGAGAGCTGATCTCAGGAGAAGATGAAGTACTAGCAGAAGGATCCTGTAACAATTGAGTGGTTTTGGGTACTCTTTTTAATCGGGACTTAGCGACAGGCCCTTGTTTTTTCTTTGTATATATATGAATCGGTAAGTCAGCCATAACTGTATCGTGTGTGTATCGTGGAGCAAGTTTCTGTCTTGAAGCAAACGGATTTTTGATGAAAATCTGCTGTCCGGGGGAATACTCTACTTCGGGTTCACGGTTAGTGTTACGGTTGTCTGTCAAATTTTGACGGAGGGTAGTACACGAGTCGTGAATAAGGTGGTAGGCTTTACACATTCTATTTTTATGGTCCACAATATACTGCTGCAATAAATGAGATGTTAGGTCAATATCGAATGGATCGCGAGGGTCAAAATGGCCTGTTATTACTTCGATAGGTTTACACTTTGTGAAACTGTGAATTGAATTGTTATATGCCAGAAGGGCGTACGGCATGAGGTTGATAGTCGCTTCACCCTTTTGTTCGAGTTTGAGAATACGCAAGTGCTCTAGTATGGTCGAATGAAACCTTTCTACGATGCCGTTTTCATTTGGCGTGTGAGGTGCTACTCTATGATGTTGTATTTTATGTAGCTTGAGGAATTCGGTCATCAGTTGGTTAATAAACTCAGTTCCGTTATCAGTTACGATAGTAGCAGGCATTTCGTGATGCGTGCAAAATTTAACCCGTCCGAATCAGCAACTCTCATTCCAGGCAAGTTTCATTCATAAATCTATTGTTATTTTTTGTCCTGATGCGGACGAGTTAAGTAACGCCTGAACGACACTTACTGCAGTTCGATCGCGTAAGTAATATGCCTGAGCATACTTTGAGAATGCATCGACAATAGTCAAGAACTTCTCGCCCTGTATAGTCAGTAAATCCATGTTCACTAACTAGAAAGGCTTACTAGGAGGCGGCACGACTCGAAGCTGCTGCTTGATCGGGTTTCGATCGTACTTAGCTTGACCACAGATCGTACATTCACTTATTAACTTAGTAATATGCTCTCTCATTTTAGGCCAATAGTACTTACGAGATAGTGCCAGGAAACATTCGTTAATACCGCGTTGGTTAGTTTTACCGTCGTGGTATTTACTAATGATTTCTTGTTGCTGTAAATATTCCCTAACATTCTCTAATTCCGTTTTTACTAACATGAGGTTCATAGCGGAACTTTTAAAAGTACTTTGTATAATAGGTATTATTTTATACATAGCTGTGAAAGGGTTAATAAGCAGGCCAGTTTTAATCTTTGGATGTACATACTCTCTAATAGCGTTAATTACATCATGCTCGAGATTAGATTCTGACAGTTGGACCACGGTGCGGGTGTGAGTTTCGAATGGCTTGGTAACGTGAGGTTTGCTTTTAATATCACCAACTATCGTAAGAACTAACTGTTTTGTGAATTTGTTTAAGGGCTCGTCTGTTATAGGAAAGTCCAAGATGGGATTTTCAACGCTTGTGTGAACAGTGATAGTCCTGGAATCGTCAGCGCCTTCTGAAGCTGTAATAGTTCTCGAATCATCTAAAGCATCTATGGATGGATTAACTACAATAGAGCTAATCTCTTCATTATTTATCTCTATCCTGGAAAGTGCATCGGCGTTAGTATTATACTTTCCTTGTTTATAAATGACTGTAAAGTCGTACTCGCTTAACTTCAACCGCCATCTCGTAAGTCGCGAGTTCGGCTCCTTTAAATTCATTACCCATTGCAGAGGCTTATGGTCCGTTAAGATCTTAAATTTTCGACCGAATAAATAAGGTCGAAAGTACTTGGTAGCCCATACAATGGCAAGTAACTCTTTTTCTATTGTGCTATAGTTAAGCTCGCTAGAATTAAGAGTTCTTGAGGCGTAAGCGATAGGCTTATCGGAACCCACCGTGCCCTGAGATAGCACGGCTCCTATGGCTACATTGGATGCGTCAGTCGTTAATATAAAATCCTTCGTAAAATCCGGGTACTGTAGTATTGGGTCATTTGTTAATAGGGTCTTACAGTGTTCGAAGCAGTTAATGTAGCTTTGATCAAGTGATATTTTAGATCCCTTTTTTAAGCATTGTGTTAACGGTTTCGTTATTCGAGCGAAGTCGGGTATGAACTTCCTGTAGTACCCGAGAAGTCCGAGAAAACGTTTGATTTCGGTGGTAGTCTTTGGTATCGGGTACTTCTCGATGGCCTTGATTTTATCTGGATTTGGTTTACTCTACATATAACATGTCCCAAGAAATCGGTTTCTAACTTAAGGAATTCGGACTTGTCCATCTGAATCTTGAAGTTAGATTCACGTAACCTCATAAAGACTTTCTCCAGGTTAACCATCATTTCTTGCAGCGATGTACTATAAACTATAATATCATCGAGATAGACTAGACATATGTTATTTTGTAGCCCTTGGAGAACATTATCCATCACCCTTTGAAAGGTTGATGGAGAATTTTTGAGTCCCATGGGCATTCTTAGGTACTCATAATGCCCATTCTCCACATTGAAAGCCGTTTTGTGTACATCATCGGGGTCCATCTCGACCTGGTAGAACCCACTTGCCAAATCCAAGGTCGTGAAGTACTGACATTTCCCTAACTTGTCTAATACATCAGAAATGTTAGGGATAGGGTACTTGTCGTCAATCGTCTTCTCGTTAACTTTCCGAAAGTCCACGACAAGGCGCCATTTGGGTTTGCCAGACGCATCTGCTTTTTTGGGAACCACCCAAATCGGTGAGCTCCAGGCAGAATCAGACGGCCTGATGATATTTTGATCAAGCATTTTGGTTATCTGATCCTTTACTTCTTGTCGGTGGACGTACGGGTATCTATAGCTTTTTGTGTATACAGGAACTTCATCTTTTTTTTTAATTCTATGTTTAATTTTATTTGTGAACGTCAAAGCTTCACTGTCGATGTAGAAGACATCTGCGTACCGTGAACACAGGGCTTGTAGATTAGCAAGCTCTTCGGGATTTAAATGGTCGGTTCTAAGTTGTGATAGTACCTCAGTGGCGCGATCCGACACGTGTTCAGTGCGTTCGCACTCTAAATTGAACACGTCGGCCGATACCGGTCGATCCATTGAAAAAATAACGTCGTTAGGTGAATCGTTTGTAACCTCGACCCAACCGCGACTATTTTTAACCTCTGTTAAGCATTCGGTTATCGTACAGTTGCACATTGTCTGACTTGTTACGAAAACGTCACCATCCGGGCTGTTGATAGGCAAGCGAATTAACTTAGAGGTGTGTGCCGGTAATATGTCTTCGTATAGGTTAACATTGCGCGAGTTATACAGTTGTAACGGGATTTTAGCGTTCCTCGTCGTCAGTACTTTGTTCTTGAGATCTATATTAGATTCCCAAGCGGTTAGCAAGTCCAATCCTAATAAGCCATCGAAATATTGGTGGAAATCATACACGTACAGAGTCATATCGCCTTTTTCACGGTATTCTGTGAAACAGGGCAAAGTAATGGAATGCTGATGTGTACTAGTAATATTAGAATTCGTGACTTCGAAAGGTTCATAGTTTAAGGGCACGTGATAGAAATAAGTTTGAACAGCTCGAGGGCTCAAGAAAGACTGATTCGCACCGGTTTCTATTAATATTTTTAAAGGTGGGTCATAAATCTGAACATACATAAGCTGCCTTTGAGTTTGCAAATTTATTTCTATTTTTGCTTGTTTGGGTTCGAATCCTTCTGAAAATTTTCTTGTTCAGGGATCGGGTTCGGTATTTCTTCTACCACTGCATCTTCGGGATAAGAGTATGCATATCCGCTATTATCGTAATAATCGGGACACTGATCATACGTATAATAATTATACTCGTCACAATCCAAATAGCTATTATCACGGTCATACTGTATATTGTAATCGTAACCTGACTCGTTGAAATTTAATTCTCGCGTTTTAAAATAGTTGCTTGGAGGCGGGTTACCGTGCTTCCTCCAATCATGACCCGTGAGTGGCAATTGCCGGGGTACAAAATGACTAACACACAGCGCGGGGTGCTGAAAGTTTGATTTTGAGGTCTGCTGGGCATTCTAAAACCGTTTCCGTGCGCGGAACATTTGTTGGGTCCGCGTGGGTCCACGGAACGTTTGCATTTGGTTAGGGCTAGGTCTCCACCCTTGCGCGGGTTGTGAAGGCATGAGCTGCTGGTGTGATGCACCATGTGATTGATTGTAGATTGGTTGCACCGACGCGGACGGGCCAGGTAAGTTATAAATAGGAGCCCTCATCATAGGGATGGTACCAAACGGCATTTTAAAATTACTAGCGGAGCTTGGCGGTTGCGAATCTCTTTTATTCGAACCACCTTCATTACGGTTTTGTATATAAAGGGTGTTAAGCTCCTCCTGCACGAACTGCAAGGCTTTTTCCATGCTTTCGGGGCGCATGCACCGAATTCTAGAACCCAGTGGGTCTCTAAGGCCCCGTAAGTAAGATTGCAGTGTTAATTTTTGGTAGAGAGTGCGTTTGGCCTATATCGTAGTACTTACAGTCTCGTGAAGCGAGACATACGTCATTATTGTACTGAATAAATTTTGACAACGTTCATAGTACTCCTGTGGGGTACCTGACCCTTGAGATAATAGGGAAAGGTCATTGTATAGGGCGGTCTCGTCACGATGGTCTGCGAAATTATTTATTAGTGCGTTACGAATTCCTTCTCAGTTATTAGGGATCCCATTCGTATTGATAAGTCTAGCCGCGGGTCCTGTGACTTTATTTAAGATGCCGTTGAACAGCGCTAAGTTCGCTAGCTCATTGTCGGTCCCAGGTTTAAAATACGTTAGTACTAGTTGGTCACATAAATTTATAAAACGCGTCAGAACAATGAGGGTTTCCATCAAATTCGGGCAAAAGTCTGAGGGACTTAAAAATCGTGTCTACCGCGTCAGACATGTCGGAAAGCTCTTTCAATGGGCTTAGCTCTCTTCGTTCGTCAATTACGCTAAGTCTATTACCTACTCTATTGCTATCGCTACACCTACTACGTCTACTCGATTCGCGTGGGTGAAAAATGTTGAAATACTAAGCTAAAACACGCTGAAATTCAATCAAGTACACAATACACGTGAAATATACGAAAAGACTAAAGCTAACACACAATAAATTTAAAAAAACAAAATGAAATTATAGAGGTTAATTTATATATAAGGATATATCGGTAAGGAAAGCAAGGACTTGAAAGATTCAAGGACTTACAGTAGCATCGTCGAATCGATTTCTGGATTCTTCCTCCGAGTGGCACTTGTCTTTTAACACTTTTAAGGTTCTTTTTCTTGATAGATTTGAGATAAATCTTAATAAAATACTAAAATTAATTACAATAAATGAAGCTTGCTCGAAGTATGAACAAAGAATGACTTAAAACTAGTTAAATATTCCCATGCGGTGTGGCGATTGACGTCAATGGTCAAATGCTGACACCGCTCCTCGTGTCCGCTGGGCTGTTTTTTTTGGGTCACTGCTAACTCATCGGTTTCCGTATGTTACCCTTGCGTAACATTTTGATTACTAGGGATATGTTTTGGTTATGTATTGCTCTTAAATACATAAATTTTATTGAAAATACACAGCAGCAATATTTAATGACAAATAAAATAATGAGAATAAATGTTTTTAAGGTCAACAAGCTAATCCAACTTTTAAGTTATGTAGAATTTATTTTTCTGTTAAATACCCAATAAATATGCAATTTTGTGCGTTAGTATTGTATCGTTAGTACAATACTACCAATACAATTCGACAAAGTCGCGGACAGAGACTAGTAAATATAATTTTTTACAAGAGTTCTCGTTGTCAACAATTTAATAGTTGTTGTACAATTTAATAGTTGCTGCCGCTAAACACATAATGGTAGTTTTTATGGTATCACTTTTTTAAAGCACTAACGCCTGATTAGCGATCTCAAATATCGAAATTTATAGAGATAAAAATAAATAAAAATTCACATCCTCGGACGGGATTCGAACCCGCGTGTTCTGACTATTGGTGTCAGACGCCATGACCATCTAGGCAACCGAGGCTCGAAATTTTTATTACATTTATTTCTGACACGGATAGTCAGAAGACGCGGATTAGAATCCCATCCGAGAGATGTGAATTTTTCTCTCTATAAATTTCAACATAATGGTAGTTTTTTCACTTTTACATTTAAATTTTTAAATTTAAATTCACATTTATTATACCCCTCCCGCCGCACCGTTAATACGATGTGAGGTAGTAGATTATCAATTAGTATTTTTTTGTAACACTTCAAAGTTGTAAAATAAGTATTAGTCGGCTTACTTAATTTGTCTAGAGACTTAGGCCTTTCTTTCAGGAAGAGAGGTCGAGTGAGTTATTTTCTACTTAAGTAAACAAATATTTCAAACCATGAATGAGCAAATTACCGGGTGAAGTGAGACTTAGGAAATTAACAGGCAACTATTACTACTAAGTATTCTTGTAAGCTGTGGTCGGCAAACCTCGTTAATGTTAAACAGGGACGTAACGAGGTTGATGACTTATTAAGGTATATTTTTCTCTTCCTAACCTTTTCCTTGGGTTAACCTCTTTATTTATTGGTGTCATTATCGTACTCTTTACAAGATTTTTAACTGCGTTGCGAGTATGGTGTCACGTTCGACAATGATTTTAATTTAGCATCAAATTTTAGTTTAATATGCTTAAACTACAAATTAATCAAATAGTATTTTATATCCTACTAAGTCTGAACTTGTTTCCAATCGTGTACTTAGATACGATTAGGTTATGAACCTATCTAGTTGTACGGGATCAACTCGAAACTGAGTCTGACCGAATTCAAACCAAATCAGTTTGAAAATTTTAAGGAACAGCAAAATCAAATAACTGAGTGAACAGACTCAAAATCTTATACATCGGTGCGACGAGTGCAACTGCGCAAACTTATATTAAAATGTTTTGTGTTGTGGGCAGACGAAATCACGCTAATATTATCTATCACGTAATGCTTAAAGTGCTAGTGGTTAAATACATGCAGTTGAATTAGTCATTGAGGAATATCAACAAGCTCGCAGTGACTACAATGAAAAAGCCGAAGCTCAGACAAAAAGCTGGAAGGACTTCTGCGCAACTCAGGAAAAAGAGAGTATGTGGGACAAGATATACCGGGTCATTAGGAGAACCTCAAGAAGGTAAAAGGACATCCTACTGAGGGACACCGACGGCAATACCTTGTCTCCACAAGCATCCGCAGAGCTCCTAGCCAGTACTTTCTACCCAGACTATACTGAAAGCACAGACCAACCGTGCCATTCGGAAATTCGAGAACAGACAGGAGACCTACCATCCGCCCTGCCAGATGATGACCCACCATTCACCTTGGTAGAACTGGAATCAGTGCTTCAAGCTCTGAATCCGAAGACAGCCCCGGGACCGGATGGGCTAACTGCCGGCATATGTGCCGCAGCAATCCAAAGCGATAGGGAAGTATTCATGGCAATAGCAATCAAATATGTGTCACTTAAATACTTTCCGAACCAATGGAAAAAGGCACATCATCCTAAGGAAACCTGGCAAGGCAGACTACACACATCCAAATTCATACCGGCCAATAGGGTTCCTGTCTGTACTAGGAAAAATCGTCGAAAAGCTTTTGGTCGGCAATGGCACCTCCTCCCAACACTCAGTCAAAAGCAGTACGGGTTCATGCCGCAACGCGGAACTGAGGACGCCCTCTATGACCTGCTGGAGCATGTTAAGAAGGGAGTGAACAGTAAGCAAATAGTACTCCTTGTCTCCCTGGACATAGAGGGTGCCTTTGGTAACGCGTGGTGGCCAGCCCTGAAACATCAATTAGCAAAAAGAGGTGCCCATCAAACTTCTACGAGACAGTATGCTCATACCTTCAAGACAGAAAGATCACGGTCAACTACGCCAGGGCAGAATGCGAGAAGGAAACCACAAAAGGTTGTGTCCAAGGATCCACTAGTGGACCAATCTTCTGGAACGTAATCCTAGACTCGCTGTTGCGTAAACTAGAAATTGAGAGTGTATACTGTCAAGCATTTGCTGATGACGTCGTTCTCGTCTTCACAGGCCAACCCGACGCCTTAGAGCAGGAGGTCAACTCAACGCTAGACATGGTTGTGGAATGGGGAGTCGAAAACAAACTCAACTTTGCGCCGCACAAGACCAAGGCGATCTCGTACTAACGAAAAAGTTGAAGTACGACTCTCCAAACGTATGTATTTCTGGCGTAAGACTTGACCTTGTGGACGAAGTGAAACTGCTGGGCCTAGAGATCGACCACAAGCTCACCTAAAAACACACGTATCCGCACAGTGTAAAAGGTAGCGGACATTTACAAACAGCTAGTGTGCAGCAAAGGTGACTTGGGGTCTGAACAGTGAGATAACGAGGACGATTTATGTTTCAGTGGTGGAACCAATATTGACCTACCCGGCAAATGTGTGGGGAAAAGCAGTGGATCTCAAAATGAGACTACAAAGAGGCTTTGCCCAAAAGATCGTACTGTCTCTTTAATCTCAGCTCTCGCTATGTAGGGGTTGCTCCCCATAGACCTAAAAATTCAAGAAGCAATGAGCCTGTACAGAGCCAAAAACAAACTCTCTACAGACTACCTCCCCCCGGGAAAGGAGCTCGAAAAAAACGAACGTATCGCGGACCAACACCATCCGTCCACGAGATCGTTCGTAGAATACGAGCTCCTCGAATCAGACACCAGCCACATCTCCGGACCCCAAAACTACACAGATGGTAGTAAGATAGAGGGCCAAGTAGGTGCTGCATTGACCTGGTGGGAGGAAGGAAGAGAGATTAGGTTCGCAACCTTCAAACTGCATCCTGAATGCACAGTCTTCCAATAGGAACTTTATGCCCTCCACAAGGCGACTGAATTGGTAAAACTTAGTAAGGCTCAAGTAGTACCAATCCAAAGTGACTCAAGATCTTCACTCGATTTACTCAAAAGGCCACTAACCAGTCACCCCCTTGCGAGGAGCATAAAGGAAAACATTGGCAAGATCAAGTCTGAAGGCAGAGATGTTCGGATGTTATGGTTGAGAGCGCACGTGAGAACGGCTGGAAACGAAAGAGCCGATGAGCTTGCGAAGTCAGCGGCACTCAGGTGCACGACTCAAGACTACGACGAAATTCCCCTGTCCTACGTCAGCAGAAGAATAAGAGAGGAAACCATACAAATTTGGCAAGACAGGTATGAGACCTCCAGCACAGGCGCAGTAACGCGAAAGTTTCTACCGGATCAAATTGGCATTCAGGCTAACGAGAACCGCGAAACTGTCGCCAATACTCGTACAAGCAATGACAGGACATGGTGGAATCGCCGAATATCTCCACAGGTTCAAGCTCAAGGACAGCCCAGATTGTGAGTGAGACCCCAAAATTCCTGAAATAGTTAATCACATAATTCTAGATTGTCCCCGCTTCATTGCCGCACGGCATGATCTCGAAACAAACGTGTGCAGGAAATTATTGGAACCTGAACTGCCGACCATTCCGGACGGATACAGCCAGAAATTCAATCCTCCCCCCCCCCCCCCCATTCCGAGCGCCGGTATTGGTTCTACAGCGAGCAGCGAGACGGCTGCGGTGACGTCACCACAGAGCCCGGTGCAAGCGATAACTCAAGTGCCTCAGCCCGACGATAAGGTTCGCAACACATCGGCATATCGGCGGCGTGAGCGTGAGGCACAGCAACAAGTGCCTACAATGTCACTTACGAGTAGCAACGATGGTTGGCAGCATGTGCGGCGAAAGAAACAACCTAAATATCGGTTTATTGGAAAGTCGGGTGTAGCTCGAGATTTGAATTGTAATTTTAAGGCGGCTGATAAGAAGGTCCCGATTTTTATCACGAATGTTTATCTAGAAACGAACGAGTGTGACATAATCGATTATATTCGAAAGAAAACCAAAGAAGTTGTTGTTTTAGAAAGAATTAATATGAAGACGCAAAGGGGGCACAAAGCATATAAATTTCTCACATCCGATTGCAATGTCTCGTTATATTTGGACGAACAACTATGGCCCACTGGTATAATATTTAGACGCTTTGTTAACTTCAAACATAAAAGATTGAACAGTCCCCGGGCTGTTACCGGCCTAAATGAGCTATGTAATGAATAAAGGTCCATATCGCTTTGCTAGTTACAACTGCAAGAACGTGAAGCGTTCCATCGATGACGTCAGGAATCTATGCCGTACGTGTGATATAGTATGCCTACAAGAAACCTGGTTATTACCACACGACATACCATTTATTAGCACTATAGATAGCGGTTTTGGATATACTGGCAAGTCAGCTGTTATTACGTCGGCGGGCATACTGCTCGGGCGCCCTTATGGCGGAGTGGCAATATTATGGCGGCGTGGTATTTTTCCGAATGTATCCGTATTGTCATGTGATAATTCGCGTATTTGTGCCGTTAAAATTATGACGTGTGATCGGGTATTACTAGTGATCAGTATTTATATGCCTACAAATTGCACTGAAAATCTCGATTTATTTAAAGACTGTTTAAGTGAACTATGTGCCTTAGTACTTGCTCACGGCATTGAGTCAGTTTTTATTTTAGGTGGTTTTAATGCGGACCCTCGTGAATTGTTTTTTAGTGAGTTAATAAACTATTGCGATGAGCAGTTTTTGACATGTATAGACGTAGATGTACTAGGGGTAGACTCGGAAAATTATTCGTACATTAGTCAAGTATATGGCACATGTAGCTGGCTGGATCACTGCGTTGTAACGCAAGCAGCCAGGCAGTGTGTAACTAATGTGCGAATACAATATGATTCTATGGTTTCTGATCATTTGCCGCTCATACTTGAATGTAACTTAAATTTATTGACACCTAAGATATCTCAATCTATAGAATCGGACAAAAATGTGATTTGGGGTCAACGAAATGACAAGCAGATCGCCAAATACATCAATGAGAGTAATTAATTGTTAAAATGTATCGATTTCCCAGCTGAATTAACTTGCTGTGCTGATTATTACTGTAATGATTCTGGTCACAGGCGTATTCTGGATAGGCTGTACTCTGACATCGTCACTGCTCTTCGCACATCGGCAATGGTAACAACGGAGGAGCATCTTGGGGGGGTTAGGCGGCGTGCGGGGCGTTCACGCGTGATTGGATGGAACAAGCACGTCGCTGGGGCGGTTCTGTATATAATAATATGTGTAACAGTAGAAGGGTATTCAAATCTAGGTTGAAGTGGTGTCAAGATCACCAAGATCAGATTAGAATGGATGCTCTCGCTGAAAAACACCGTGAAGGCGACTTCCGTGGCTTCTGGCAGAGCACTGCCAAAACTAACGTTCGACCTGGACTTCCTGCGAGCGTCGGCGGGGTGCGTGATCCTAAGGGCATCGCTAATCTTTTTAAAGAGGATTTTGCTGTTAAATCGCCGCAAGGCCCAGCCAGTGAGGTGCTCAATGCTGACATGAGCGGTCATATTGTTGGCACGAGATTTAGTGCTAAAGAGGTTGCTAGTGTCATAAAGCCCATGACTCGAGGAAAATCTCCGGGTCACGATGGACTCAGTATTGAGCACTTCCTGCATGCTGGACCTCACATCTCGCGAGTATTAGCAATGTTTTACTCCCTGTGTGTAAGCCACAGCTATTTGCCGGATGATTTTATGAAAACCGTGGTAGTGCCGGTAGTTAAAAATAAGACGGGTGACAGCCGATAGCAATAACTACAGGCCTATCTCTCTCGCTACCACAGCGGCTAAGGTTTTTGATGGTCTGCTTAATGCACAGCTGAACAAGTACGTAACTCTCCACGACAACCAGTTCGGGTTTCGTCCGCAATTATCAACGGAGAGCGCGATTCTGTGCCTTAAGCACACCGTCAACTACTATACAAAGAGAAATACACCGGTATACGCATGCTTCCTGGACCTCTCCAAGGCTTTCGATTTAGTCCAGTACGATGTTCTATGGCGTAAGCTAGACCAGATTAACTTACCAAATGAAATTACCACCATATTTCGTTTCTGGTATGGACATCAAAGGAATCATGTGAGATGGGCAGGGGTGATGTCAGAGCAATATAAACTTGAATGTGGTGTCAGGCAGGGCGGTTTGACATCTCCTACGCTATTTAACTTTTATGTTAATGACCTGATCGTGGCGCTCAGCAATTGTCATGTCGGCTGCCATATTGATGGAGTGTCTGTGAATAATCTCAGTTATGCAGACGACATGGTGTTGCTGAGTGCCTCGGTATGTGGTCTGAGGAGGTTGTTGAATGTATGTGAAGACTACGCTCGTGACCATGGTTTGCGGTATAATGTAACAAAAAGCAAGTTTATGGTATTTGAAGTCGGTGCAGCTAGTCTACAAAATGTTCCACCTGTTAGACTGAACGGAACACCTCTGGAGAGGGTAAATAAATTTAAATACTTGGGACATATCCTAACACCTGACCTAAGTGATAATGATGATGTTGAGAGAGAGCGGAGGTCGCTCTCGATACGAGCCAACATGATAGCCCGCAGGTTTGCTAGGTGTTCAATGGAAGTGAAAGTCACACTATTTAAAGCCTATTGTACATCGCTGTACACCTGCAGCCTGTGGGCTAGTTACACTAAGAAGTGCTACGGCGACCTACGCGTTCTGTACAATAATGCGTTTAGGATTGTGTTGGGGCTGCCTCGGTTCTGCAGCGCCTCGGGCATGTTCGCGGAGGCCCGCACCGCCTGCTTTTACACGACTATGCGCAGGCGGAGCATCTCCTTGGTGCGCAGAGTACGGTCCAGCTCCAACGCAATCCTGGCGATGATTGCCGACAGGCTGGACTGCCCCTACATACGGCATTGCTGCAACAGACATGTTCAGGTGGTGCCGTTTGTCAGGCGCCATTAATTTATGTATATGTGTTTTGTATGTGTCTTAAATTTAAATAATGTAATTGTAATTGTAATTGTAATTTTATAATTATGAATTTTATGTTATTTTAATTGTAAATTTTGACTTTTAGTGGGAAATGAATTGTTTTATTATTTTTATGTAATGTGAAATATTTGTCTTAATAATGTAATTGCCTGATATGGGTCTAGTTGCCTAGTAGTAGTAGTTGAAATAAATGAATTTTAATTTAATTTTAATTTAATTCCCCCAAGTAACCCATTCCCAATACAAACCCCACAACCCCAACAACCGCACAAACAGCATGCCAAATACACGGAACTTTCTCAGTTGTTGTCATATGGAGAGCAAGGGGAGCCTGGGATTCATATTCGAGGCGTCGCTCTCTTCATGGACAACAGCAGGGAAAGGCTAGAAATAAGTTTTTGCATAACCAGAGACAAAAGCCGAGTACGGTTATCACCCGGGCTAGCATGCCTGCTAAACGGAAGTAACTTCAAGACCACCATAAAGCGAAAAGCATATAACGCGATGCTAGTGATGGACGTCACGGGCTGCCCCTGTCGACTGGTGCGACTGAAAAACAAAACAGTTGCACTAATCGAGTCGGTGGACGAGACTCCCTTCGCTAAAGCGAGCATGCTGATCTCTAAATTGGCAGAAAATGCGGAACAAGCCCGAGTGATAAGCGCTATGATGACGCTATAGTGATAGAACACTCCAAGGGTGAGGTCGCGGATCAACTAGGTTGTATTAGAGCCTCGAAACATCATGAGGTAGTTGTGTATGAAGACAGAGGCGAAAACCTCAGTTACCTCAGGAAGCCGATACACAACAATTCAACCGACTGTTGGGGGCACCTAATCCCCGCTTCAACCACCAAAAGCGGTTCGGAACGTCTCCAGGAAAAAGCAGAAGCAGAAAGGAACCAAGAGCGCAGCCCTACCAAGTGTAAGGACCGAGTCACAGCGTTCCTGGCATCTTTCAAAGCAGCAGCACAAATCTTGTTCCTACAATTGTGCGAGCCAGAATTGTCCATGCCTGCGAAAAAGACAACTCCCAGTGCAAAACTCCAAAACGACCTCAGACCAGAGCTGTCATGGGACAAGTCAGTCCGCTACAGTATATACCAGCACAGGAACCAGTGAGCCACGCAGCGAATGCCTTCTTCGAGTTCCTTGCCATAACGAGAGCGACAAGAGACGTCAATCTCAGAAACTGCAATAACATCCTGCAGTCCTACAGGCGAGCAAACGAGGGCAGCATCATCAAATCTCGACTGCTGCAGAAAAGACTCGAAGAGGCTGAAGTAGCCATAAACAACAACGACACATCCTCCGATCATCATGGGGGCAATGTCTGGTCAATATATGGCTGCCTACAACGCGACAAGTGGCTTTGTGTATCTAGATGAGGAAGATACCGAACGGACTGGTAAGCCAAAATACGCAACACGACCCTATTGTTGTCACCGCCCGGTGCACCAAGATAATGTTGGATGACAGTGTCTTGCAAATGGCGAAAGCCATTTTTGGAGACTCTGAAATCGAACATTTTGGAAACACTGGGAGGTACCCAAAATACAGTGGGTCAATGGAGTTCCCGGATGCGGAAAAACAACTTGGGTGATAAGACACTTCGATATGGACAAGGATGTTATCGCAACAACAACTACAGAGGCAGCAAAAGACCTGAGAGAGAAGTTAGCGCACCGAATCGGAGACCTGGTGAAAACCAAGGTGCGCACTATGGCCTCGGTTTTAGAAAATAGTTTTTATAAAAATGAGAGCTACGTGCGCCTGATGTAGACGAGGCTTTCATGAACCATTTTGGGGCCATAGTAATGGCTTCTAGGCTGTCTGGAGTTAGCGAACTTGTCCTCATCGGAGACGTCAACCAATTACCTTACATAGACAGGGAGAACCTGTTCGATCTAAGGTATAACAGCCCTAACCTGGTTACGAACATCAGCCAGGAGTTGTTGTGCACGCACCGGAACCCAATGGATGTTGCGTATGCGCTGAGGGAAATATACTCCGGTATATATTCCTCGGCTCCCAGTATAAGGTCCCTGCGCCTTGAGAGTTACACGGGAGCGAAAATCCCCAAATTCCTTCCAAACACACTCTTCCTGGTCCACACTCAGGAGGAAAAGGAGACCTTGACCAGGCTATGGCGCAGGTATCTCGTTACATTATGAAATTGGTTTACACATAGAAACATAATTATGCTGAAATATTACAAAAGCACACAAAATTCGATAACAGTGTAGATTTGGTATCTCTTATCACTCCATACTACTTTAGATATTTTGTATCGAACGGAAACACAAAATTTCATGCATCAGTGAATTGAAATAGACTTTCAGCCATTTCAATGCCCCAGAGTCGATAAAGCCCCCGTAACACCCCACTTACTACGTGCTGTTCGGTTTACTCTCACTTCCATACATTAACTAAGCAATTTCATTCACGTTAGTCTTGATTACACCACAAATTGGATGTAGCTAAACAGTCCCGGAAACAGGAAACATGTGAAAGGAATGTACATTAAGCTTTTCAGTTGAGAATAATAATGGACACTAAACTTGTTTATATTTCATCGCTATCAGAATATTTTTATTGTATCAGTTACCTGAAGCGTACAAATAGACATAGACAACAAACTTGCAACATTGGAAATATTAGATATTTTGCCATTTTGTGTCTTTTTTTATTTCTAAAGAGATTTTGAATTATAACGGTAATAAAATCTGTATTAAAAAATAAAATAATATAATCTGCTTATTATAATAATTATACAGGTTTTCCCGAAACTCTACGATAACCGGGTACCGGGCGAGAAGCCAAGGTATACCAGTTTAGAAAAATTTAAGAAAAAAAAATTCAACATGGATTGTCAAAGTTAACTGACTATAATTTTGTGAACCATAACTAGTCTAAATTTAAATTATTTTACTTAGTTTACAATTCTGAATACTTTGATTTGTGGGTTGCGATAAATACTGCTGTTATTTAATATAACATTATAAAAAAAATATTACGATAAATATTTTCAACGTTTTCGAAAAATGTCTAGATATTATTGCTTGGCTAAGAGAAATTATTGTTTTCTTATTTTTTTCATAACTGGTATACCTCAGTCTCTCGCACGGTACTAGGTTATCATTTAGTTTCGGGACACTCGATATATTACTACTCAACTGAGCTTTACATTTCGAACAACTGGTCAACACATATAGACAAACGAGAAAAAACAAACAAAAACCCGGACTCGCGCACGAAGGGTTCCGTACCATTATCTTTAAATCTTCCTTACAACCGCCATGTTTTTTGCCGTTTTTAAGGAAACCTTCGTGCGTGAATCCGACTCCAACTTGGCTGGTTTTTTTCGGCAACATAAATACATCATCTGGAAAAATTTCAGCTGTCTAACTATCACGGTTCATGAGATACAGCCTGTTGATAGACAATACAGATAGCCAGACAGACAGATAGACAGATAAGACAGATAGACGGACTATCTATCAATGCAAACTGTCACATTTATACTTACTAGCTGACCCGCCAGCGGCTTTGCTCGCTTGGTCTTGGTGTAGCAGAGGAAGTGCCGTTTTGGAACCTCGAGGTCATGGGTTCGATCCCCGGGTTATTGTAATTGTTATTTATTGGGTTTTTCAGAGAAAGAAAGATTTTTCTCAATAACAGTCCGCATACTGGAACAGTGCCCCGTAGATGGCAATAGGCTCGCCCCCATACAAATAAATAATTCTATTCTATTCTATTCTATTCTATCCCCTCTGTTACATGATCACATAACCGAAAACATATATGTCGAAACGTAGGCATTGAAAACACCAATACTTATTCGTTCGAGGATTATATACACAAAAGTATCGATTCACTCAAGACTGCTAGATTGATGTTACCGCTTCGCCTCACCTCTGTGGTGATGATGAGGAAAAGTAGCCCATTAAAATACCGCTTCTTACCCCTTGGTATCCTATATAGGCGAAATTATTTGTTATGTTGTGTTTAAAAATAATATGTTACGGCATATTGGGGGCAATTTACTCAATACCGTTAGACTGATGTTTCACCTCCGTGGTGATGGCGGCATCGCTCGACCACAGTCGGCTGAACAACAAATATTGATGACATGCCGACTCTATCGCCAAGCACGTCTAGTGTATCGACCTGTAAAAATCACTGTATGCTTTCATCATCATCATCAAGCGTAGTCAACGCTTGATGATGATGATGAAAAGTAGCCTATGTGCTATTCCAGACTATAATCTATCAGTGTACCAAATTCAACCAGATCCGTTCAGCCGTTCTGCCGTGATTGAGTAACAAACATCCAGATATCATCCATCCATCCATTCATCCATTTATCCATCCATCCATCTAAACTTTCACATTTATAATATTAGTGGAATATTTCGTTTTTTTAACGACTAACTTGCCTAAGTAGCCCTGTGGCGCCCTCGTGATTGCTCCCGAATGTTACGACCTGCGCCCGCGTCAAAAGTTTGCGTCGAGTTGGGAATATATATATATTATATATATATATATATATATATATATAGCTATAGCTATAGCTTACCAAGGCAGGATTTTGAATTGATATTTATAAATATTTTGAATGTCTAGAACAGAAGTATTATTTACCTATTATAACCTAGTAAAATATGCTTAGGTTATTAATAATTACATAAAAAATAAGATCTACTTTGAAATTTCAGCCAATAATGACTTTTTTTTCAACTTGGGGGCCCATTTTCTAGACATAGACATGGTGATATCGAAAATTTTTTTTTTTCAATATATACATTTTCTTATTTTTTTTTTATTGGAACTCTTATTAGAAATTCTACAAACCAAACTAGGTCTCAAAGAATAATTATGAATCAGAAATATTTAAAAAAAATTACAAATTTTAAATTCTTAGTTCTAGCTAATTTAACTGTCACGTGACTTCGATTTTTTATCGATCCTGACATGATATGGCGTATTTATCATATTCTGAGTAGGTGTAATTACTTGACGACATTATTTCTGTGATATTTTACAATGTAAAAGTATAATCTATTCAAAATAAAGCAAATTATAACCAATCATAAGAATGAGAATTAGCTTACCGGGAGTTGTCGATTCGTGACAAACTTTTTTCGTGTAAATTTTAATGTCAGAACTTAAATCACATATTTACAGTATTCCTTACACATTCACGATCATATTCATGTATAATTTGTATCAAAATCATGAGTTTAACCCTATTAATTCACTAAAAACTATAGCACAAAACAACTTCACCGCCAAACACAGATGAAAATATAAACATAGATTATAATTTTTTTAAGTTCACAGATAGAACATGTTCGTGTGTAGTGTTGCCATAGAAAGAAAATATATTACGCTAAAGAATTAAACTCTATGGTTAAACATAGGGATGACTTAACTTGAAAAACGCGCGTGACACTTGCAACAATTATTGCGCCGATAATTTGGACCTCAAAAATCCTTGCACTTTTGTGGCGCGTGCAAAGTAATCGTTAATATAAGAAAGTGACTCGTATGTACTTATATATCTTACTGGTACAATATAGTTACACACACTAATATACTAATATAGTTAGCACACTATTTCGTTTTCCGGTCAAAGCAAACGGCTCATTTAATAAAGTCACAGATTAGACAATTTAATACTGTTTCCGACACATGAACATATAAAAAATATATATAAATTTGTAGTATAAGTACTTTTATTTATTCTAAAGGTTTACTTTTCACATGATTTCCTTACTTATTCGTGTTTGATCTTTGTTATCATAATTGGCTTCCATGTTACATATGATGTCTCTTTCATTTTTTACTATGTCTTTACGAGGTAAATACTAAACGTAGGTACATCAATTTGCCCTGCAATAAATCATCAGTAAACGAAATGTTTTAATTTAATTTCCTTATCGACTCGGTTTAAATCTATAATACAAGTAAAATAAGTAGGTTAACCACAAACGTTGCAGTTCCTGGAAAAGTAGGTTGATTTCTGCAAAATCTATTGTACTATTGGCCAAATATTGCGAATCGCGATTCAACGGGTTAATATAAGTACTTATCAAATAAAAAAAAAACATTAATCCAACTCTGTATGAGTTCGTTCCAGGAAGTACTGCCGCCATACCTGATTATGTTCGCAAAAGTTCGTTCTTGGAAGGAGCATGCGCAATTACAGGCACACATGAGGCTTAAAAACTCACTACAACACTACTTGCAACAAAATGCATCTGTTATAGGCAGAGGTTACATCTTAACACACCATTATGACAAAGCGACAAAACGGCACGGAATCGTGGCCTGAAGCCCTGATGAGTAGTTTAATTATTGTTTAGAAACAAAAGCATGTGCATACATGAAGCACCACAGCGTTAAAGCGTTTCAATCAAATAAAACATTTTATAGAATCAAAATAGTTCGTAGTTTTGAAGAAGTTACATTTTCTTGTTGTGTCAGGCGTTCCTTTATGAAACTTTTCTCTTATAAATGGATTAGCGTCAACAACAGTAAAATACCTAAACTAAGACTAGAAAAAGGCGTGGGTGAAAAGGGTACAAATAAAATCACTCACACACGTTGGGCTCGTCGATTTCAAAAGGGAAATGGATGAAGCGTGAGCAAATAATGAAAGAGCGTGCTCACTAACTTGTTTGGAAACATTTAAGTACAACGTTATCGACGATCGGAAAACTGTGCTTGAAAAGAAAATACGTGGAAATGATAATGTGACTTGCAGAATATTAAACATTTATAACAAAGCCCTGCAAGAATAATTAAGAGTGCCCAATAATATATATACAAGGCTTTGAAGACCTTTTATAACTCTCCATCATAACAAGGGATACTTTTCATAGTACGATTTTTGAGCTAATGTTTTTTCCTATAATATTTACAATAAAATACCTACGTAACTACATTATATTGTATACTGTTTTACAACACTCCTGGTGCTTTTAAAACAAAGCCATTTGTTCATTGGTTCAAGGTCAAAGTCAAAATCATTTATTCAATTTAGGCATCAAAGACGCACTTATGAACGTCAATTTTAGAATGATATAAATGAAAAAAATATAATTTATTAATGACGACAGCATATAATATTGATCAATAAAAGTAAGACAGAATTACAATTTTCTGCTATGTCATAAAATGGTCCCCAACTCAGCATAATGCTGGTTTAAACCAGCGCTTGACTTCCGTTGGTACCAGTCTGTGACGTCACGGTGGATTTATACTACAACAGCTTATATTATTAAAAAAGAAATTAACACTACAACCGTATACTTAGTTCTCCAATAGCTATTTGTATCGGTCTACTTGTTCAATAAACTAAACTCTAGCATACTAAGTATGGACTTAACTATGGGCAGTCCCTCCTCTGCCAACAGTAAAATCCAAATTCATGCAACATATAGAATAACTTCTCCAAAAACAGGATAATTCTATTCAATCCCTGGTATTTCTACGCCAGTTTGGCGAGCACTAAGTTACGTGACGACTAATCTACCCGAAATACACTCACAATTGAACAAATGTCCGACCTTAGTGATGCCACTCAGAAGTACTACACCAAATTGGACCCCAGCGCAGACAGAATAAGAACTGCCATAACGTAGAGATCTTTAGTTTAGAGAACAACAACAGAGTCGACACCAACAACTATCAAATAAATTTAACAATTTTATATAAGTCTTAAATTATGACTGTACATACAGATACAAACGAGAAAGTTACTATCGAGTAAGTACATACCTACTCATAAGTCATATTAGTTACATTACTATACTATTAGGCACTGGTGTCATTTTGATGTGTGAAGATAAATTGTCTCAATTTTTCATCCTAAACAAAAACTCTAAAAAATCAAAGACTCTATCGCCACGTTCCAAAATATGTAGAGCCTACCGAGAAGAAGCAGCAACAAACTTGGGGCCAGCCTTTTTATATACATCCATTTTTTATTACAATGTTTCTACTTTGGTACTACGAGTACTAGTATTACATTTTATGGGTGGCAGAATGACAGCTTGCCAGAAGTGGAGTATTCCAAGCATATTTGTCGTCTATATAATATTGGAGTTTATAAATGTTTTTTTATGTAAAACGTTTTTTACAGTCAACTTGAATTTTCCCTCTCTGAGCTCAGTTATATGTTTTGGGATTTTATTGTAAAAACGCACACAATTTCTTATAAATTAATTATTAGTCTTCGCAAGTCTAAAACTAGGTACAGCTATCATATTTGTATTAGAATTAGAATTTTATTACTGACACACATTACACATTACAAAAAGGTAAATACAGATATTAATTAGCACTAGGTCATTATTATATTTTTTTACACAAAGGAAAATAAATCTCGCAAAGCCCACAAGAAAAAAAATCTTGTATTCGTAGTATTAAAAGGGTGGTTATCACTATTTAACTTGTGTGTGTAAATATGAAAATTTTACGAAGATACATTATACTTGCAAATACATTAAAGGAAGGCAAAGTTAATATATTATTTTCATTGAATAAATCTCTCAAAGATTCACGGGGACCCATTTCGTATATAGCTCGAATAGCACGTTTTTGTAGGATAAAGATGGTCTCTATATCAGCCGCTGAACCCCATAGCAATACATTACGCTGTTAAAATATTCAAAACATAGGTACTAACCGCACCGTAGAAACGTCTGTTAGTTCTCTTATTTTACGTACCGCATATGCAGCACAACTGAGTCTCCCAGACAGTGCATTTACACGAGGACACCATTGTAATTTTGCATCAATTTGAATGCCTAGGAAGACTGTTGCCTTGTCTATTACGAGTTTATCTCCATCAAGCGTAACGTTGGACTTCAAATATAAAACAGTAGGCAAAGAAAACTTCAAACATTTTGTCTTTCTTAAATTCAGAAGTAAATTATTAGTTGATAATCGTTTAGAGATAATAGATAGGGCGTTGTCAACTTGAATTACCGTGCTATCTTTCCTATTTACTTTGCAAATCAGAGATGTGCCATCCGCAAATAAAATAATGTCACAAAGATCCTTGTCCGTGACCATTGGTTATCGTGACCTATATTTGAATTAATATAAAAATCTACCTTTTTGTTTCAGTGCTCATACGTCAAAACGAGTAGCAAAAGTGATAATAGTGTTCATATGGCTCCTGGCTTTTACATTGGCTGCGCCTATGGCTATGTCGTGGGAAGTCATCATGGTGGACGAACAAGACTCATGTAAATATAAACTTTATTACAACTGATTAAGGAATAAAGGCTCTGTAAGAGCTGGCTGCTGTTCTCTGGTCCAAACCGAACCATTGACCAGCTGGGCTCTAGGTGTTGGTACATTGTGTGCAAACCCATAGCATGGTGGTAAGGCTCTTAAGAAAGAATTCTTCTACTTTCTGGTGGCCACCTGGCTAGAGCTAACTATCTTCTCAGTGAAAGGCTACAAAGAAATTAATTATTCACCAAATAACAAACACAGTGCAGTTCAGAAATATATAGATAAAAGCTTAGGTTATTTGTTGCATCCTCTTATTATAATGCGAACTATTCGTATATTTCTTTGCTTAAGGTAAAATATTGTCCAGTTATGATGCTATAAATACTTTCGTAGGAACTTATTTTTATGGTGGTCAATCATACCACTACTTATCAAGAAAGCCTTTCAAAACAAAAACAAATTTCATTGAGCTCAATACTCCCCAAATAGTTTTGAGTGAGCGTGGGAAGTTATTTACACGTATTAACATGTGTGGTTTGCTTATCTACTCACACAAAATAAACTTACCTAAATCTTTGTTGCTCGTATCGTAAAATTGTTTTGGGTGTAGATATTATTTGGTATTTTAAGATTTGTTTTTGACTACCACGTGACTCGCAAGTAAACCGTGTACAGTAAAGTTATGAGCTTGCACGTGCTTATTACCAGCGCCAATGATGTCCTTCATATATATATAGATACAGCAACATAAAAAGCAATACATACGAACTTGTTTCTCACAGTCCGCATTTCCCAATCCAATCAAGAAGGCTTCCATTAGAGCCATCTTCTAACTATTTGGGTATTTCATCACATAATTACGATTTGAATTCCTACAAAATAAAATTGTGACTAAATACTTTATCAATCAAGGATAATAATATTTCATTTTATTCTGTTTTAATAACCAATTACTTCCCCGATTGAATGAGAATCGTAATTGGGGAAAAATCCCGATTTACTAATTGGAAGGCCCTTTATGTTTTGTTTTTGTACAATCTGATGAAAGAGCCCTGGAGCTTATATACCACAGGTCAAGAGGTTACTTTGGGAACCATGTGGACTACAACCTACAACTGACACAGCCGAAACAGTATCACGGTCAAAACTTATCGTTTAACGGCCGGTTTCTATAATCTATCTAGGTATGCACAGTTTTCCTTACTGCAGATAATAACTCTACCAGTGGGCCTAGAACTGTTGATATAATCGTATTAACCTGTACAGTTTAAACCACAATAATAGAAAACCAAGCAGAATAAACTAACGCCGCGCGCAAAAACACTACTACACGCACAGTGTGTGTGCGTGACCTGTCACCGATTTGGCGCCAGCTCGTGAGCTGACAGATTTAAGAAGTGCCACGGCGCAGCGTTCTACGCGTAAGTTTAGTCTTGATATTGTCGATAAGGAAAACATATTAAACTTTTGTATTGTGTGCACAAATCATGGTAGATTTATTTTTATTGTTTTGTATATTTAAAAGATCTTTTCAGGTAATTATCTATAATAGTAATTTTTAACGAGATTTTTAGAGTCCGCTCGTGACCACGATCAATGCAACTTGATCGAAACGTCGAGGTAAATAAATACTATTACTAACGCGATTAAGCCCGTTAATATAATATAAATTATCTATAATGTACCTACCTACCTATATCTACACATATAAGGTTAATTACAGAAGTACCTCCCTAGTAGTACCCAACCCGGACAAAATATTTATGTGTATGAACATGTCTGTAAGACAAGTAGTATAAGTAGGTAAGGTCTTAGATACACTTTATATATATTATAGTGTTTGTTCCTGTGAGCGTAACCACTGTGAAGGGGAGTTGTTTTTGAAAGGTTTATCTGTACCTACCTACCCACATAATTTTTTATTCAATAACGAGTGACAACCCTACGAAAATAGGTACCTACTTACGAATTTTGTATTCTGTTAGGATTTTTTAATTCTGCCTAGTTTTCTATTATTGTGGTTCAAACTATCATATATCATATGATACAAAGGTGGCACAGATAACACTCAGTTTGTACTATATACGTCACCAATACGATAACGTTACACTTACGCAAATGTTCATGCTATAGAACCACTCTAGTAGGGTAAACCGACGATAGATAGGTTATTGAAACCGGTCAGCCGTATGTCAAATTGATGAACGAGTATTTTGACAAGTCATTCGATTAAATGGACGCGATCAAAATCGTATGTTTGGTTTGGGAACTAAACTAAAACTATAGACTTTAAACTGAAGCCGTGACTCAAAAAGTAATTTTGATAACTCTGAACGAACTATGGGCGAACAACCAAGGTAAAGAATTCTAAAAGTTTTGACGTGATTCACTTAAAATGTATCTAGCTGTACCAAATCAATTCATAACAGAATCGAAACAAAAAAAACGAATCTTTTATATTGTGTTGGTTGTAGCAGGTGTTCCAATCATGTTCTTGTAAATTCTTTAAATTAAGTATTGGTTGTTATTACTGTCTTGGTTGGTAAGAATGGCGCACTTTGTTGGCTTTTCAACGTCTCGGAGTGGCTGGGTTAAGCACCATGACAACATAAAAGATAGAAAGTTTAATATCTATATACATAATTAACAGGTATTAAATTTTTTTTGTAGTACGATAAAACTCTTTATAAAATAAATACGTCCTAGAAATAAATTATCAGCCATTGTTTGTTGAATTTAATACAACTTTTTGTTCACAGCTACGAAACTTTTCTACAAAAAGCCATTTTGTAATACCAGCGAGTTCGGATTACATTCATTAGCTATTTACAGATTGCTTCTGTACATATTTCAGGTAAGCTGTTTGATGTTAACATAATTACTTACACGCTATTTAGATGTGTAATATCATTCTTCTTCTAAAAAGCTTAATTTATTCACTGAAGACAGTGAATTAAAAGCACTTTAAATCAAGTCTTATATCGAGGGTCATGAATCACTAGCATCGCTGCGGATTCTAACATTCAACATAAGCTAGAAATCAGTCGTTAGAGTCCTTCACTTGCTGTGTCTGTCACTGTGCCTTCGCTTCAAATACGTCCTTTATTTAAAAATTACATAATAACTATTATAATGTCCCAAAGAGAGAGAGAGAGAGAGAGAGAGAGAGAGAGAGAGAGAGAGAGAGAGAGAGAGAGAGAGATAAAAACTATTTACTTGTACAGTATTCGAGACATTCATTATTTTACTGTACACATCCATAAAATCAGCACAACCTAAGTGATTTCTACGCATTTTCCAGCTTATTACCCATTTCACATAAACATCTGTACCCTCAGAAGACGTGTACGTTTTCTCGACTTTTCCCTATTTCTCTAAATGCCTCCATAGCACGCGTGTCTAACCTTGTGAGTGTTACGTCATAATACTTTTCCATTACGGGTATTTTTCCAATGAAAGAAGTTATACGAACTATTTTCCGATTAGGAACCCATTATCTGACGACTCAGACATTATTGGCAACAACTCTTTTGTGATTGTTCTTTACTTATTGGGTTGAGCTGTATTTACACAGTAACAATTAAGTGGTTTTTTTTTTACTTTTGGTAAACTTACTGGTTTAACGTTCTTTTATTTCGCATAACAAACAATGTATTACCACATGTGCATATGGCAATTGCTTTTGTGCTAAGTTTTTATTTTGAGATAGAAAACTATCGCGAGTTATGGTATCATAATGGTTTAAGACCGGCTAGGACTCGCGTAATATTTATCGGAAAGTCTCCGACCAGTTTCTTATTTGATGTTCTTCTTCTTGGCACTGCGACAGTCGCGCTGTGTTTGTCAAGTTTCCTCCGTCCGAACTATCACTTGCGTCATTTTCACTTCCCACAGCACGTAACTGGCACTGCGACAGTCGCGCTGAGTTTGTCAAGTTTCTTCCGTCCGAACTATCACTTGCGTCATTTTCACTTCCCACAGCACGTAACTGGCACTGCGACAGTCGCGCTGTGTTTGTCAAGTTTCTTCCGTCTGAACTATCACTTGCGTCATTTTCACTTCCCACAACACGTAACTGGCGCTGCGACAGTCGCGCTGTGTTTGTCAAGTTCCTTCCGTCCGAACTATCAGATGCGTCATTTTCACTTCCCACAGCACGTAACTGGCACTGCGACAGTCGCGCTGTGTTTGTCAAGTTTCTTCCGTCTGAACTATCACTTGCGTCATTTTCACTTCCCACAACACGTAACTGGCGCTGCGACAGTCGCGCTGTGTTTGTCAAGTTCCTTCCATCCGAACTATCACATGCGTCATTTTCACTTCCCATAGCACGTAACTGGCACTGCGACAGTCGCGCTGTGTTTGTCAAGTTTCCTCCGTCCGAACTATCACTTGCGTCATTTTCACTTCCCACAGCACGTAACTGGCACTGCGACAGTCGCGCTGAGTTTGTCAAGTTTCTTCCGTCCGAACTATCACTTGCGTCATTTTCACTTCCCACAGCACGTAACTGGCACTGCGACAGTCGCGCTGTGTTTGTCAAGTTTCTTCCGTCTGAACTATCACTTGGTCATTTTCACTTCCCACAGCACGTAACTGGCTATGCGACAGTCGCGCTGTGTTTGTCAAGTTTCTTCCGTCCGAACTATCACTTGCGTCATTTTCACTTCCCACATCAAGTAACTGGCACTGCGACAGTCGCGCTGTGTTTGTCAAGTTTCTTCCGTCCGAACTATCACTTGCGTCATTTTCACTTACCACAGCACGTAACTGGCACTGCGATAGTCGCGCTGTGTTTGTCAAGTTTCTTCCGTCTCAACGGTCACTTGCGTCATTTTTACTTCCCACAGCACGTAACTGGCACTGCGACAGTAGCGCTGTGTTTGTCAAGTTTCTTCCGTCCGTCACTGTCATTGTCGTTTCTTAGTAAAGAGGGCTATTGAAACAACACACTTGTTGAATCTATAATTAACACTGGTATCCAATCAGGCGGTATATTCCAGCCACGATCCCGATTCAAATTTGGGTGACCCTGTGCACAAAAGTGACTGCCAGAAAAACTTTAAATAAGCTTGAAACTGGTCGGAGACTATTTCTGGCAAATATTACGCGAGTCCTAGCCGGTCTTTAAGCATATTATAGTTTGTATTACTATCAAAAAACTGTAGTCGAGCACTTAACGGTGTATTAGCTCTTTACCAAATGTTTGTTGGTAATAACATTTAGGTCGGCTCTTGTCGTTTTTTAAACAGATAGACGTGTTGTTTTTTTTTCCATTGCAAAAATATGTATTTTAGATTTATATGATATCAGCGGAAGTAAAAAAGTTCATCATAATTTGTATGTAACCGAAGCCTCGTCTAGCACGTTTAAGTTTTAGTAGTTTAAAACAATGCACTAAAACGTTTCACAACTTTCGAAAACCTTTACGCTTAAATTACTGAACTGATTTTAATTAAACCAGGCACAGAGATAGCCTGCGGCCTTAAATTTGGCATACATAGCATACTTTATATCTCGAAAAAATAAATTGTCTCGTGCTGGATTCATTTCTTTTGAAGGTAGACGTTAGACGGGAGCTACTGAAGGATGTAGTAGTTGCACATTATAATTTTCCTATTTCCCTTTATAATTTAACTCCCTGAAGTAAAACTGAAATAAACTATACATCCAATCTCTACCCCAAGTTTGAAACTTAACTTAGGTACCTATGTTATTATGGGAAAACCATTTGTGGTGTGTTCTGAGTTTGAAGATAATAACGGCACTGACAGACACTTATTGAAAAAAACTTGTTCTTTTGCTGAGAAATAGATTTTTGTGAAATAATTTCTATTAAACAGACTCTTCGACAGTAAGAGCGACTAACACGACACGTTTTACTATCGTAATAGATAGTCAATAGAAATTAGTGTTATTACTTACACGCTTCGATGATTCATGGTGCTTTATTGAGACACCTCGCCGTACATGAATATCACCGCACCTACAGTATTTGATCTTGACTTTGCAGTATGTGATACCATTGTTCGTGATAAGTTTCGCCTACGTCCACATGGCGATGAAACTGTGGGGGGCACGAGCCCCAGGCAACGCATTGGAAGCCAGAGATGCCAACCATATGAGAAATAAGAAGAAGGTAAATACTAGCGATACACGTGTCAAAATAAAAAAAAACTATAATATTTTTAAGACATGTATGTACCCATCTGTCCTTATATCAAAGATCCCAAAAAGATTCGGTTCATATATTCAACACCACTCGAACGAAACATTCGTTTGAGCTTTGGGATGATTTGTTGCGCGTTTAATTTTATCAACGTCTCCAATCCAACATTCAGTAGACTTATTTGATGTGTGTTACGTCTTTAACTGTCACTTTGTGGATTTTCTTCCAATTTCCGGTTCCACTTTGACTTACAATGGTATTATAATTATGATGTGGTTACAGAGTGGATGTTTGTAATGCACCGTCTTTTTACTATAATTATATATTTAATTTAGGAAAGGCCAGCCCAGTCATACTTTCCATACAAAATTAAATGCTCGTACGTGATTTGGGCGCTGTATCAAATCAATATTGTATCTGTTTATTGAAATATATCTTTTGCGCTATATATCTAATTTTTCTAATTAAAACGTTCAAAAGTGTGTTTTAAAGAAATTTGTCTAAGTTCATAATATACTGACAACTGGGTGGTTTACGGACAATAACTACACAAATTTAAATTCATTGTTACGAGTATTTAAGTTCTGCATTATTTTTAAACATCTTATTGATTCCGTTTTTATTTTTCATAAAACTGGAGTTCCATTTAAATATAGATAAGCTACGTCATCACACGAAAGCACACGTCAACATACGAGCAATTATTGAATATGGTATCACAAAACATTTATATACCACAAGCTACCTTACCACGTTACTACTTACCATACCTTATCAAGTATACTATATATAGACAATATTGCTTTGGCTCTTTCCATATTTGCTTCAAATATTGTACCTTATCAAAGCATTCATGATCCAAACACATGATCTTTATCCTTTTTATCCATAATATGGCACGGTAATGGGATACACGTTGATGTCCGTCATTGTCAACGATTTTGATTACAAAATAAGCCTGCACATTTTATCGATAGTAAGGAAGTAGGTGGCTAAACCTGTTAGCAGCTCGGCCAAAGACCCAAGAGCCAAGCTGAGCCAACATTGTACCGAAAATATCCCGCACATCCGACCTGTATGAGATTGGGATGCCTTAAACAGCTGAACCACAAGTGACGAGGGTATCATATCTAAGCTTCTCAAAGTGGGGGGAATATCGGTACTTAAAGTCCTTCAGAAGCTCTTTAATACCGTTTAACTCAAAGGTTCACAAATGCGTTGTGGTGCTATTTAAGAATCATACTTTAAGAAAGGTGACAGCAGAACAAACCAGTTTCCAAAAAGACTACCGCTACCACACGCTACGGTAAGTTATACAGAAGACCGAAGAGTACATCTTGCCTCTTTGTTTAGCGATCGTGAATTATGAGAAGGCCTTTGATTCGATCGAGACTTGGGCAGTGCTTGAGTCTCTCCAGCAGCGGTCTCATATTTATTATCGGTATATCGAAGTGTGGAAGTATTTGGACTAAACGCCAACATGTCAGTCCGAGAACAGGAGCAGAGTTCGAAGGCAATTCCATTGCAAAGAAGCGTGAGACAGGGAGATGTAAAATCTCCGAAACTGTTCACCACTGCATTGGAAAACGCCTTCAAGCTTCTGGAATGACAAGGACTCGGCATCAACATCAACGGCAAATACATCACTCACCTTCGATGTGCCAATGATATCGTAGTCATGGTGGAATCCATGGAAGACCTCAGTATAATGCTCGAAGCGTGTTCACCTCCAGCGTGTTTTCCAAAGGGTAGACCTCAAGATGATCATAGACAAGACAAAAGTTATGTCTAATGCCCATGTTGTGCCTACACCAATATTAGTTTGGAATTGATGCAGTTCTCGATGTTGTTGACAATTACATCTACCTAAGATAGACATTCAAACTAGGCAGCTCCAACTTCGAGAAAGAGGTCAATCGTCGAATCTCCGCTGGGCAGTGTTCCGGAAACTTTGCGAAGATTAGCGTCAAAAATAGCTCATTGCCTCAAGACAAGAGTATTTGAACAATGTGTGTTACCAGGTAAGGCACTGAAACGTGTTCTCGTACTATGGACCTCATAAAAAAACTCATAGTCGCACAACAAGCTATGGAGAGAGCTATGCTCGGAGTTTCTCTACATTATCGAATCAGAAATGAGGAGTTCCGTAGACGAACTAAAGTCACCGATATAGCCCAGAAGATAAGTGAGTTGATGTGGCAGTGCGCAGGCCATATATCACACAGTACAGATGGCCGACGGGGTCAAAAAGCTCTGGAGGTGGAGACCACGGACCGACATGCGCAGCGTAGGTCGTCCACCCACTAGGTGGCTTGTTTGGTGGTTGGATGCAGACCGCTTCTAACCGGTCCTTTTGGAAAATTGTGGGGGAGGCCTATCTTCAGCAGTGGACGTCCTACGGCAGAGATGATGAAGGGAGTAGGGAATTGTTAGAGTGGCTTTAGATTATCTTACTTCGGGTATTTTGCAAATGTGGTTTTGAAAATCTTGTATTATGCTCTGAAGCATTATATTTGACCACAATGTAACCTTTTTGGAAAGTACACGTTATCCAGAATATGTGATAATGATAAACAAAACGTATGTAAATCCAAAGATTAATCTGGATATACTTACAGTGTCAAATTAACGCGCGAATTATTCCGATAATTATTGCGATAAGTCGAGGCTTATTGTGTATTGATGTATCATCGTGACAATCAACGGTGTTTCTCATTGATGTGGCTGAGCCATGAAAAGTTACCAGATTAAGAAGTCACTCTTTAGGGAACAGACCTTACCAATTTATTTCCAATGATAGATTTGCTGTGGCAGAGTAATTTGCATAATTTTCGAATATTTTCAGGAATAATACATTGTTATTTCTGCTAGTTGTTCTTTTCGTTTAAATTTAAAATGTTTTCAGGTTATAAAAATGCTCGTCCTGGTCGTTGCGCTTTTCGCACTCTGCTGGCTGCCACTACAGAGTTATTTACTGCTGATGTCTTTCTTCCCTTCAATAAACGAGTAAGTACATAAAAGTAAAAGTAGGTTCACACGTCGTTCATATGGATTGTGCTACGCATGGTCACGTTTATTCGAGTTAAGGTACCAAGCGGTGCAGCAAACGGACTACGTCTACGAGCCATGCGCCGTTGGCCGTTCATGAAGACGTTACGGCTTTACTTTTTATTATTTTATAAGGAAACTCCAACGTTTGTACATTTGCCATTCCACAGCACAAGATAATAAAATGAACATAACAATTTTAGAGACAAAAATATACCTTGGAAGGGATTCGAACCGCGTCTTCCGACAATCCGCGTCAGATGCCATGACTACTAGACCTGTCTATGACTAATCTGTGTATCTATGATCTGTGACTAACTGTCGTATGACGGAGAAGGATGTGTATTTTTCTCTCTAAAATTGCAAAACTTAGTCTCGCTAAGCAGGCGTTAGTGCATTAAAAATCATATAATATAAATAATAAAATACGTCATGAGATGCATATAAATATATATATTATTAGGTCAATGTTCTGTCAAGTCACGTTGTAATAAAGTGGTGGACACATTTCTAAAGTCTCCTAACTCTCATTAGAGCTTAGAATAGCCGCAACGTGACTTGTGCCTCTGCACACGCACGAAGGAAACCGGAAGTCGAACCTCTCGCAATCCAACTTTGTTATTTGTACTTTCTACAAAAAATTGGCAACAATATAGCCAGAAATTTTCCTCAAAAGTTTGAGAACTTTTGCAAATTAAGCAACTTGGAATATAATCAGCCAAGCCAATTAAGTTGTTTGATCACTAACCACAGAAAAGAAAACTTGAGTCAACTTGGTCACAGGTTATACTTGTACAGCAGTTACTAAATATTGTTGTTAAAATATTCCTGTTCAGACAAAACGATTGACTATGACACAGTACATCGCCGTTGTACCTTGGGACTTCTTCAGTTACCTTAATTACGATAATCGCTAAACAGAATTAATACTAGGACCGTTTTTAACCTACGGTTGACTAATGTATGAAAAATATCTCTTAATCAGCAACATGCCAAAATAGTTGATGTGCAAAATTCTAGTGATTTTAACTCGTAACGATAGTATTTAGACATGAATGTACTTCTATTTAACCAATTTTATTGTGCCTACGGTGAACTTTGCCTTCTATAAATAATGATTACCAATTAGTATTTCATTCATTGGTAACTTCTCTTATTGGTTGGTGACTTGGCAAGAACTGTGGGTCCCATAGATCGTCCCTCGGTTTGTTTAAAATATCGTTGGTAATGAACTTTCTTTGAATTTGATAGAGCCAAAACGACGCTATGAATCACCGTTTGATTGTATTTAGTGAGCGTTATTATAGTAATAATGAATTAAATTTCCAGGTACAGATACATCAACGTATTATTTTTCTGCTTTGACTGGCTCGCCATGAGTAATTCGTGCTACAACCCTTTTATCTACGCAATATACAACGTAAGTATGCACAGTCAACTGTTCTGTAAGTGGATGTCGAGTATCTACATGGACCATGACAAAGGCGAATAAAGAATAGAACTCCCATTTGAGATTTCGCTAAATATCTACGGGCGTATTTGAATACTCAACATCCGATGAAATAGACATAAGTTAATATATCGAAAATCCTAGTTCATATCGATCATCGTAAAAAAGGTCGACTCATATGAGTAGGGTTATAGAAATAACATCAAACAGAGATTCAGTTGAAGTATTGAAGAGTGTTTGCTCTCTTAGGCATCTCGCCTTCTTAGATGCTTTATAATGTCTCTACTATATTTATTTTTATTTCTATACTTTATAACTTTTTTGTACAAACTATTACTTCGATATATATAGATAAAGATATGCTTTATTCCATATACATATATGTCTATCTCTATTTCGACTTACTTACTTTTATTAGATCACTGTTAAAATAATGTATTTATACCTATTTCTGACTGACCGTTGTATGATTAATCGTACTTAGATCTTCCCTGTATTTTGTCCACAACCGCGTGTTAAGACGAAATCTTTCCGCGTAAGCTTTTAAATTTGAAGCTTTTATAACTTCATATATTTAGAAAAGGTATATAAAACATGATATCCTTTTAAGGCCTAATATAATCACAAAAAGGGAGTTCCTAAAATAATTTATCGATTACAATGTGTTATAAAATCACCGTATGTGTATGTTCAATATGTAAACAATATTTAAGTACAGATGTGACAAAATTTTCTATGACATTTACTGTCAAATCTCCGATCAATTAACGATTTACGACTGAGCGTGTTTCTGGAATACCGGCCTACGTTAGTTAATTTCTGAAAAGCTAAGATCGGAAAAATCACTGACAGAATAAAATCTGTAAGAAGTTTATGAAACAAATAGGCATAGTTATATTTTACTGTTACCAGAAAACGTAAATAAAGATACTTAATGTTGTTAGTTTATTTATCCAATTTGAGGTCATAAATAAGTACCAAGTCTATTTGAAAAACAATTGTACCTGTTACCTAAAGAAGGAACAACGCCCCATCTTTTAAATCGTACATTGCTTCACAATATCAGGTTCGCAATGTTGACGAATTGAATAATTCTGTCCTCACTTCTAAACATAAGCAAAAATAATAAAACGCACAATGTACATCAAAAACGTTAATTCTCAGTGTTCTCATTCATACATTTTTCGTCATAAAATGTTTAGTGCCTCTTTGGGAGAAGGAGTGGCTCAAGAAGAGACGATATGTGGAGTTCCAGGTCAAATTTATTAACCACAAAAGGATTTCACGACGTAATTCGTATCGGCATGCGGCAAAATTACGACCCGCCTTCATCCAAATTTGTTTTGGTTTCATAAGTCACCTTTGTATGTTATTGTTACAGGAAAAGTTCAAGAAAGAATTTAAACAACGTTTTACATTTGGGAAAAAGCCTAATAGATACGCTAATGACAGTTATGAGGTGAGAATATGTCAGCATTACTTTTAATAATATTAGTTTTATTTAGCATCAAACCGTTTTGTAATTATATTTTTTCTCTGTATTATGAATGAATGAGGGTTACGGTCTAAAAATATCTCATTGGTAGCACTTGATTGAACTTATCCCTTGGTTCCTGGAATTTCTTTGTTATACGACCCGAGCTATGTCATAAGATATTTCTTAGAAAAAGAGGTCAAGTGGTCAAAATAAGGCTTATGATGATAATATGAATTTTTGTAATAAAATACTAAAAAAGGAGTCTACACCTGTAAACTTAAAAAGTCAAATTAGATTATATGAGTGCAATCTTGTATTGCACAGATACAAACAAAAATATCAGTATTTTATTTTAATGTTTACCCAAAACCAAACTGCAAATATTAAAGGCTTATCTAGCCCAGTAAAAAATAAGAAAAAACGACATCAAACTATTCCCCTAGTTTCTCGCCGCGAGGCTGAATGAGTTTTCAAAATCACGCGAAGGCTCATCTTGTCTACTAGTAAATATACAGGGTGGTTTTTTAAGAAGGACGGCCATGGCCAAGTCCAGAATCACGAGAGTTAGAGAAAAATCGGGAAAGGAGACATGCCCTCGATTTATAATAAACTGCATATTTAATTATTTTTTTAATCTTTTACTTTTGACAGAAATCGACGCAAATGATTAAAAAAAATACATTTTGTATAATTGAACTGATGGATTCTGTTGCTGATAAAGATCAATCTTCGCAAAGAAATAAATTACTAAAAATGAACGGAAATAGTATAAATGACTTACCTATATTTTTCATCCAGTCTTTCCAGCCAGCAGTGGCCAGCGGATCATAGCAGATCTACCCATAAAATTTGGCTACTTTAAAAGTTTGACCGAAATGCATGGGAAACGTGTTTCGCGATATCTGACATTTCTAGTACTCAAGCCTCAGTCGGCCCAGTAGAGACTTTTGATTCTTATAAGAAACAGGATCGATTGGCATCAAAAAAAGTTTTTGTGTAAAATGACCATTTTCATGCTGACTGTAATTTTTTTCCAAAATTTGTAAATGTAGTTCAGAATACCTTAAAAGTTTATGGACAGTCCTTAAAACGTTTTCCTGTAACTATAACTGTTAAGGTACCCGTCCTTATTGTCCCGTCTCAAAAGTTCAACCTGTATATATAACAATAGTACGAGTTGTGGCTCTCGTCCTGAAAATCCAGCAGTGCAAGTACCGTAATAGTCGTTAAATTTGTCGAGTCGCTAAGATCGATAAATTTATTTCGCTTCTAGCAAGTATGGAAGTGATATCGACGACTTATACTGTCGTCAAATTGTCGACAGTATATCGATTATTACGAATTGTTTGCATTCCACAATGCGTCCTTCTATCATTTGAAGGTTTCTACGAGCATTTCGCTCTTCTACGATCAAAAGAATGCCGAAGTCTATTTTTTTTATTGAATACTATCTGTGCCCAGCGGTTACACCCGCATGATGATGGATGATGACGATGATGATGAAAATTATCCTATGAGTTAATTCAGCGCTCCATGTACCTCCATGCCAAACTTCATCGAAATTGGGCCAGCCGTTTGAGCGTAAGAGAATAACAAACATCGAAAATTTCGCGTTTACAATATTAGTAAGATCAAACCCAACAAAACAATATCCCCATTCCCGTTGCCTGTCGATAAACTATATCAAGGTCAATTTCAAAGCTCACAAAACAATCGTTAAAATCGATTAAATAGACGATCTCAAAAGTAATTTAACAGTTCCATGCTAGGGTTATCGTTATAATCGTAAAAGCTTATCGAATTTGTCTACCGATAACTTAATTTTGTAACTTACTTGCAATGATAGATACAAGATCGATATAGCCAGTTTTTTGAAAGTATGACTAATTCAGGACTGAAATTTATCAATCGGTAAGTTCGGTACTTGCACTGCTGAACAGTTATAATATTACTACATTATTATATTATCGACATTTTACCTTTCTGTGGATAGATAGGATATAGAAACTGGCCCTGAGACAATAATTATTTTTGGGTGCATTTTTGAAATAAAATACTTATTTCAGGACGGCCAGTCTTATCGTACCAGGATATTATCGTTTCGTTCGACAAACGATAGAAGCACATATTCAGCGCGAAAATCAATCAATATCACGCCTGTCGACGGCATGAAGATAGGAAACCAAAGCTCGTGTCATTGCATGGCATCCCAAAACCGAGAAAACGGATTTAGTTTCTTAAAATCGAACGAAATCGACATGCGGAACAACACCAAAAGATATCTAGATGTCAGGATTGACAACAAATGCCGAAGCAAACGGAAATCAACAGCGAGATACTGTGAAGACGAAATACCGATAGGCGACGAGAGAGTGAGTGAGCTATATATATTCCCCAACAGTAATATAGTCGAATTCACGGACATATCCTACGATGACAAGGTGTAAATATTGTAATAAAATGGTAAATCAATTGAGAGATAATAAATAATTATATTATTCTCATAATGTAGTTGAAAACGCAATTAAATAAATTAATTTATAGGATGTTTGCGCTGTTTTTCTATCGCCTTTCCCTAATTTTTTTTAGGGATTTGCAAGAGTTTGTCCAGTAACTCACTTGATGGTCAGCAATAAAGCGGTCCAAGTTCGAACTAAAAGGTTAATTGGTTCCATGGACAACAGCCGTATCTCAGCGTTAAGCGTGTAGTGAGAAATTTTCAAGGAATTGCCAGGCAGGAACAAGAAAGAACCCTAATATCGTGCTTTAATATTCCTTATGATAATCAGCGAACATTAACTCCTTATGTAGAGTCAGAACTGGCGATCACATAAAAAACAGGTGACTCAGACTCACTTTACTCTTCAGCTATAATCATACCACAATCAGCATATACCTATTATAATCATACTGGCCTTCCTCTCAAATAGACAAGTAGAAGAGAAATGAGCATACATATATCTACGACGTGGGCCCAGTGTAGGCTAGCGGAGAAACCAGTCCTAGAGTTTTCAGATCACTTTAAGCCATGAGCTATATTTTTGCCCTACGACGAGAAACCTATCATGCACAAACGCTGAAGCTCAATTGAAAATTCCACTAGCAGTCACCCATCCAGAGACCACAGAAGGTTTCCTTAATGCGGTCAATCAGTGTAGAACGACAAGGCAAGCTCCAGTGCGAGCTATGTTCCTTAATGCCTTAACTATAAGGCAGCCAATTTGTTCTATGCGAAAAGGCACACCCGCTACATAGCACTAAACTGCAAACGTTGACCCAAAACACAGCTTTTTGTTTAATTAAGGTTCTTCAGAGCCTGAAAACCAAGTTTTTTAACTAGTGTGTGTTGCCAGTGATGACTTATGGCACTGAGTAGTTACCTTACTGTGGACCTCATTAACAAGCTTAAAGTCGATCAGCGAGCAATGAAGAGGGCTATGCTTGGGGTTTTCCTGCGTGATAAGATCCGAAATGAGGAGATTCGTAGGAGAACTAACGTCACCGACATAGCTCTCAAAATTATTAAGTCGAAGTGGCAATGGACAGGCCACATCGCTCGCAGAACTGATAACATTTGGGGAAGAAACGTTCTCGAGTGGTCCAGTATATATTTTAGTATATGGGCCCCGCCAGGTGGACCGACGACCTCGTCAAAACCACGGGGAATCGCTGGATAGAAGAAGCGAGTAACCGGTCCAGGTGGCGTTTTATGGGGGAGGCCTATGTCCAGCAGTGGACGTCTTCCTGCTGATAATGATAATGATGGTGACTGGCTTCATAGGGTCAACACGAAAATTGGCTAGAGTGTAACGTAATTGTGTCGTTTACATGTACAGTACAAGCTATGAGTTATCTGTGCCCCAGTTGTACTAGATAAATGATAGTTTGAACGTTATACTCTATCACATTTTCAAACTAGGCTCACAGGATGCTGAAATGCTTGCACATGTTAAAAATAATATAAGCCAAGTGATTGATCTCACCATGACTAAGAAGAAGGTGTAAACGACAATGTTCAGTGATTTATTATTTAATAGGATTTAGTCTCATTAATCCATAGGAAGTTGCTGTAAGTATCTAACCCCTAGCCAGTAAAGATCGAACTAATAAATAGCTGGTAATACAGCCTCCATTATTATTCTATGACGCCGACCAAACAATAACTTTTTGTGTAAACTAATATTACGAAAATAGGGAAAGGGAGGATATGAGATGTCTCAACTACTTACAATGTGGAGCAAAATATTGAGATAGTATTGTTTTATATAAATAATATTTGTTAAATATTATTTTTTATCTGGAAGCACCCTTTTCATGGCGGAAGTCATATTTTAAGTGGTTTGGAACTGTGCCAGTGTATACCGTTTCTATAAAGGATTAGCAGCATGCTACACTTTTGCTTCTTCTTAATAACTCGCACGGCACGTTACCCAATTTTATTTAAGTTGGGCATACTTATGGATAATGATATTATTCTATGAATTTTGTGGAATAAACAACGTATTGTTTCTGAAATCTGTGTACTAATTATAATAAAATTTCAATAAACTGTTATAAAAGTAATTAAGAGGCAATAACGTTTGTCGTGGAAGTTTTGTTTAACCCTGCCCAGAAGAAGGCTTATGTTTTTCGGATGTATAATGTGTCTGGAGATCGAACCCGAGACCAGTAGCACAGAAGGCAGGGTTGTGACTGCGCCAACCGGCCAGTGAGCAATAGATAAAAACCAAGGTGCCTACTTGTAAGTAAAACCGTATATATCCATTATTGCTAACTGATTTAAGTAATTCAAGGTCTCTTTAATACAAACATATTGTTAATTATAATCACACAGATTACACGAATTGATAATCAATTTCAAATAGATACTAAACAAACACTCCGTCAAAACTTATTCAAAAGTATTGGGTATCATAGGTCAAGCAAACAGTTCTGAAAATCGGTTTTATATGTTAGGGTAATCACTAAGGAATTGTAAACAACTGTACTCATCAAACAGTTCATGATTTCCGATAATTTCAATACGTTTATTACTTTGTTTATGTAACCTAAACAAACAAAGATGTACGAAGACTTAGAAATATAACATCTGAAGTTCTTTGTTATGTAACTTTAGCAGGGCTTAAATGAGTATATTAATGACAGTACGTTCGTTGAGATCCAACTCATGAGTTCCACCCACACATTTAAACCTGTCACAGACTGCAGACTTTGCGTGTATGTATTATATATATTACAGAAATATATTATGTTTAATACATCTTGGAAAAGCGAGCCTACACATGGCACTGCATATATTTTGAAAGATTATGTTATAGACTTAATATAATACTCGTTTAAGCTTCCGTCTGCAACAGTCCTTGACATCTATTTGTACTGCGCTCATATAAAGCCCAGTCGAAACTAGCTCAAAAAAGGGGCAAACCCGGAAATAATTATATGTAGCAATTTTCCTTGGAAGTTTGGATGGGGAAGTTCACTGGCCTGGTCAAAATTATTAGAATTGTACGAAATTGTATTCATAACAACATTGTTAATAACCATTTTTCATGTAAATTATATATTTTTAACAACTTTATAAAAACATGATTCACGTAAAATTTACAATAAACGTGATAATACAATGATAAGATTTAGTCTCACCGCTTCTCAGGTATAAAAATAGGAAATTTATTACTATGAGCATTTTTTCGTGTGAAATTGAAAATAATAAAATCAAGATGGCAGAGTACGCAAAGTATCGATAACCACGCAAAACAAAATTTAGAATGCCTGTGACCTTCTCCAACGAATTCCGAAAGAAAATTGCTACTTAAATTCGATTTATGTCATATTCGTCACGAGTTTTTGTCCCAATACATTAACCTATCCCGTGCAAATATTAAACTGACTAGGCTATTATGTTTCGAGACAGTTCTACAAGGCCTTATACAGTTTTAAAAAACCAGTAGCACAGCCATGCAGTACCTACTTACTAGCAGAATAAGTTTCTATTACAAGAATGATTCTTGCACATGCGTCAAGAATTATTCTTGCACTTAAAACCTTTTCACCAGTGGGCCGAGCACGAAAGTCTGCTTAAGTGTTTTTTTCCGTGCTCTGCCCACTGATGACGTGGAGAAATATATACCTAAAACAGCTTAAAATAGCTCACAAAACAAACATGAACCGCCGGAATCATTAATTCAAAACTATGACGTTAAAACATTCATCAACATGTGAAACAATCATTTATGGTATTCGTTTCATACATATACTTTAAAACGTTGTAATAAAAATTTCACATTTATGTAAATAACATTATAGGTAACAGGTACTAAACCTACTGGAATATTTTAATGCACTGTAACAAATATCATTGTAATGTTACCTATTACTATAAGAAATAAATCGTTGGTTTCATTATTTATTATATGAAGATTTTAGATCAAAGAAAATTAATAAAGTAAAAAATTAAATTATTAGAATATATTAAGCTTATCAGCTGAGCTTGATATAATTTTGTATTACAATATTTGATAAGTGTAATACATACCTAAAGATGTGTATGAAACTTTATAAGCTATTTTCTTTACGCATCAAACATTCTTCATTCTATTTATTTTGGAAAGTGTTACACTTATTAAAATAAAAAAGAAATATTTCTTGTCTGTAGGAACGCAAATATAAAATCAGTTCAAAAACGAATTTTTAGCGTAAAGATTTTTAGCTTTTTGCAAATATATTTTATACTTTATGACTTGTTTTATACTCAAATAAAGGCCTTTGACCTTTATTAATAAACGTTGCGTAAACATAGATTAGGCGTAACATGCTTTGTCTTGCTTTCACGCGTGACATTTACTGCAAGCGAAAAATTGACAGATAGATGTTTTAACTACTCCGGGTCTAAGCCAAGTTTATTAATAAGGCCGAAATAGTTGACGTAAAACTCCTATTGGCAATGTCAATTAAAAGCAGTCTCATATTATAGTCTTTAAATTTTTTTCATAAGTGTTTTCACACTGTTTCGATAAATATTTTATATTTAATTTAATGATTAACTTTTATTATAAATATATAATATAATTTAATTAATATCTCTATTAGAAAAACTATAGAACAAGATTAAGTAAGTACCTAAAGATATGTTCAAAATTATTTACACGCATTGTGCGTCAGGGACTTACACAAGCGTTAAAATTAGAACGAGTAGTTTAACCTGCGCTAGTGTGTTTAGCTCGAATAAGTTATTTTTAGTGCAATTTAGTGACGAGACGGGTAAATCGTGAGCCTACGCCGTGGTCACGCAAAGCATAACGCTTGTCCATGAGAGTTGCAGTGCCGCCTAGAGCTTGCAACTGTAGTTTAGTGTAGCACTGTAACAGTCAAACGCCCAGTAATTTCACTTGCTACAGTGCCCATTGTATCCTAACACTGTAATTCTTGCGCACTATTGCTTCGCGGAAGAATTTCTAGAACTGTGATGGTGAGTCAGTGAGTGAAAAAAATTCGACTAGGCAATGCAATAGTTAAATTCAGAGGTCGTAGTACGAATAATTTAGGGACAGTAGGGCATGTATTACCTATGCGGATCGTAAACATTATCAATCAAAAAACGCCCTGCGCTTCGTCATACTAGTTATCGAGTTATCTGTGCCGCTGCTGTACTATATACATATAACCAAATATAATACTAAAATGAAATAATTCTCTATCGATATCGCATATCGATAGCAATAATGCGCAGCACTGCGCCGGCGCATAAGATGCATAAGTGGAAGCGAGAGCTTAATACTCTCTGCACCACTCCCACGTTTAACGACCCGGCTGTAGTAGGTGAAAATTATTAGTATAGATAAATTATAGTATACTAAGCCGTGCGATTCTCTACATCATCGAGCAAACATCGTTGCATCTTTGACAACATCCGTGAAACAAATGACGATATGACAAGAATCGTTGGAAAAACAACCTTATGTACAAGGGCGATATCTCATAAAGTATTTGACATTGGTGAGCTCGTCGACGAGCGCATCGACAAATCATTAGAGAATCGCACGGCTGCTCTCTTCAAATCGCCTACGCAATATAAGAAATCTATATAGTAGTTTAACGAATACATCAAACGCCAAAGATTACAAAACAGTATTTTAAATTAGTCTTTTTTATACCTAACATAGTGTTAAATGTTGCTTTATATAATATACAAGTGACTACCCGCGACTTTGTTCGTGTAACCTATCTTTGCTTGGTTTTCCTTTCCTAAGAACCTTCTCATGACGATAATTAACACAACAAAAAAGAATCTTTGAGATTGTTCTATCCGTCTTCAAGTTATAGCGTGACCAGGAGGAATAGAGGCTAATTTTTATATTAATGGATTATAATGGTCGTTGACAAGTGTTATTTGGTAACACGTTATATTGAATTCAAATATCAAGCATGGCGGGTATTGGCTCGTAGCATGACATCACAAGCTATTTCATGCGTGCGTAAATGTATATGAACAGTATTATTACCCAGTTTTATAGGTTTTTTATTGCCAATTTCACGTCTGAAAAACAATAAGAAAGCTTTCGCATTAGATTAAATGATTATTATACTGTGATTATTATCAGGCTAATATTTTCATTTCCAACCGATTCAAGATAAAAAAAATGTGATTAAGTTTAAAAAATCTGTGTTTCAACCAGAGTGGTTTTATCTTAGGGACTTGAGGTTAAAATCTCATAACTTACTGTAAATTAGTGCCTAAATGCAATCGCAAAGCTAAGCTGCCTTACGGCTTGTAGTAAAGGTCTCCGATAACTGGAGAATGTGATATAACAATGTTTTTTATTAACGACTTTAATTCGGTTTGCAATCTATGGGGCGGCATATGTTCTGCATCAGACGGCCTACAGCTGAGATGATGACAGTTAAATCTAGCATCGTTAGTCAACGTTATTATGATAGCAATGAAATGAAAAATCCGTAGCTGATAGCTACGAAATGCTACGAGACGACGAACATGCTACGTGCTTTAACTTTGAAAACCCGGTGCATTGTTTACATAATAGTTATATAATAAATAGTTAAATTAACAAAAATACTGTAAATAATTAAATTATTATCGTAGCACAGAAGAAGAGCCGCCGTGTTTTATTGACCGAGCAAGCGAAGCGTCTCTGCCTTGCCTAATCGACGTTCATTATGTATGTATAATTGTTAACCTGTTCGTTTGTCTTTCTGTACAGGTCGCATTTTTAACCATTCTTGACGACACTTGGTATGTATGATCTACTATTTAATTGTATTTATTTCTCGTCGGCGTTTTTTTCTATAGGATATGTTGGCAAACGAGCAGCTGGCTCACTTGATGTATTTTTTTTTACTTTTTTTATTTCCGTCGCCCACGGAAATCCACAATATCAGAGCTCTCGAGGATGCATTGCCACCTTTGAGGAATGAGGGTGGAGGGAAAATAGGGAATAGGAAGAGGAGGATTCGGGCCTCCGGAACCTCTCACAACCTGACTGAAACGCAATAGCAAGCTATATACTTCACGTCGGTGTTATGTGAGCGTGTGGTACTTCCCCGGTGATTTGAGTGGGGGAGGGAACTATTTCTAAAAAGGGGGGAAGTTTGTAGCGTTGCTATTTAGCGACCGATTTTGATAAAATTTGGAAAACACATTAGGTACCTAAAGCATGCATACATTTCAGCATAATTAGTCAAGTGATTGGTGAAGTTTGAAAACTGGACGATTTTGGTAAAACTCGGCTTGGAACCAACAACAAATAAAAGATTGGTCACTGATAAGACTGTGTTCGCGAGGTCTACTGTTCTCAAAACTACTAGTTTTGTAGGTAATATCCTGGGACACTTTATCTCTGGTATGATTTATACTCTCAACTTGATATTTTTCAAAATATCTCCATATATCACCAACAATAGAACTATCTCGTTCATCCGGTCATGATCGTTTTCTATGATTGTTTTATCTCCTGCTAGATAATCTTTAAATATTGTGTAGTACGATGCTGGCTTAGCTTATCTAGGTTTCCAAATGTTGAGGTAATCTTCGGTTCAAATTAAATCCAAAATATATCTAGCTCAGGCGGCGACAGAGCGAGGTTACGGGCGAGCGTGCGAGCGTGCGAGAGATATCTGTCGTTCCGAATCTTAACCAACTAGTGCGCGCCCCGCGACCCTACACGGATCTAGCTTAGAAATAGGCACAATATAAAACGTACAAATGCAAACAAATACGATACAATTTTAAAATTGTATTGTGTTTTAACTCAACCTAGTAGTACCTACGCACAAACAAAATATTGCTTGCGTCTTGATGGCCAACATTGTTTAGAAATTTTAGTTGTGGATTCATGTATGCTCAAAAAATCTATAAGTAGTATCTTCAACCGAGCTGCTGAGGCATTGCTTAAAACAACTTTACACGCATATACTGAGGGTCTTTTAGTCTTAATGAGTTTTTAATGATATTTTTGTATGCCTAATTTCTAGTATGATTTTAAGACAAAAGACATTATAATTATTAGCTTGAAAAAAATATTACGATACAGGTGTACTTACTACTCTCATATCATCTTTCACGGTTCAGTTACTCTTCAGCTTTTACCTTTTACGTACTGCAAAACATAATTATTATGCAAAAAACGGGGCCAACAATGAGCGCAATATTTTTCAACGATTAAAATAAGAGTTGAATAAGAAATAATAGCCGCACGCGAATAAGGTTGATTAACATATTTATATTCAGCATCTTCGGAAGATGTGTGATCGTTCCTTACGGTTGAACTCAAACAACCCACCGACCGTTACAGGAGCAGATGCAAATACAATATTAAATCAAAGATTCTGTACATAAATAGAAATGACCTGCCGTGCGATTTTCTAATGATTCGTTGACGAGCTCGCCAACGAGCTCACCGATGTCAAATACAATGAGATATAGCTCTTGTACATAAGGTTGTTTTTCCAACGTTTCTTGTCATCGCGTCATTTGTTTCACGGATGTTGTCCAAGATGCAACGATGTTTGGGCTGCTCATAGTCATACATAAAAGATTGTTTACTAGCATCGAATGAGACTTATGTCACTAAGTCCCATTTGCTGAACTCGTATATTTTACGATCAAGGTTAATTAATGTAATATCAGAGTATGGTACTTTATTACAAGAAGCTTTACGAACCCTTGGCACTATAACAAACAGGACAAATTTGAAGTTTGCTGGATACCAAAGCAAGGCTCAATATAGATCTTTTTGTCCCTCTTAAAGTTCAATGTAGATAAAGAGAAATTTTGTACTTCTTTCTTCAGATTAAGGTGACAAGAAGCTTTTGTAAAAACACTAAACAATGTTTTCCTCCTGTGATTGATAAACAATTAAAGTTTTCGTTTTGTACACATTCAAAATGAAGTTAATTGTTTCGTCTATCACAAATTAATATTCATTCTTGTAGCATTACTACAATTATGATTACATTGTTTAAAACCATTTTTATTATAATATACATGTACGATCGACCACCATAATTCGTGTAGTATAACGTTAATGGACCAAACACGATGTTATAATAAACACGTCCGTTGCAGGTGGAATATTTGCGATGATAATTTATTTCATTACCATCGATAAAGCGCTTAACTAAGTGCTTTGGCCGTATTAGCAGAACTAATAATACTGGGGGAAACAAAGCGTTTTACTCCCGATGGGCCCGCACGGTGTTATAGTAATAATAACACCTAATATGATATTACATTACTGAGAAATATTGCAAATCCTCTATTTAGCCTTTTATTGGGAGTTCTTCGCCCAGAGATAAGCTTGAAAATTAACGTATCCCTATCGTTTAGTTTTTTTGGAATCCATTATTGGAATAAGTAAACAAAACCAAGTAATTAAAAAATCACCCAAATGATCTTTACTACTGCAATCATTGAACTATAGTTTCAGATAGTCTGCAACGTTATTTCACGGTCTGTTATGTCTAAGCAATAGATACATCTGCTTGGAATTCTACTCGCTTAGTCGCTTAAAACTAAACTCGTAGGGGTGGATTAAATGGAGTTCAGCGTAAACGAGATCAAGTTCCCATGGCATTGAGTGTTGTGTTTGGTGTAATATAATAGATATCATAAGTCAATGGCTAGAACTTTATGCTAACCTTGAATAATCGTTTTAACTGCTTTAGGTTGAATTGATCGCGTAATGCTACTGTATACGCGAGCTATTAGGTAAGGGATTAAAAAGTAGGACGTACCAGTGTCATCCACTCGCAGGTGAGGCGGTCGGGCATTCCTCCATAGATTTGGGCCGGGAATGTATGACTTGGGATTTGCACAACACAAATGTTATGGGATGATTATCCAATATCGTGCACTGAGCCGCTCGCACATGTAGATCACAGGATCACAGGTTGAGACTGCGAACAGATTTCACGTCGCGAACACACCGTTGTGTTAACAATATATAATTATTTCAATATAAAAAAACATATATTATAGACAAATTATTTACAGTATGTTAAAATTATCAAAATTGTTGTATTATTAGATAAATGGAATGTATTTGACTCGCAGATGTTTTCTGAAATTACCGCAAGGTGGCATTGTTGACGATCATGGTGGGAGAGTTGTTCTACCGCTAAAATATTGTTATAAAATTAGTAAGCGTGGCGGAAAGCGGCCTTCTCTCCAACTCCCCTCTCTCCTGGCGACGGCCCAAGCCGAGGTCCGTGCCTTAGTGGTGCCCTTGAGTAAGTCGCCTACTCCTCTCCTTGCGGCGAAGCGTCATCAACGCTCGCCTTAGGCGGTGCGCCCTCTGCGCCCGCATCTGGCTGAGTGCCAAAAAAAAAAAAAAAACTGGAAAGCGGCCAGTCTGTTGTCGTTAGCCGAGGTGAACACTAGGAAACGTTGAGCGTCGAACAACTATAAAATCTGAGTACAAGTTGACTAAAATCTTTATTTAAAGGGATATGTTGTTATACTTTAAATAAATAATTAGAATAAATTTATACTTGTGGTTTAACATTGTTGAACAGAGAGAAATAGTATTAATTGCGAAGTAGTATATAGTGATTATTAAATCATTGAATAAAATGTAAAATAATAAGTGAATGCTCTGTCTTATTTACAATAGGTACCTTAATATTAAGGAATACATTCCTTATCAAGTATGCTTATTACAGCGATAATGTTACATGAAATGTTCAGTTGTTAGTTTGATGTACACGCACAAGCGTACGACGCACAAAGCAATAGGTGGGAGCGGGGCAAAACATAGGTCGAAGACAAGGAAACTACACAATTATAAAAATGGTTCGCTAAGCTCGATTTTGGCCTGAACAGCTACAATAGTCAAATTTGCCCATTGTATCTGCCCTGATTGCCACTACCCTAGAACTACGTTTAAGGATTCTAAACCATACGGTATAGTGTACATCCCCAAAAATATTACTGAGTCAAAATCATTTTTCCATGCGTTCGGTATTCCGAACGGGCGGGAAGTTTAATACTCGTATATACAACGTGTAACAAAATATGTAGTAATTCTGTAGGTTTTCATATGTACCTAGTCAGGATTCACATGTAAATGTATAAAATGAGATAACAATTTTTTTAGAGTTTGTCAATGCGCTTTGCAATCCCCACGCCACCTATTTATTGAGCTACGTCCCCCTATCCAGCATGCACACTCTCCTCGCGCCGTACCTCAGACCAGGCCGCGCTTAGGCCCCTTGTTTATCTAGTCTACGTTATGGAGGTCATTGCTGTCATTGGCCTAGATTTTTTAGGGATGATGCGGAAATTTTGCTACTCTTACTTAGGACGCAGTATTATTTGGTCCCAAAATTATGCAAACTTGTGTGGTTTTAGGATTACTACACCTTTTTGTTACACGATGTATACTTGTATTAATGTATGATACTTACATATAAAATTTATCGTGTAGATATCTCATTATTCAGCGCTCTCAATATTGTAATTCAGAGCGAAATCAAGTTGTAAATTTTAAACTTCGTTCGCAATGAATTTTCGTGAAGATAAAATGACGTCATAAATAAGGGTACGTGAAGGAGCTGGCGATTCCCAAGCGAGGAGTTGAGCGTGTAGGCGTGACAAACGAGCAATCCTTTACGCATAACCATTTACGATGATGTAAACATAAAACAAAGGGATGTCGGCAAATGACGAAAAACATCTTGGATTTGAATAATTTGCTACTCCCATTTGATCTGTTTACGATAGATACACTATCTGAATGTGAAACATCAGATCCCTCGTATTCTGTATAACTGAGAATCGATTCAAATGTATAATACTTTTAGTTCAGCTCAACATGAGAAAATTTGCAGATTAGTATATTGATTGGTACCTATAGCTCCATGTTATTGAGGACATAAGTGTAGAATTAGATTTGACTAAGCCTCCTGCAGATTAACCTTCCACTGTGCATAGTGATCTGCAGATTGCTTATTATTATTATTATTTGTCTAGGACAACTGTGACACAGACAAGTCATCGTTTGTTGCCGAAGTGATGGCTTAACGCTAACGATACGAATACTTTTTCGCAAATTGTTTGTGCTACGACCTCAGCTGTAATGCGATGACTCGAAACACACATTTTCTTATTGCCTCAAACTTAGGAAGACTCAAATTATGCGTTAAACTTAATGAAGCGTGAAATATACGAGTAGATAGGTGCCTAGGAACGTGAACTTATGGCAATTAAACCTCTTACGGCCGGTCCCAATAATCTATCTATCGCCGGTTTACCTTACTAGAGTTAGATATTTGACACTATTTGTATGGACCTTATGTCAAATTTCTATCGGTAGTAAGGACAACCGTGGATAGATAGATTATTGGGATCCTCCATTAGTTGTCACGGTTGTAGCGTGACTTGCTATATACGTCTGTATAAGATACGAGTAGCTAAATGTTTTCTAAAGTGCGTTGAACTTCGTAACATAAATATTTCCTTACTTTTGACTCTAGATCTAGAATATCAACATAAATTAGTACTTACTCGTGTGACACATACATAGGTAGAAACATATCACATTATTGTACACGTTCACCATACATACACATCAATAATTGCAATAAAATAACATTGTACGATGAGCTGTTTTATCGCTTATAAGCAACCTCTTCCAGACAATCTCTGGATGAAGAGGAATTCCTAAACGACAGTAGACGGTGGTGTTATAACAATAGATACGAGTAGCGACGACTGTATTTTTTTATACTAATTACATAAATATACATATAAAGGTACACATGTATTTATTTATACATACATACATACAATTGAATAATCGTGGTACTTATGTACTGAGTGTGGTTAGTCAAATATCGCGTAATGAACAAATATATTTTAAAACAATAACATACATTATATTTAGTTTTGCTCGTTATTTTTATTAAACTTCTCTGTTAGTGATGTATGTTTATTTAGTAAAGACTCGTTCGAATGTTATATGTCTAAACATTTCACAGTCTGCCTGGGGAAGTACCCACACCTTTGCCAGTTATTCAACTGTGTTCTAAGCTAAGTAGTAGTGTGCAATAATTTTACTGTGTTTTTGTTTGAAGGGCAATGTTTCCAGTGAACTTACAGAGCAAGAGCTATAAGGCGCGCTCGTACCCTGATTGAAGAAAAAGCAGAATTTTTAAACACAGATCGATAGTATATTATGAAAAAACTACAAAAGTCAGAAAAGGAATAGGAAAAGAGTAATAGCCGATTAGAATTCATAAATATAACTCTCTTTCAGCAGAAAAAAATCCTGAATAGGTCCACAAAAATAAACTTTCACGTGCAAACTCTCAGAATTTTCAGCGATAACACTATATTTTTTTTAAGTAATACCATGGACTAACTATACAAGAAGACCAGCAATCGCCTAGAAGAAATCGTCCCTCGATAATTAAGTGTCTTACATGCCGTAAGAGGTCGCTAAGTGTTTCGAATAATCGAATTGTGCAATAAATTATACCTATCAATTTTCTGTCTCGAAACCTATAGATTTTATCATACTCATTCGTAGTAGTACAAAACAAAATGGATAGATGGCGCAAAAAAAATATAGAGGTCTGTGACTTGCGAGCATTTCATGTTTGTTGCCAGCTCGTGCAACGCGGCGTTTTCCACCCGCCGCAGACAGAGAACGCTACATACACAGACACAATCTTCTCTGTCTACGGCGGCAGTCGTAGCAAAATGAAACGTTGCCGCTCTTCGATCATCACTTGGGACAAATAGAAAAAGCATGAAATGTGGATTGTGGAACGCTCAGGGCGCCCTACTACCGTACGCCGAATCACGCCGAATTACGTAGTTACGTGTTTCGTTCGTGTGCATTGGTACTCTATCTAATGTTTAATTACATAGTAATCACATGAAAACTTACGAGTTATGTTTTGCGGACGGGGCGTACTTCGTTCGGTGCCGTAACTGCGTGTTTTTACTTTTAGCATAGTAGGGCACGGTCCGAATTTGAGGACTTTTTATTTATAAACACTTCAAACCTTTTATGTACGCTATGGTTGAAATAGACTAGCGATTTTAACATTGATAGAAAGCTATTACAATTTTCTAAAAAGTATTTAAATACATGATGTGTGTACCTATGTGGTCATATTATGGTTGCGATTGCGAGTTAGAAAAGAGCGCGTTTCCCACCAAAACCGCGCGTCAGCTATTTTGCCGAAAATTTTATGTTTTCTTTATAGTAATATATATACTTAAGTATCATTTTGTTTGTAAATAAACGTTCTTTCAAATGGTATAATTTCAAATGAATTGGTTTAAACAATTTTGAATTTTCAAGTCAAACAAAATTGTAGATAGGGTAGGTGCACTAGTTTCCCGGCCTGCATGTATTTTCGGCCTTTTGAGGTTCATGTCCCACTTAAAACAACGTAAACAGAGCGTACATTCCTAAAATTCTAACACAACCAAGCACTAACCATTCCCTACCAGTTCTCTTACATCCGTAAATACATTTTAGCTTTCCAACATTAGCAAACACTTCTTAGCAAATTTTTAAATTTGCCGGCCGCCGTTAAGGGTTCGTAACGTGCGTAAATTTACGAAAAAAATAACGGCGCATGTGCTTTTCGAAGGCAAGTTTTTAAACCATTGTCTAAGTAAATTAGATAAATTCTTATGTAATATGCATTACAAATTACTGAATATTGTTTGCACATAGTTATTTTAGCAATAATTGGTAAAAAGTACCATAATATTAGGCTGCCGGAAATCAATACCAGAAAAACTACAAACGTTGAGTTTTCGGCCCCGTGGCCGAAATGTGCCTCAATACAGTGTTAGATAGTTTTGTCTCTTTTGTTAGTTTGTTTGCATTCATCTATGTATCTCTTCTTGTACCAATCACACAAATCCATCAGCTAAGTTGCTTCGAACTATATTCAGAAGCAATTTAATTAATTCACTTATGAAACTCCCTACCACAAAAAACTGTGAAGACGAAGATGGACAATATATCCATTTAACAGTTGAAGACCCTTTATCTCTTTCACAAACATTGCAGGAGCCATCTCCCATGCTATCGTCTTTGTCAGATATACCATCTACGGAAATCCCTAGCTGTTCTGCCAGAGCTGCAGACAATGCCGAAGCGGTGGCTTCAACATCTGCAGAAGCCTCAGTAACATTAGAAGAATGTTCTTTGATATATCCGTACCAGGCGTGAATAGGTTGATAAGTCAACTTACATATTTTTTTTTTATTGCATAATAGGCATAAGGATTGTTCGATTCATAGGGTGAATAAGTGACTAAGTCGATAGGTCATGTTTTACCGCAGATACCAAACATGTGAATTTTTAAATAACACTCTTATTTAAGGGTATAATGTGACATCTTGAGATGATAAAACCTACAAATCATAATTATTTACACAACTTGACATGTCATTATAATACTGTTGACTATTTAAAAAAAAGTAATGAACATCTCAAGATGTTTATTTATTCAAACAATCTACTTAGCGTTTTTAATAAGATAAATCGAGTTGTTCAGTTATTACCGCATCGAAACTGCTTTCCATTTTGTGACAAATCGAACTATCAATTATTACATTTTTTAACCGTTGCGCGTGTGATGAGACAAAGCGATATGTTTAACAGAGATAGCTATAGTTTTAGCGGTTATCACGCCATTTTTTCGGCAAAACGGAAACTCCCGAGACTCGCGCCACTTGCTCCAGTGCCCTTGACCTAATTTGTTCGTGGTGCATAATTCAAAACAAATAATAGCTGTATAGTTGTAATTAATGTAATATAATGGCGGCAAGGAGATACCGTTTCTTAGATGAATTACGTGAAAATTCATTAAAACATTCTGGAGAAAGTTTAGAAGAAAATATTGCAGATTTATATGAGTGTACGAGTAAGCGTCTAGATAACGCAGATATCATAACTAAAGGTATGTAACTTATTGTAAGTTGGTAGTTTGTGTTTACCTACTTTAAAAGATGCGCTTAGAAGTGAATTCTAAGCTCTAGGTACTATTCTACTATATATTACCTTTCATTCTATCAGCTTTATGTACAAGAGCGGATCCAGCTTTGACCGTTGTCACAGTCAAATGTCAAATTTCTAATTTTTCGTGAGATTGCAATGAAAAGGGGAGAAATCTCAGACCTTTTTTAATGTAGTCTGAGGGGAGAAATATTGTGTTTAACAGCTTTATTAATTAGCCTAGGTTATGTACCCGACCCTAGACCCCATTGCGCCTACTTAACAACTTATTAGCTTCTCTCCATTTTAGGTTTCCCAACAAAAAATAAAAAAGGGAGCCTTATTAGATCACTTGTGAGTCTGTCTGTCTGTCCGTCTGACACAGCCGATTTGCGCATTGAAAACCTAGCAAATATGGCCATTGGCCGTGTCTAAATAGTTGCGGATACTATTAAATGGGTACTTATATTTTTTTTATTTTAGGAACATCCTCAAAAGCGATAGGTGAAGATTGCGAAAGGTCCCAATTTAAGTGCGTTTCTGAAAAAAATCTGAATAGCAATCAACATATCAAGAATGTAAACCTCGATGACGATCTATATCTTTCCGATGACAGTGTCGCTGATCCGGACTATGAATTACCGAAAAAGTGCAATGAGTCTAATACAGATAGTGAGATAGAAGAACTAGGTGTTCCAATAATAATTTCAGCGCAAGTTCACGAGAATTTACTATCCCAAAACCAAGATGAAAGTTTATCTATTTTTAGCAATGGTTTCGAAATTGACAGATTTCATATAAATAGTCCAGTTAATACCAATCCTTCCAACAATAATCAATGTTCTCCAATTGATAGAATAGCTGTTACTAATGACGAGGCTATACGCGAAGTACTGCCTGGTGTCTCAGAAAGTCAAATTCGTACTAAAAAAAGGAAAGGTAGATCAAGGGAAAGAAGAAATGCATGTAAAAGATTAAGAAATTCTGGTCAAAGCTACGTTACAGAAAAAGGTAAAGAAATTGCTGCGAGGAAATTAGGCGAGTTAACTTTTTGTAGACTGAAATGTATTGAGCGGTTTTCCAAATTAGAAAGAAAGATTTGCTTTGATGAACATTGGTCTCTAGGAAGCAGAGATCTGAGAGCAGCGTATATTGCCAGCCATATTACCATATTGCCAAAAAAAACACAAAAAACATATAGCAGGAAAATTAATAGAGATTCTTACTGCAAGTATACATTAACAATAAATAATGAAAGCAGACCAATTTGTAAAGATTGTTTTTGCAAAACTTTTGGGGAAACTAAAGGTTTCATTAACATTGTAATGAATAAAAAGAAACACTCCACAACCGGAATCATTCCAGCTGATACAAGGGGACATCAGCCATCTAAAAATAAAAGGACTGTTGATGATGTACAATCTGCCAAAGATCACATCTTATCATTCCCAAATTACGAAAGTCATTATTGCAAAAATAGAACTAATAAAAGATATTTATCATCGGACCTTTCTATAGCTGCTATGTATCGTTTATATAAAGAAAGTTGTTCAAATCCCATTTCACTTAAATTGTACTCCCAGTGCATTCACGATTTGAACTTGTCATTCAAGAAACCGGCTAAAGATACTTGCCACACATGCGATCTTTTGAATACAAAGATAGCGGTAACTGAAGGAGATGAGAAGACAAGTTTGATGGTGGAACTGAGTGAGCATCAATCACAAGCCGAAATCGCTTATGAAGAAAAAAGAAATGACAAAGATGAAGCAAAGCGCAATTCAAATTTTCGAGCATCTGCAGCAATGTTTGCCCACACCATTCCTAAAAACATCTGTCTCTTTCTATAAGAGGCAACTCTGGTCTTTCAACCTTACTATTCATGATTTAAAAGATGACCAAGCGTTTCGCTATATGTGGGACGAAACCATGCTGCACGAGGTGCCAATCAAATAGCTTCATGTTTATGGCATTTTTTAAAACAATTGCCACCCCAAGTTACAGAGGTAACATTTTACTCTGATACTTGTGGTGGCCAGAATAAAAATAACACCGTTGCTATGATGTTCTATGATATTGATGTGCATCCAACCCTGGAAACAATCAATCATAAGTTTTTGATTAGCAGACATAGCCACATGGAATGTGACTCGGATCATGCCCGTAATCGAAAGAACTAAAAAGAAAACTCAGCTTAAAATAAACCATCTTAACGATTGGATTCAAATGATAAGGTCTTGCAAGGTCAACAATTCATTTACCGTTGTACCCATGGAGCTTGAAGATTTTCGAAATTTTGCTGAATTGGGCTCGAAAAAAGGTCCATTCACCATTAAAAAAAAGGATGATACAGGCGAAACATTTTTATGGCAACCCATAAAATGGCTACAATATAAAAAGCCTATTGGAGAAATACGTTACAAGACAAAACTTGACAATGAAAGCTCTTTTAGAGTTATAAATTACAGGAAACGAGGTAAACTAATTTAGAAACTGTCCAATTACAAGTGGTTTCAAAAGAAACTTTACCAATAAGCAAAGAAAAAAAAAGGACTTGATGGATTTATTGCCTCTAATAGATCCCATTTTTCACGAGTTTTATAAAAATATTAAAACTGATGTTGAGGTATCCAACATCGATCCAGATTTAGATTCCGAAGACCCTGATGCAGGAGGAAACGGAGAAGAATTAAACTGATTATGTACCTACTGTTAACGTTGTTTTCAAAATAAAAATTAATAATTTGCAGTATTTGTTTTTTGTTACCTATACACATCATATTATTACCTAGTCTCATAAGAGCTATTAAGAACTATTCTTTTTAATTTTGATTTATTTACACGTAAGTATACTTTTCTGGTGAATAACTTGATAACTCTTTGGTGAACAACTTGATAAGTCATTTTTTTATTATAAATACGGTAAATTAATTAGATATTCCTATGTTATCTGAAACCTCAAAGAAAATCAGTTACATTTCAATTAAAAAGTCTTTAAAAACATAAACTCAGGATTAACAGATCGAATTCAAATTTTAAAATGGCCGCCCTGAAAAATTACAATTTTCGACTTGTCAAGTTATTCACGCCTGGTACTATTTTGCAGGATATTTAGCTAAATCATGCCTATCAAAAAAACAGTGTCAGATTTGTACTCTGAAATTATTACAAGAAATTGACATTGATGATGAACGACAACTGTTGATTTTACACAAATCATACGATTTTAGTAAAAATATCAAACTAAAAATGCCAAGCGACAATTTGTTAAAACTGGTCCATTTGGCTGCCGATTGCTACAATACACACTTTAACAACATTGTACATTGCACAAAAATCAAATACCGTTTGTTCAATACAATATTGGCCTATTTGAGGTGCGAAGCTCCAGAATTACTAAATATGAGTTGCGAAGAGCATATATTTTACATTATTGATCAGATGATCTTGGTGAAGATTCATTTTTATTGTAAAAACAAAAAGACCAACATTTCTGCAACTAGGAATCCAAAATTAAGAATATTAAAAAATAAATGATTATAGCCTAGATCTAGCCGAAGATCCTAATATAAAATAGTACAGACATAATTATATCTGTTAAAGATGATAGCTAACAGAATGTGCTTTGCCTTAGTTTGCATGTGTCATTTACATATTTTTCTGTAAAATGCTCAAATAAAGGCTTATTACTGTTGTGGCAATTTTTTATGAACAACCTCTCAATGTTTTACAAAAGTTAAATAGGTAGGTATATAAGCTTTGGCAGTAATTTGGGGAGATAGACTCACGTTACAATGACCCGTGACTTCGCCATAGCATGTTAGTCTATGGCTGTAGCCAACATTTTTAACGTTTATATATCAAAAGCCTCTTTTGCCTGCCGCTACAGTGACGATGGAGATACTAGGTATTTTGCCTATTTTATTTTAAAGAAGTAGTTTGTTGTTACCCATTATTGTACATAGATACCTACTATGTTTCTTTTATATAAGTCTTGAGCATATAATGTTACACATGGTACTCTGAAAGTTTAATAGTTAATTTTTTTATTGAAATTCTGTTGTGTGTAATTATTGTTTCTAATTATTGTTACTTGTGGAATGAGTGTTTCATCCTACAAATGTGTACTGTACATTGAACCCATAACTAACCAACCATAATTAGATTGTGTTTTATAAATAAAACCATGGACTAACATATACAAGTACTTGTATATGTTAGTCCATGATAAAACACATTTATTCTAAATTATTTCCTAACAAGTATGAATATATTTATTTTGTTATAAGACATTAAAAAAGGCGATGTTAGCCTGCATACTATGAATATTTAAGTAAATACTTGACGTTCATTTATGTTAAATAAAGATCTTTGAAAAAACAAACAAATAACAATTGTTCATATATTATAAACTAAAATTAAAGAATATTGAGAAATAAAAGTTATTTATCTATAAATTTCGTTGTTTTAGTAATCCTGCATAATTAATAACATATTATTATAGGAAACATTAAAAAGACAAGAAAAGCAAGTCGTTCGCCTGATGGTATTCGTCACGCTGCTACCGTTAACATTAACACTGCCAACAGTTACATACTGCACTCCTTAAGCCCGGTTTTCATGGCTAGTAGCTGGCAGACAGTGAAGGACAGTTACTAGGTCCGTGAAAACAAAGTTGAGCCAGCTCTTTTGTAAGTCAAAAGTACTGTATAGATAGCAGAATGTACAGTTGCTGACTACTGACCATGTGAAACCCTTACTCTGCCACTGAAAAGACTTAGATGAACCACTAAAAAATATTTATTGTGTAATAATACCTGGGAACTACAACAATTAATATGCCTTTTTTGCAAACTCAAAATACTAGTAGGCTTTTCATTTCAATTGATACAATTTTACGTTGCCAACAAAATTAGGATCAATTTATTTATGTTGAGCGCCGCCTAGCGAACCTAAGTTGCGATATTTTGAATGCCATCTTTCAAGCTATTGCAGCTTCATCTGTCAATAAGCACATAAATAATGCTATATTATCAATATGAAACTAAATTATTAAAGTACGTAAATGAAACATTATTTCGTATCTAAAAAAAACTACACAACTTTAGGGCTGAATTTCCCTCGAAGTAATCCAAATTTAGCAGCTCTAAGTGTCCAAACTAAAAATTCCGGGCTATTTGATAGCGCCATCTAGGAATAATACGGGATTTTGATCTTTTTGCGGTGTACGTTTTTTTTGTATGTGATTGTTGGTCTTCTTGTATAGTTAGTCCATGGTAATACTTAGCCAACGTATAGTACTAAAGTTATAACCAGCAGTTTTTTCAATTGTGTTAGTATATATCGGAAAATATAAAGAAAACGTAAAAAAATAACGCATATTCGCATTACATCATCCAATCTAACAAGCGATTTTCAACCTTACGTAAAGCATCGTAAATTATTTTAAAATTAGGGTTGGACCGCGTCTTAACAGCTTATATCTCAGCGTGATGAGCGCAGTGCATTGCCGTGCACGGTTTTCTGTGTCTAGTAGGCTCAGTTCAGCAGCTTATGCTGTTAAAAAAATTAGACTATTAACTGATGTAGACACAGCTAGAATAGTTTATTTTAGTTATTTCCATAGCGTTATGACTTATGGCATACTGCTCTGGGGATGTTCTGCAGATATTAATTCTATTTTTATACTGCAAAAAAGGGCTATACGAGCAATCTACAGTTTGGCTCCCAGAGTTTCCCTTAGACAGAAATTTAAAGACATAAACATTCTAACTGTTGTCTCTCAGTTTATCTATGAAAATCTAATGTATGTAAAGAAAAACATTAGAAGTTTTGATAAAAGGAGTGATGCTCATTCCATCAACACGCGAAATAAGCACAAGCTATCCGTACATGTAACGCGTCTCCACAGAATAAGTCATTCTTTTATGGGACAATGTATACGATTTTATAATAAAGTTCCCAATGTTATCCGAGATTTGCCTATTAATAAGTTTAAAATTACTATTAAAACTAAACTCTGTCAAAAAGGTTATTACAAAATTTCGGATTACTTGGAGGATAAAACAGCTTGGGACTGATCACTCCAGGATCTATCTACTCGTGTACTAAGATGTCAAAGTGTAGCGTGTCTTGCCCTACTGATACCATTATTATGTTCTCTTTTGTAAGGCAACACACTGGAGCTAATATTTGTAGTACCTAAGTAAAAACATTGTAAAAACATCTATATAAAAAGAATGGCCCCGAGTTTCTTGCCGCTTCTTCTCGGTTGGCTCTATGTATTTTGGAACGCGGCGGTAGGCTTTAAAGTACATTATAATGAAAAATTGACGTTCATAAGTGCGTCTTTGATGCCTAAATTGAATAAATGATTTTGACTTTGACTTTGACTTTGACTTTGAACTATTGTAGTTTATAATTCTGGACGGCATTTAACTGCTTCGGACAAGCATAAGGGCGCGTTCCCACTTTGTCGTGACGACAGATCATCGTGTAGTTTTATGTGTCGTGGCATATATATTTAAATGGAGGTGTTCACATAAAGGACGACACGATTAACTGTCGTTTTAGTCACATATACCGTGAAACGATACAATGATCGTTGCGATCCATAATAATCGTAGGGAACAGCTAGAGACGATAGTCGTCCGACGATAAATTAATCGTTACGACATAGTGGGGACGCGTTCAAATCAGGTGAAAGCACATCTCGGCATCGAGTTTCATAAATGTGCCACTCGATTAAAACCCATCGATAAATAATGCTACAGCAAACTTGTCCCCTTTCCACCAATTTTTATTCCAATGGAAAATCGTGACAGATTAAAAATATAAAATAAATCAAGGAACTTTTCTGCAATTTTTTTGTAAAACCGACATTGACGATAAAAAGTTTTGACGTGCATTTTAATTTTATTCTAACTTCTAAAGATAACCACTATTTTTGTCCTCGTGATTGTATAGGCATATGTTTTCTACAAAATATATATATTTACTGGTACTAGGTGTTCATAAAATGAAAATCAATTAAAAAATCAAGCAATTAAATCTACAATGCAAAAATATATAATTGATATTAAATGAATATGTATAGAAATACGAAATGGAAATGAATTTCAAACGTTTCTAAATAAACACTCCGTCATAACTTCTTCATAAGTACAGGTTGTAAATGCTCACGCAAACAGTGTTGAACATCGGTTTCGTAGGTTTGGTTAATCACTAAGGAATTGTATACAACTGTACTAATTAAACAAAGTTTTTGATTTAAATTAATTTCAATCAGTTTATTACTTTGGTTATGTAATACACACACAGATGAACGAAGCCTTTCAGAAACCAACGTTATGTAATACTCTGTTATATAACCTTGACAGTGCTTACAAGTGTACAGTAATGTTACAGCTGTAAAATGTTCTTAATTAAGGTTACTCGTCGAAAACACAGGTTCGCAACATGATAGATATCAGTCGGTAAGGGTCAGCGTTGGAGGCGGGCCGGCGATCTTCCAAATAGCCCCTTTTGTCTTCCGACACTTGACGAGGAATCCTGACGCTGCAATTACGGTTCGCAACACCTGCGTAGAAAGGAAACTATTTTAATATTTGCACTTATTAACTTAAGCGAGATTACACCACCTGTGTTTTTGTTCTGATGTTTTTTATACTGTTACCTTATGATTAGTAGATTTAAGTTAACTTGACTTATGTGTACTGTGCTCTGTTTCTTATGACCCCGAACAGTTTTATGCCAATGATTTAAATTTTCCATAAAACAGCATTATTAAAAGTTTTCAAAGTAATAAAATTTCAATAATAAATTAGTTATAATTTTGTAATTCAACGGGATTATAGTGAACTTACGCGTATAGGATAATTATATGAAGGAGCTAGGAATAAAAGGGAAGGAGGAACGCAACGATGAGCGCACCACACTCTAGATACGAGTAGAAGCGAAATAATTTGACAGGCCGGTTGGCGCAGATGGTAGCACCCCTGCCTTCTGAGCCGCTGGTCCCGGGTTCGATCCCCGGACTGGTCAAACATTTGTGTGCATGAACATGTCAGTTTGATCTGTGTCTGGGTGTGTATATGTATTTAAGTATGTATATCAGTCATCAGGTCACCATCGTACAGGCTATGCTTAGTTTGGGACCTGAAGACCTTTGTGTAAAAAAAAGAACAAAAAAATTATGAAACTTGAAGTTGAATCCATGACAAATGACATGTATAATGAGCATAATGATTGTAAGATTTGATAAAATCATTATCAAATCTTATATAGATAGAATTATATTCAGACCTTAACTTAACTCAAACATGATAACGTAACCACAGTGTATTTCAAACTTTATTAGTGATAATGTTTGCGCACGATGTCTTAGAGGCTGATGAGGCAATGATAAACTGCCTGCACAAGAAGAGAACGCTTACCACTTGTTAAGGTGGTGAAGTTTGTTGAAAATACTGAGATACAAAGAGCTTTCGTCAGTTTAATTCTAAGTTTGTTTCACTGTTCACCGTGAGTTCATCAAAATGAAAATAGCACAAATATCCTTAATGGTAATAGATAGGGCACAATGTCGCGTGATAGTTATGTCACAGTGAGTGTGAGTCAGAGTCGCTTGTGACGAAATGCTTCCGTTCTAGGCAGGGGCTACCACTTAACAGTACGAGTAGGTGGGCGCGATGCTTGCACACATAAAGTGCACGCGATATGTCATAGAGTATTTGACATCGGTGAGAGAAATCAATTCATTAGAGATTTCGAATCATTAGAGAACCGCGCGGCTGCTTAGAACTAAAGTATTTTGTGGCACTTCACTGCACTAATCACCCCAAACATTGGTTTTTGAGTCTCAATCACCAATTAATTTCACTCGCGACAGTGCTCTTCACGCCCAAATTTGCACTACTGCTTCACAGCAGAATATCAGGTAGTGCAGTGGTACCAACCATGATCGCCCTTGCACTTGGCCAAGCTTGCTTAATAAATGGTAAATTATTTTCTCAAACATCAAAAGGTGCACCACTCTACCCGCGAGGGGCACTTTTCATGACCCTATACAAAAACCGGCTATTCACATTTTGATAAAGTAATAAAAAACCAAAAAAAAATTGAGACAGACCTACCGGACACTTCCACGAGAGCGAATGAAACAATAGTAGTAGTCTAGGAAAATCCGTGGCACAAATATACGTACGAGTACTTAGGCTTCATTCTCATATTTCTTGAGTGATAAATTCAAGAAAAGTATTTCCACTTTGGACAATAATGACGTTATAAGTAATCGTAACATTTTATTGTGAGCTACTATTAAAATGTGCCTCTATGTTTCACTAATTTAAAAGTACCTACGTATATTTTACACAGATTAACTATGTTATTAACTTTATTTCCGAAACATGGGTGGTCTAAGCAAACAATAATATCTAGATAATAGAAGAACTAAGATTAAATAATTGATTAATTAAGATTACTATTACTATTATATATCTACTATTATATATAGCACATAGAACGCAGAACAGATGGCCTTTGGGGCCGGAAGATTCTGGAGTGCATACCACGGACCGGCAAGTGCAGCGTAGATCGTCCACTGACAAGGTAGTCTGACGACCTGATAATGGAAGCAGGACGACGTTGGATGCAGCCCGCTTCCAACCGGTCCTTTTGGATATTTGTGGGGGAGGCTTATATTCAGCAGTGGACGTCTAACGGCTGAGATGATGATGATGATGCGTATTTAAAAGAATAATTAATCTTTTTCTTTTTTACCTCATACGATTCCGTATTTTTCGACGTACCTACCTAGTGAAATTTATGAATTAACGTCATACGACTCGCCTGCGCAGATAATTAAAAATCCATATCTAAATTTATGTAAACACACAGACTGTGAGAATACATAGCTTTCTTAATTTTATATATATGTTATATATTTTTTTACTTTTTAAACAGAATAAATGACACTTTATAAAAACTAATATAGTTTTCACTGTGATGTAACTCAGTAAAAGGTTAAAGTACTAATTAATTTGCACCAGATAGTAAATTCGAATATCAATTAAGGCGTGCATCTTATTATGACGTCACAAGCTATTTCAAGCGGCCTTAAATACAATATCCCAACAATACTTTTTATTGCCACTTTAGTGTCTGAAAGACAATAAAAAAGCTTTAGCATCAAATTAAATGGATATTTTTATCCGTGATTTGTTATAGCATAACATTTTTCCACTCGGTTTAAATCCAGCATCGTCCAACAACATTGGTATGACACAGCAATGATATTGGGAATTCACAGTGAATGGGCACGAATTCTTACAAGACCACGAACATTCTACGTGCTGTGACTTTTCAAATCCGGAATGTTGAATTTGAACTTTTATTACATATTTTAAACGGGGAATATTGATTTCAAAAATTTATTTTACTGCAATACGCTGCAAAGTTTGAACTCATTGTTATAATACAGGGATAAAATCATGCTTGTTTCCTAGAAGAGTAGTCAGAGACATTCTGTATTCTATTTTGTACGATCTTGGGATACTCGTTAGTGCTTCATAGACATGCTCTGGTCGACTAGGTCTTTTGTCCTGAACTTGTACCAGAGTATCGCCATTTGGGTCAAAATATATTTTGTCGAGGTCTTTTACTTTCAACTATCTAGTTCACGCTCGTCATAGCATGCTAATATCAGGTATGCTTGGAGCATTGTGATCCTTTATGTTCGACACAATAATATTTTTAAAGAATACAATTTATTTTAGGGAATTTGCCTATTTTATTACATGTCAGTCCTTTATGTTTTCGAAGTTTCGACACTCATATTTTTTTTATACTTTGAATATAAGTACAATATCAAAATGATTATTTTGATATCGTACTAATAATTAGATTTCTGCATAATAAAATATGTACTATACATATTTTATTATGCAGAAATCCAAAAGGCCTACTCTTACATATTTTTGTTGCATCCGGCCTTATTTAAAATTAAAAGGCAGTTATTAAACTATGACGATGTTAACAAGTTGTGAATTGGTTCAATACAAATAATCTTCTCCTCAATGAGAAGAAAACTAATTGTATAAAGTTCTCGACACCAAATGTGAGACAAGTAGAATCCAATATACAATTGAATGGGACAGAGTTGGACCTTGTGGAGTCAACGGTCTTTTTAGGAATTACTATAGACGCTAAATTGTAATGGGCAACATTAAAAAAATTTCTAATAGGCTCAGTTCAGCGGCTTATGCTGTTAAAAAAATTAGACTATTAACTGATGTAGACACTGATGTAGATGTAGATGTGGGGATGTTCTGCAGATATTAATTCTATTTTTATACTGCAAAAAAGGGCTATACGAGGGATCCACAGTTTAGCCCAGAGTCTCCCTTAGACAGAAGTTTAAAAACATAAACATTCTAACTGTTGTCTCTCAGTTTATCTATGAAAATCTAATGTATGTATAGAAAAACATTAGCAGTTTTGATAAAAGGAGTGATGCTCATTCTATCAACACGCGAAATAAGCACAAGCTATCCGTACAGTAACGCGTCTCCACAGAATAAGTCATTCTTTTATGGGGCAATGTATACGATTCTATAATAAAGTTCCCAATGTTAACCGAGATTTGCCTATTAATAAGTTTAAAATTACTATTAAAACTAAACTCTGTCAAAAAGGTTATTACAAAATTTCGGATTACTTGGAAGATAAAACAGCTTGGGACTGATCACTCCAGGATCTATCTACTCGTGTACTAAGATGTCAAAGTGTAGCGTGTCTTGCCCTACTGATATCATTATTATGTTCTCTTTTGTAAGGCAACACACTGGAGCTAATATTTGTAGTACCTAAGTAAAAAATTGTAAAAACATGTATATGTCGTAGGATAATTTGATACTTCGAATCTTCGCGAAAATCCTAGGGGTTTTGCGAAAACGCGGATAATTAGACATAGGCGAAAAATTATCAAATCTTACTGGACAAAGTCAGGATTTTTGCGAAAAGTGCCTTATACCTAAAATTAACGTAAACCAGTCTAAGGCAAAGTCACAAATAGGTACGACGACGAGCGAAGCGAGGAGGAGTGTTAGGTTACTTGTGACCACAACGCGCGAGCCGAGCGAGCGCAGCGAGCGTGCGCTGTTCGCAAAAATCCTGACTTTGTCCAGTAATTAAGATAAGATAATTTTTCGCCTATGTCTAATTATCCGCGTTTTCGCAAAACCCCTAGGATTTTCGCGAAGATTCGAATTATCAAATTATCCTACGACATATATAAAAAGAATGGCCCCGAGTTTCTTGCCGCTTCTTCTCGGTAGGCTCTATATATTTTGGTACGCGGCGGTAGTCTTTAAAGTACATTATAATGAAAAATTGACGTTCATAAGTGCGTCTTTGATGCCTAAATTGAATAAATGATTGTGACTTTGACTTTGACTTTGACCTGCTATTAATCCCTAATAATGGCCCTAGTATCACCAGTATCATCAGGAACGGGAGTTATGTTTTATGTCACAGTTGCTGTACTCCTAAATTTTACGATCAAGTTTAGTGAACGTAATACCAGAGTTATAGAGTGTTTTATTACAAGGAGCTTTACGAACCCTCGGAATATATAAGAAAATAAGGCTTTATTTATCTTTGCCTCTTAATTAGAGGGTGTCACTCTTAAAGTTAAATATAATTATCAAGGAAATTTTTGGTATTATTTTTTCTAATTGGATGTCATAAATCATTTGGATAAAGTAGTACTAAGCAATGCTTTTGACATTGATAAACAATAATTTTGTCGGCTGGTTTATCACAACGTTCATAATGAAGATTATCGTTTCGTACTGTCATAAACTAAAACTCGGTATTGTTGATAAACCTCTTCCCAGGAGATTTATGTAGCATTACTGCTATGGTGATAACACTGTTTCCAAATGAACGATAGCTTCATTTTCCCTGTTATTTAGATATATCATCGACCGTAATGCGTGTGGTATAAACGTTTACGTAAAGGATCAACACACATGAGGAAATAAACGCGTTCGGATCGTTTTGCAGGTGGAGTGTTAGAGCTGATAATTCATTTTATATTCATCGCTAACGCGCTTAGCGATGAGCTTTAGCCGCATTTGCAAAACTCTTAACGCTAAGACTCGGGAAGCAAACCGTGTTACTCGCGGCGGGCCCGAGCGATTTTATGGTATTAAAACCACTTAATACGATATCACATTACTGAGAAAAGCCTCCATTCTCAGCATTAAGCTTTTTATTGGAATTTCTATACCCAGGGCTTATCTCGTTAGTGAAAATATCCTTACCATCTCATCTACCGACTTCCAAAAAGGAGGAGGTACTCAATTTGACTTATGTTTTTTTTTATGTTTGTGACCTCATAATTTTCGACTGGGTGCACCAAATCTCAAAATTCTATTTTTATTTGAAAGCTGGTGCTTCCGTTTGGTCCTATTTATTCATATATATCCATAGTCAATAATTTCATCAATTTCGGTCCAGTAGTTTTTGAGTTACACTCCAATAACTGAATAGAATGGAAGTCGGTATTAAATTTTTCAAATTGTACTTGTTTTTGCTACAATAAATAAAGAAGCTATCAGCGAAAAGGAATGTTACAAATCAAACTAAGTGAATTCAAATGTTTAGAAAACCTGAAAATAGTTGTTTCCTATTATGTAGTGTAAGTAATAGGTACGTAGTAGAGCAAACCTAACTCGTGGGTGTGGAATAAAATTATAATTAATTAATTCATAAAACCTATTTAGTTCAAAAACAATAAAATTGTACTGTAACATTGCCATGTGCAGCTTGTATTATGCATATTGGATATTCCATTGTTTATAAACATAAACAATATATTATTATATAGTCTACTAAACATTATTTATATCTAGCGTCATAAATTATATTATTTATATATATATATATATATTTATTATTTATATATATTGTTGAAGTATTTAATAAGTAAAATAATCATGTTTCAAGATGATACTTCAATAAGTACGAAGAAATAATGTCAGGAAGCATAACTCAGAACAAATTCTACACAAAAAGTGGTCCTTCAAACCAAAATGACCCAAATACGAATTACTTCCTAGGTTACAAATTCAGTTACACGTTTGGTGATTGATTTAAATTTCAGAAGGAAAGCAGGGATTGGTCCACGCGTGTGCTGCAACGTCTACTATGACAGCTGAGTCATAGCGGCGTGAACGATGTTATTGATTTAGCACGACTTTTATTGGGTAATTTTTTTAATGCAGTCACTCTTCCTGATATTATTTCTTCGTAGTTAAATTAGATAAGTGATCAATAAAAATGCCATGAACTAATCAGTCAGTTCAGTAGTCGTCAAAAATTAGCCCTGCAATTGACTGCTAATCTTTATATCTTTATGTTTACTCAATATATATAGGTAATACAAGTTTACCTATTTAAATTATTTGTGCTCATTATGTGTTTTATAAAAATCGCTGGAGTGGAAACTTCCATTTTATTTTAATCACCGAGTATATTGAAAATGTTTATTTTTTTAATAATAAAATATTTTTTGTTTGCAGTTTATGAATCTGTCACGTAACAGACACTGGCGAAGACGACACAAACTGCAGAGGCCATTAGCAAAGAATCAATCGACTTGTGTATTGTTATATGTTGCTCTTTATAGAAGCTCACCTGCAGTGAAATCTCGTATGTGAGGCATTCCATTCTTCCCCGTGAGACGTTTCACGTTGTCTGCTCCATTATTGGCATCGTACTCGTTGATGTGCGCTCCGTGTCTGCGCGCTAACTTATCTATGGCACGCTCAATAACCCTGCGGACACCAAAAGTCACGTTACGTTGTACGAACTGTAAATAAGATTTCACTAACTCAACATAGTGAACGCTTAGATTAGTTTACATGATACCGTAGATAACGCATTGTAGAAAATAATAACTAACTCTAACCCTAATCCTCATCTAACCCTAATACCTTTATACACTAACACCTCCGCAGTAGGATTCCCTGCGTTGTGAGAATCATGGAAGTATACAACACAAACATTCACGATCCGCAAAAAAATATTGCTCCTGGGACCTCGCACTTCCAATGCAAACTCACTAACAACTAGGCAAACGGGTCCTAAGTACATATAAATTAAATAAGTTTATCAATTACCTGATTCAGAATTGAAATATTTCAAATAATTCCAAGTCGCAATAAATCGATTACGAGATGAAAAGTTATGTTTTTTACGTCCATTTTTACTGTTAAGTTACGGGCAAGTTTTGCATTAGATAGTGAGCACGCCTGCCAATTTTAGCAGTCCACTCAAGGTTTTAACTCTTTGCGTCCCAGAGACGTACATATACGTCAGTTTCATTCATAAATCTTTTGTTTTAATTATCACACACACACATTATTATAGGAAGGATTAAGCAAAAGTTTTGCATCGCAACTACTATAGTTTACGATACAATTGAACTCGTCGCTTCGTTTTTGAGACTCATTCAACCCTATAGTTTCACGCAACAGCTACGAAACAGATCATCTCGAACTGCGGTTTTACCAAACAAGACGACCCTTTCCTCAAGAGACCTTCCCAAAGAATATCAGGTATCGCCTCTTAAAATGTACGTCCCGAAGGCAGAGGAGAGTTTTCAACTCTTACCCTACACAGAGTATAATTATTTACATAAATTTGAAGCAAACACTTCTACTTGAGTGATAATAAGGTTCTGCCGATATTTGAGCGGACGTATTCATAAGAGTTTTTCTGGGATATACTTGTAAATTATTTATGCTATTTCAGTACCTCCTTACTCACATACTAAATTTCATAATTTGGTATGAAAGTACCTAATCATAAACTTCACTGCACCCGCTCGTGACCAAGAGACATTAGGTTTTGAGTATCTTTTCCCACCTACTTTGAAATACTACAGTACCTTTCACACCATAAAATACTTGCGCACTACTGCTCCGTGGCAGAATATTTAGCATTTACGGAGGTGGTGATACCAATCACCTCGCCTCATACCTATGTTTTTTTGCATTGCGACGATAATCTTTAACTCCGTTCCCTAGAGTACGTAGAGTATACGATGTTTTTATTATATTTAATTAACTACACTAGATCCATTTAATACCTGCAATAGTATTTATATATATACACGAGGCCTACGCGGCGCGGGTAGACCGCAACTCCAAAAAATAAGCAAGGTTAGAAAAACAGCTACAAAAATGTATCAAGTAAGTACCACATTGTTTAGCGCCTTCAATATCGTAATTTAGGGCTACATAAAGTTGGCTAAAGCAAATACCAAACTTTATTTGCAATAAATCTTGGAGTTAGATTGCTATACCTTTGTTTTGGGCAAAATTAAGACTTCATAAGGGTAAGTAAAGGAGATGGAAAGTAGGTACCAAGCGAGAAGTTCGATGTGTAACAGTGACAAACGAGCAATCCTTTATGTACAGCCATTTACAATGATGAAAACATAAAACAACGGGGTGTGAACTAATGACAACAGACATGTTGTATTGAAATAATTTTCAAGTCCCCATTTCTTCTGCTTACGATAGATAGTACACAATTTAAATTTGAATTAATCTTTTCTTTTGCACAAATGACATTCAGATACTAATGAAAGACATTCGGTTCAGTCAGTGAAACTCTAGATAATATATAGCGGCCCTCTCATGACATAGGACTCTTATCTCTAGAATCTCTAGGTATTTTTTTTCCTATCAAGTGAAAAGACAGGCAAGTGCCGAATGATAAGATTCACGCTTGCCTGTCAGATGAAGTTTAGCGTGGCACAGACAAAATGAACTGTACTTTTCACCCCGAGGTATTAGGTTATTACGAGAAATTATACTGCTATTTAAATTCCTTACACAGTAATCCTTTCTCTATGTAGATGTACTCTATGATGGACTGTTTGATACTGCGGAGGTATTTATCAAGCCATTCTTTTGCACAAGAGGTCTAGTAAACCGTTCTTACTCTCCTTTCGCGCATCGAATCCAAGTGTCGTAGAGACTTTATAACCGAAACCAGCCTCAGTCAAATACGTAATTTAAATTACGAGTATTTAAACAACCGAACTCGTTTGAGATATAGCGGTTAGTTAATCGGTAGGATGTGTATTTTAATTGACCGTATAATACCAGAAAAAGCGACCAACGAGTTTGAAACATATACTAACAAAATTCCGTCATCCTCCCTCATGTCTTTGGTCGAGAAGTAAACCAGGGTTCCATTTCCCGGCCAGTCCGGCACAGGTTGTGGTTCATACGTTGCAACAGTGCCGTATTCTTCAGCTAAACGAGACAAAATGTACCGAGCCATCCACAGATCATCCGCTGCCCTGATTCCGGGACTTGGCCCGACCTACGAATTATGTAAATCAAAATTATTCAATCGTTCAAAGGCTTACTTATATGCAAGGCAAGTAAATATATATATATATATATATATATATTATGTATATACTGACAATGACTGACTGCTTTATTAACGCATAGCCTAAATACCGCTAGGGTGACAAACTTGTAATGTTGGCAGTTGATGCTTTTTATGTGGTGGGCTCTACTAAGGAAATAGATTATTGGAAATTTTTGAAAAGTACGCAAAGCAGCTAAGAGGTTGCTAGTGTACCATATGATTTACAACCTTGCACAAATAGAATATCAATTAGAAGAAGTAAACTTAAGTATATAAATCATACGTAACCTGGAAATTCCACTGCGAAGGTGTGGTTCCTGGATTTATTCCGTTTAATGTAATTCCTGCATAAAGGCAGCATCTAAAAATAAATAAAGTTAGGCAAATGTACATAAATGAATGTTTAGTAGGTGAACATAATTATATATTCAGAATCTGTCAAGTGACACTTTACCGGTATAAAGCATCCATCAAGTCTCTAGCGACAATTTTATTGGCTCCGATGGCGCAGTAGTATGGACCGGGTGGGGCGGGGAAGCCTCCGGGAGGCCAGCCGAGTGGTCGACCGTCCGTGGTAGTTAGGAAAAACTCTTGATTGAAACCAAACCACGGCTCCTCTACCTCCGCTTTCTCGCATAAAATAAGGCAGTTCTTTCGGTAATTTGATGCTGTACAGAAATGTAATAAAATATTTAAGAAAAACTATTTCTTTAAATTTCATTTAATTTTATTTTACACTACTAGCTGTGCTCCGCGGTTTCACCCGCGTGGTGATGGATGATGATGATGATGAATCAAATATAGCGTATGTTACTCAGGCATAATGTACCTTACTACTGCTGAAAGATTTTTTTGGATTTGGAAATAGTAGTTTTTGTGTTTCTATACAAACAAACAAACAATGAAATCTTTCTTTTGTATTATTAGGATTAAATACCAAGATACGAATAATGTCTAAGGCTAGTTTGTAATGGCGTTACTATTGCATATTTAAACGTAAAAAGTATTTGTGACATAACTGTAATGTTGCATTTGTTTTTTGTTCAACAGATGTCGCTCCGTCCCCATACGACGGTTAAATCAGATAGAGAATTAAAATTCAATGCTCGGACCTCCAGCCTTGGTGGCCTAGTTGGTCATGGCGCCTGACACGGATTGTTCGAAGACGCGGGTTTGAATCCCGTCCGAGGATATGAAAAGTGGAAAAATGTTTGAAATATGTTACAATATTTGGTATCGCTAAGCAGGCGTTAGTGCTTTAAAAAAGTTAAACTATAACTATAATAGTTAACTTAAAATAAATATATAAAAAGCCTTTATTCTACTACAAAAATCTAACATCTTGGCTTACGCTCCCTAAAAATTATGGCTGTCCCCTCTCTTGTAGTCTTGCAAGCAGCGTTGTATGCCAGAAAAAGCCTAACAGACTACTCGAGGTTAGGCGACGGTCATTTATATAATACCAGAAATGGGCATAGGTTGAGAGCTGAGCCGCGGCGACTGGCCAAAACTGCTAAGCTGGTACATGTTATGGCTCCGACAGTCTACAACTGCAGCCCGGCTGAGATACGAGAAGCAACTTCAAATGAGTAATTTAAAAAAGATTAAAAGCTCATCAAGCAAGCGTTCTATTCGTTTGAAGAACTAACGGACACAAATATTAATATATGTAAGTGACATTGAAGCCTATATATATATATTATAGGCTGTTTATGTTTTTACTATATGTTGTTTTTTGTGACGCATTATTATTTAGAAAATCGACACGTAACATTGTTACGAATAAATGAACTATGAACTAACTATGAACTATGTAATTAACTATTGAATTTTACACTATAATGTATCGCCTCTCCAGCGTATACCTCCCCTATATCTTTCCACTCTACTCTTTCTCTCGCCTTCCTCATCCAGTCAGGTCTGATTATCTTAGTCCCCTCCATGTTTTCGACACACCGACATACCTCTGTAACCCTTTTTGTTCATCTTTCGTTATTTAGTCTACAGACATGGCCTGCCCATGTCCATTTCAATAGTTTTATCCTTTGTGTTACATCTGGTGCTTTAGTTCTCTTTCTTATTGTTTTATTACTTACTTTGTCTGAAGTTTTTCAATTCAAATTGCAATTTCTCTTCGTCTTTTCTCCTAAGCGACCATTCCTTGCAACCGTATGTTAAGCCCAGTAATAGTTGACATATGGCACTGCAGTCTTTTTTTGTAGATATTAATGTCCTCTATAATACCTACATGTATAATAAATTAAGTACATACATGAGACTAATAGAATATGAAACTAATCTTCAATGCCGAAAAAGTCGTTGTTGACAATGGTTTTGAAAGTCACATGTTTACTATTGAATATGTCAAAATTTTTGGAATAAGTTTCTTTAAATTTTTGCATACACGAGTGATGAATGAGTTTCTTTTATAATTAGAGTGGCAGTTTGGGACATGGAGCTGCAGATAGTTACGTCTTCATAACGTTCTGTTGGGGACTAGCAGGCCTATTAACTGTTAAGTGAGGGAGTATCACCACGGCAGTTTAGTATTTTATGGAGGAGACTGAGGTCGGCAACATCGCGCCTCTTATCTAAGGGTAATATATGGTCATATTTGCAGGACATAAGGTAGTTTTTTGAAGGAAGGCGGATCCCAAATCTATAATTAAGATGACGCAAGTTTTTTTTTTGTATTTATTCTATGTGGTCAATATAAGTGTGGTAGCACTGGTTCCATAATTATGAGCCATATTGTAACTGACGCCTAACTAGCGTAAAGTATATTTTGAGTGATTTTACAGATTTAAAATGATTACTGATTTGGAACATAAAACCAAGCAATTTAGTAGCCTTAGAACAAATATTGGTTATATGATTATCGTATAGTAGTTTAGAGTCAATAGTTATAAGTCTATAAGTCAATAAAAGATGTCGATCTTCTAAGTATCTGATTGTAAAGAAAATAATTATATATTAAAGATCCAGCACTTCTTGTGTATGCCATTTGGATATATTCAGATCAAGTTTATTATCTATACAATACTCGTTTAATCGTGATAAATCCTGTAGCAACTGTAATGCATCATTTGCAGATGTTACGGATTTAAATACCTTTATGTCATCTGCGAACAAAAGTATTTTAGAATCATGAAAACATTGGTCTATATCGGAGATAAATAAGCTAAAAGCAATGGACCCAATATTGACCCCTGTGGGACTGCACAGGGAATAAGAAATGGATCAGATGAGTAATCGTTGAGTACTACAATCTGGGTTTGACCTTCCACATATGAGATGAACCACCTAAATAGGTCACTGCGAATGCCAGCAGTCAAGAGCTTTTTTAGAAATAGACAATGGTCAATTCGATCAAAGGCTTTGCTGTAATCAGTGTATACAGCGTTCACCTGTGCACCATTATTGTCAATTTCTGTAAGAACTGCTTCTAAAAATGTGATTAACTTGGTAACAAGTAGACCTTCCATGCAGAAAGCCAAGCTGGTGAGTGCTAAAAGTGTTAATTAGTGTTAAATAAACTTTTTCATAAACGATCTTTTCAAATAATTTCGCAAATATACATAACTTTGATATAGGACGATAATTACTTATATTTTCTTTTAGGACCTATTTAATAAATGGGTGTTATAAGAGCTGCTTTCCGAACTTTACGGAATACACGCTCACTATGCGACTTTTATACAAAAATGTAAGTGCGTCAATTTTTATAACTATTTTTAAGCGCATGAGGAGATAAATATGGAGTGCATGTCATCAGGTCCTGGAGATTTATTGAGGTCTAGATTCTAAACAGTTTAAGAAGCTTGTTTTATTTTTTGAATCGAATTAAATTCATAAGTCATATTATTTAGCGATTGGTTTGACAGTAGTATCGTTTCTGCAAGCATTCTCTTAACTAAAAATCTCTAAATTATGGTAGTACTTATTTTGTTTATGCTATAATCCAAATTAGTATTACACATTCGAATGACAGCACTAAATTTAGACATTTCTCTTCGATTGTGGGCATATTTTAGACAGTTTAGTCGTCACGTAACTTGGTGCTCGCTAAACTAACCTAAAAAACCCAAAATTGAATAGAATAATCCTATTTTTAGAAGTGTTATTCTAAGTGTTATATGATTTCGAATTTTATTGTTAAGAGATTATAGACCACCATAATACATTTTTAGTTCAGTTTAGTTTTTTGAACGAGTGAATCGCTACCAATACTATGTTTGTGGAGCCAATAAACGAAGGTAGTAAGTAATGTGAGTATGTAGAATTAAAGAAATCAGCAAAGACACTCGTTATGAACTCACCAGTAGTTATTGAGGTGTTGTTACAAGTCATTTTGCAGGGGTGTGTGTTGTTATAGATAAGCCGAGAAAGCATTCCGATTTTCGCGAATAGATTTTTCGACATGACCAATATATTTTTTATAACATGCACTTTCATGTCGCTTAATTTTCTTAGAGTTCTTCTCGAGTGCATGTTATGGAATTTCTCATATCTATATTACCGTATGTTTTATATTTTCTGTTATACGTCAGCCTTTCTTTTATTGCTTTGATCAAAGCCGGTGAGTACCGAACCGGGAACATGGAGGACTTTACCAGTTTATACGGTACGCGTTTGTGCCTAATTATGCTTGTAAGTATATTGTTAAAGCAAGCAACAGCAACATCCATTGATCCAGTACTCAGCAGTGCCTGCCAATCCAGTATGTCTCCAGTTCGTTACAGATTAGTTGATAATATTTTAGAAAAAAATTCTATTACATCTTAAAACCACACGAGAATACACAGATATTATGTGATATAATAACTTAATTTATACCACACCTCAGAAAGTGTCTCATTAAGTCTCAGAAAGGGTTAGAAAGTTCGTAATTTCTCCCTTATAAACTTGCGGCGGGCAAAGTTATATTGAATTTCATATCTGCCCTGGTAGCGTTCTATTGTTTTTCCATTTCTTCTCTGGTAGCGTTCCTTTGTTTTTAGTAGCATCAAAAGGTTTTGCATCCAATAATTAGAAAAAAGGTGAGAATTATTTTATTGTACTCAATTTTCAATGAAAGGAGGCTAGCAACCTTTTTCTGTTCTACGAAAAAAACATGGCGGCCATGTGACGATTTTATAATGATGAAGCCACCAGTGAAAAGATGTCTTTGAATTTTTGTGAAATGCTCCACAACAATTATTTACTATTCAAAGTATTTTATATTCCTCGTAGCTATGGTGTAAGCCCTATGTATCACTCGGGAGAAAGTTATATTTCTATTCTCGAGTTCTTTTAAGCATACTCTCGAACAGGAATAGATCGTTTTCTCCCCTCGGTATGCAATGTACTATTACTACAACGCTCATCAATTACTAGGTACATTGAAGTTGATAGTTCCTGATAAGCAGTTAAGTGATACAATATTGATCGATCGTAGAGGGTTGTACTCATTATATCGTTGAGGAGAAAGCCTTTTTAAAAACTTAAATCTGCATACAACTTCATACCTACATTGCATTTGTTTCAGCTAGTATAGTAACTACCAGTGCGTTCATTCAAATCACATTTTTAGTTATGCCTCAATTCAGGGAGACTCAAATGACACGTTAAGATTAATGAACCGTGAAATATACCTATGAACGTAAACTTATGATAATTAAACCTCCAAGTTCTCACAGCTTTGAACCGTGACTGGCTGTAAATGCTTCTACAAGTTAGCTACAGTTTTCTTAAAGTGTGTTAAATGAGGCTAACTCGACAAAAGCTTCGAAACTAACGTAAGCGAGATCCTTAATTACATATTAGGTCTGGTTAAAGATGAATGAAACCTACTATTACACTATTACTAATGGAAATAATGGTAAGAGAAGAGTAGAGACAGGATACAAAACATCACATACCTATTTATTAATATTCTATTTACCCTTCGACTGACAAACGCTCAAATTTAAGACGATTCGTAACAAAACCCTTTTCTGCTTTGCACATTTCATTTACATCAAGGTTCTGTTGATATGATTAGATATGTTGAAACCCACAGGTTTATGTACCTACTCGTATTACCGCCCTCATATTTTATAATATTTGATAGAGACAAAATATTTTATATAATGGTGATATTCACTGTTAAACTTAGTAAGTGTTGTGAACAGTGCAAACCGCTCTAAATTGACTCTTTGACGCAATTCAACAACGTCTATGAAAATTATTGCCGTTACTTTAAACCCTATGTATCGACAGTTAACCTACCAGAGATAGAACTTTGACGTCAGTTCCATACAAATAGTATCACATTTTTATCACTAGTAACGTAAACACTTTATAATTATGCTTTGGTCTGGTCACACGTACCGAGCAAACGATCGAGACAATGCTCTCGGCCGGCTCGGTACGTATAAATAAACATAGCGCCGAGGGCTCGCCGAGCGCTCGGCCGAGCAAAGCGGCGAGACAGTAGTTCGGCTCCCGTTCTAAGTACTAAGCCGAGTGTCCACTCTCTTGCTTCCCCGCACTATCACGCTCGCTCACACGGCAGGTCTGAGCGTACATTGCATTGTCTGATGTCTCGCCAGTCGGCCACATGATTGTCGTCACGTCGCCGCGCGCGTTTTTTCCTCAACTTACCCCATTTATTGACCGAATTGTAGTCTCAATATACTTCAGTCTATGTAAACTTACGCAAGATCGTACGGGGTTTGCAGGGTGCGAGAGGGACGGCGAGCCCAAACTGCCATACACTCGTTTGGGAGATGTTAGTCTGGGTTGACGCTTTTTATTTTCTTGTTTTAAGTGTTTCGTTGAGTTGAAATTATTTATAATGGTTCATATATTATATTACTTGTGCTGTGAGACACTGCATATCTCGTATTGATTTCGTCGATCGTTTGATTTGTATTTATGAGATTTCATTTGAATGCAGATTCGTTCTCCAAATATCACAATTAACATTCTTAAGCTATGGTAGAAATAGCTTAAAAAAAACTAAAGCTAGTCCGTTTTTATATATATCTGTATATAGGTATATAAATGTATTATAAATATAAATAATTGTGTTTTTTACTATTATTATTATAGTTTTTCCATGCTTATTTGCCAATCTTATAGCTTGTTACATTTTTAGTTTTATATTTTATGTTTCTAATGCGGTAAGTACGCTATTGGCCAGAAGTACCGGCCTCAGGTTCACGCCTTTAACCCATTCTTTTCAACATAGCCTTCACGATCTCCTTCTTCACGTCTTTCATCGATATAAACATGTTTAAGAAAATTGGTGCAAGTAGCACTTACGTAGAGTAGAGTATACTTTGTATGATTATTATTGAGAAATCATTATATTAACGCAGAGATACTCACATATATATTATAATAGCATAATAATATTGTATCGAGATTTTTTTCTTTTCTTAAAATGGTTTTTGGGGATGCCTATTACGAATATGACAATAATTTTCGAGAAACAAAATGGCGTTTTTTTTTAAAAGTTTTGAAATGGCATCAATATGGCTATCGTTTCCATGGTTTTCGGGGGTTACCAATATCTCATTTATCTCGAGAGTCAAGACGTCGGACGCGATTTTCATCTGAATTTGAAAACTAGTAAATTTAAATGTCGAAACTACCATTTTGTTTGCAGATTTTATCATCTTCAATCAGTCAGTATCTCAATCTTTTTATTATTTCTGTCCTGAGCATATTATTAAAAGGTAATCTACAATTAGGTATTAGTTATACTAACCTAGCTAATTTTATATTTTTTTGTATTTATATAATAAAATTTGTCGTATATATTGTTCTATATTTTTTACATTTTATTCATTGTATTCTTCATACACATACTACGAACACATACACAAATAGTGAACCAGTATATACAAAATGAAATATTGTAGTGTAGTGACAACCCTACAGAAATGCCGCATGCCTACTTGTGTTGCTTTTGAAAGCGGCATTTCGCGTGACATCAAACGCGTTGGCCCACTGTACAATTTTTATGCTGTGGTAAAACTGAACTGACTGTGCTAATTTCAAAACGTTTGAACAGCTACTCGCTTACATCACTGTCTCGGCCGAAAAACATTGTACTATCGCGCGCGTTAACCCGGTACATGTGATCAAGGTTTGATTAGGACATTGGAAACGGCCGTTAGACAGGCTAAGTGCGGGACATCCAATAGGAATATAGAATATGTATAATCTCTTCCAAGGTCTTGTAAGGCTCTAGGTAGTTATTCTCAGGCATAAACTACTATGCTTAAATAGGTACGTAGTATATTATATGATGACCATATCCTCCTTCACTACATTAAGGAGCAGGAAAGGCTTGGGTAAAGGTTGACAGGCGGAAATGCACAAAACACCTCAGTCAAGTCAGTACAGTACGTATTGCCCATATTATAATAGAAATAAGAACAAGAACAGAGCTGAGTATAAAACTTATTTGATAGTAAAAATATAATGACCGAATATGATAATTTCAAAATAAAAGTATATTTTCTGACTGAATAGAATTCAGACAGCTTTTGGTGTTGTAAAACAATTTTATAATCCCTCTGGGCGCGTTCAGGCACGACCTTAACTAAAAGTTTATTTCATTTAAAATTCGGCCTGAATGAGAAACACTGAATTTACCATTTTACTACAGTAAAATAAGTTTTACTTCGTGATAGCATGGAGTAAAAAATTTCCCCTTCGCCGTCGGGACGCAAAATGTAAGTCAGAAAAATTCAAATGACTAGGTGGCAGGTCTCTTGTGCAAGAGACCGTCTTGCCAGATACACTGAAATCGAGGCGTACTATCGATATCGATACATCATCAACTATGGACAAATATTTGGTGCGATCATCTTCGAATGAAAGTTTGTCTAATAAAAGGCCAGCGGAAGATGCAATCTGGAGGAAGCCAAAGCGTCCTGTGCGGGCCAAAGGCGTGCCTGGCCAAGTCTCTTTTAATTCAGCAAATCGATTCAAAGACCTGCCGCACGACTCCGACTGCGGTCAAGGTGAGAATTCGTTCTGTACAATTCCAAAACCAAGAAGTACCTCAAGTCGAGTGCCTCCAATTGTAATTGAAGCCAAAGAGGATTGGTCTCATCAGACCATTACAGAATTTGTTTCTGGTATCACGAAGAATTTTCACCTCCAGTACAGACAAAAAGGTAAGATAGCAATAAATTGTTACACCAACGATAGTCACAAACTGGTTGTTGAAGGACTCCGGAATAAAAATATCTTTTTCCATACATTTACCCTTAAGGAAGATAGGAAATACAAAGTCGTTGTACGGGGCATACCATCGGATGCTATCGAAACAGTCCGCGATGAACTACTTACAATGGGGTTTAAAGATACTTCAATAACTAAACTGAAGAGCTTGCCTTCGGCCCATGACACATCGTGCGCTCCACTCCTTATTCAGCTGCCAGCTGGTACCGATATAGCAAAATTTAAGCGTATCAAGTACCTCTCTAATTGCGTAGTTAAAATGGAAAGATTCAAGCCTAATACCAGTTCTGGGACTCAATGCTATCGCTGTCAACGCTTTGGACATGCTTCGAAGAATTGTAACCTTCCTGAGCGATGCGTAAAGTGTGTTGGATCCCACGCTACCAAGGATTGCTCTAAAAAGGATCGAACTTGTCCCGCAACTTGTTGCAACTGCAAGGAAAACCATCCAGCAAACTTTCGTCAATGCCCTGCGAGAGTTAATTATCTTAGACGCATTCAAGAAAAGAAGCAGCCGCCGATTACTCAGAGGAAACCTGAAAATAGATCAGTTGCACCTCCACAGCCTCAACTTGCAGAACGTACGTGGGCCAATGTTATATCGGAACCTGCATCCAAGCCTGCATCTAAGCCTGTATCTAAGAGCATCTCAAAACTGGATGAGAATTGCGTCGATGCTACTACAACTGAAATGCTTGAAATTCTTAATGCAATCAAATCTGTAAAAAACGAGTTTAGGTCTTGTAGCACTATGATGGACAAAGTCATCCTGATTTTAACACACCTAGGTCATTATGTATAATACAACCAAAGGTCTTAAATTATTATACTGGAATGCGGACGGCATTCGTGAAAGGATTTCTGAACTTACAGATCTTGCAATCTGTGAGTTATCTTCAGATATTATAGCCATTTGTGAAACAAGGATAGGATCGCAAGTATCTATTCGTGTCCCGGGCTATAACTGCTATCGTCAAGATAAGCTCAACAGTCGTGGACAGGGGGTTGCTATTCTCATAAAAAGTAATATTCAGCATTCTTGCGTGACTACTCCTCACACGGCTCATATGGAAGCTATCGGCGTCGAAGTCACTCTTTCTGCTCAGAAATTAACATTTTCTCTATCTACCAATCACCAAATTTAGAGCTTCTACATAGTGACATAGATGCGTTACTAGGCACTGCAAAACATGTACTATTAGCCGGGGATTTTAATGCACGACACCCTCACTGGTGCAGTTTTAGTAGGATGAACCGTAATGGTAATTTTTTATTTCAACATATGTTATCCCGTGAGTACTCAATTCATGCGCCCGCTGAACCAACGTTAGTTCATTATCATACGGAACATAAACCTAACACACCTGATATTTTGTTAGCATCCAATTTTAATTCTATAACTAGTATAACTGCCCTGTCGGCTCTATCTTCCAATCATTTACCAGTGTTGGTAAGTTTGGGAGGTAGACTTGATCGTCAATTAGATAGTTATTTCAATTATAAAAAAGCAAACTGGGTTAAGTATCGCACTTACTTGAATGAGCATACTGCTCTTACCAACCAAGTGTTTGACTCCATAGAATCAATTGATCAAGAGGTGCAATCATTGACTCAGTCACTTTTGGCAGCTAGAAATCATTCAGTTCCTGAAGTAAAATCAGATATAACACCAAAACCATTACCAAAATTTATCAGAAAACTTATAAGAACTAAAAATAGTCTACGAAATCGTGAAAACTGCAAAACGGACCAAATATCTCGTAAAATAATAAGGAGTGAAATAAATTATCTTCAAAGTAAAATTAAAAATTTAATCCAAGTTCACAATGATAAAACTTGGGATAATAAATTGTCTAAAGTTGACAATGTTCAATCTGATCTTTGGCGTATAGCTCGATCCATAAAAAGACAGTCCACAGTCATACCACCACTTGAGAAATCAGATAAAAGTTTAACTACATCAGTTACTGACCAGTGCCATGAACTTGCTTCTGCGTTCTTTAATAACATGAATCTTACAGCTGATTGGCAAGATGATAAAGTTGATGATTATGTTTCTTCCTCTTTGAAGTCTCTTGATACTACTTTTGATACTTCTTCAATTATTTTGACTCGTCCAAAGGAAGTCAGTGGTCATATACGATCCCTAAAAAATAGGAAATCTCCGGGTGGGGACGATGTACATAACATTATATTAAAAAACATACCCCAGAAATGTTTGGTATTAATCACAAAGATATTTAACTCTTGTTTAAGATTAAATTATTTTCCTGTAGCCTGGAAGACAGCTAAAGTTATTGCAATTCCTAAAGTTGGCAAAGACCACAAGCAACCTGTCAATTATCGTCCTATTAGTTTACTACCTAATATAGGTAAGATTTTCGAACGAATAATCTATGATCGCTTACTACGTTCACTCAGTAGTCGTTTTATAAATGAACAATTTGGTTTTCGACGTTCACACTCCACTATACAGCAACTGGCAAGAGTTAGTGAGCACGTATCCCATAATTTAAATTTAAGGCAATCTACGGGCATGGTTCTTTTGGATATTGAGAAAGCATTTGATACCGTATGGCATAATGGCCTATTACACAAGCTTCTGGTGTCTCAAGTACCCAAAAACTTAGTAAAAATTATACAATCATATCTTGAACACCGTAAATTTAAGGTATTCATTAGTGGCACTTCCTCTGAGCTATTTTCTGTCCCAGCTGGGGTACCACAGGGATCAGTTTTAGGACCACTACTGTTTTTGGTCTACCTTAATGATATACCAAAACAACCTAGGACACATTTAGCATGCTTCGCTGATGATACTGCATCGTATTCGTCATCTAATGATGAAGAGTTAATAATCAAGAGACTTCAATACTCGATCAACCTATTATCTGGATACTTCAGACAATGGAAGCTCAAGTTAAATGAGTCTAAGACTGAGGCCATAATGTTCTCTAGGAAACGTAAGCCACCGGATAAATATTTAATAATCAATGGACATAACATCCCCTGGAGCAACTCGGTGAAATATCTCGGCGTTAAACTCGACACGAAACTAAACTGGTCTTCACACATTGACTATATCCGGTCTAAAGGCCTCAGGGCTTTTGGAGCAATTAGCCCAATTATGTGCCGAAAAAGCAACCTTAGTTCTAAAACGAAGATAAAAATTTATTCAACTTTACTACGGCCCTGCATTACTTACGCTGCACCCGTGTGGAGCAGCACATGCGAAAGTAATTATAGAAAACTTCAAATTGTACAGAACAAAGCATTTAAAATAGCTTATAATACTAAATTTCGGACAAATCTTTATAACCTTCACGATAAAATTAATTTTCCCAGTATAAAGCAGTATATATTAAAACAAACAAGGAAATTTTACTTGTACACGAACAAAACTAGTATAAATAACCTTATTTCATCGATAGGCCAATCGCGTATTTCTAAACTTTCATACGTCGATACTTACAAAAAATATCGCTTACCGCATCACTACGTTCTCGACGATACCGACGATGATAACGAGTGAAATGTAGGTTCTAGCTGTGCACAAGTTATAATTACGGGTAGGTGTGATACAACTGCGTTAGCAAAGTACTCTATTGCTTGTTTTGTTATGGAATTAAATGAGGAATTATAGGGTACTTTCGCGAATGCCTTCTTCAAATGCAAATTTTATGTAAATAACTATTGATTATGTAGGTATGTTTTAATGTAATTTTAGTTAACATTATTATCGATTATATGCAATGACGATGCTACGTATTTCATAAGTAGGTAAGTCATTTGCTATCATTTTACAGAACGAGTTCATTCTCGTATGTACCTAGTGTGTTTAAGTTACATCGCAAAAAATGCGCATTTATAAATAGTGCATACTGTCAAGTCTAAGATAAGGCTTATAGAATTAGGGTTGATTAATAATATAATTTAGGTTTTATAAAGTGTGTAGATTAATATAAATATATTATTTATTTAAAAGGCTTAAAGAGGCGCGTGTAGTCTGACAAGTCATTTTATTTAAGCTAATCTTAATATGTACTTGACCGTGTCTAGTGTATATTGTAACAGTTATATTATGTTAAATAAAGAACTTTTAAAAACAAAAACAATAGTGCGCAAGTATTACTGTTACAATTTGAAGAGCACTGTAGCAAGTGAAATGACTGGGCGAATGAGACTAAAACACGAATGTCTCAGTGCAGTGCCACCCAAAACTATTCTAAGTTCTGGGTGGCAATGCAATTAGCATTGGCAAGCGAAGTGCTTACATCAAATGCACATCACATCTTCAAAATTATTTTACTCTGACCAGATACTCCGCTGCGTTCTATGGGAGTAATTCTTGTCGAATATTTGTTCTGTCGAAGCAATGACATGTCGAACTATGTTTTTTTAAGTAAGCAACTGTCGTGGTATAGAACTTATATAAATTCAGAGGTACACTGGATCTTTATGTCTAATAACTATTAGACGAATAAACAATATGCTATATCAAAATTTGTGCAAAAAATATTAGTCTAAACTATATTTTATGCTTACTGAAATAGTATGCCAAAAAAAATATTTAAACTATGATTATGACAAAAACAAATAGGTATGCGTAAGTCGTTATGCCAAATCAGACAAAAAAAGTTATGCAAACAATTTGAAAAATTTAATACCGACTTCCATTCTATTCAGTTATTGGAGTGTATCTCAAAAACTACTGTACCGAATTTGATGAAATTCAAATGGGACCACTCGGGAAGCACCAGCTTTCAAACAAAAAAGAAATTTGAGAATCACCACAGGTCCACCCTATCGAAAGTTATGAGGTAACAAACATAAAAAAACAGTCGAATTGAGTACCTCCTCCTTTTTTTTGGAATTCGGTTGAAAAAAATGAATCCCCAATAGTATCCTATTATATATCCCCAATACTAAGTAACGGGACGGTCTTAAAGTTAAAATACAAGATGAACTATTTCGAACACACAATCGCATCCTTATCATTATTATGTCAGCGGACACATACACACTCATATTTTGTTAGTTTATGTTTTAAATTTTATTTAACAGGAAGCACGCCTAAAGTTACTCTAAATTACTCTTACTCTTAACTTGTAACAAGTTCAAATTCAATAATGAATGCATTGCAATCATTAAATTAATGCTATGAAATTTGTATTATGCAAAGCAGAAGGAAAACTGAGTGAGCCCCTGATAATACAGATGAAAATTGGAGTGCGAAGCGTACTGATCTGCCTAAGCTTCAGACACTCCAATTTTCATTCTTTTATTTCAGCATACAAACTAATCCTGGTTATTCTTTTTACTTACAATTGGGACCTACTGTTTACTTTTTTATAGCTAAAGCGACAACGGGTACGGACTACGAGTTCTTGTTATATGTATTGATGTCACAAAAAATATTCAAAGATTAGACGTTGCTATAGTTGCAAATGTCACACACTAATAGCGCCCCGCGGTTTCACCTCCGAGGTAAAGGATGATGATGATAAAAACTATATGCATTCCCAACGCCTTATTTATCGTTAAATAATACATATCTTTAAATTTTAAACTTTATAGTATAGTATTAAAGTTCAAATTGACTTTTAAGTTTTATTACGAATCGATGTATGGGGTATTGCAAAGTGTTGTTTTAGATCTTTTCAGACATTTTTTTTATTTTTGTCTCACCATAAGAACCATTCTCGTACTTCAATAATATATAATAATATATATATTAATAATTAGAATATCCTAAAAGAGAATTAGCAAAATCGGTTCAGCTGCTCTCGAGATTTGCGCTTAGCAACACATTCAGCGATTCATTTTTATATATAGATTAGTTACAAACCTCCATCTATACAAACATTCGCATTTATAATATTAAGTAAGATAAGATAAATTTAACACCTAACAATGTGTTGACCGAACGATAATTTTTCGTTATCATGTATCCGATTAACTTGTAAGCGGTATACAGTTGCTTGTATAGTATGCCGTTACGTGCACTGGATGCAGCAGTTTTTACAAATCTTCGTCTCATCTCAGAAAAATTTGGTAAATCTCATCAGGTTTTATATTTACTTGACTGTACAAACATAATACAATAACATAACTTATCATAACATAACATTGTGTGTTAAGTTTAAATAAACTTAGAGAGTTCATCTTATGGAGATCATGAGCCGCATGATAAAGGGAGCATGATCACTAGTACCATTATTGGTGGCAAAATAAATTTTATCCAAACTCAAAGTTGCTTTTTAATTATGTGTTTTTTTTTATATGATGGATTAATGATTTTCAACTACAAAATGAATCAAATAAATTAACGTGTACTGTGTGTGTAACGTGCGATGTTTGTCGTTTTAACTAAAATATATATGTAAGAAATAAATAAATAAAATAAATACATTGCAGCAGCAATTAGAGTCGGCAAATCTTGAAATTGAGAATCTGAATCTACAAAACACAAGGTTATCAAAGGATCTTGAACAGTCAACCAAGATAATAGAACTGTATAAAAAGATTAGCACGCCGTCATCACAGACAAATTGTGCTACGCCATTATCACTTAGAAAACAAAAAAATAAATCAAAAAGGACTATCAGCACCGTGAACACCCCCTCTGAAACCCCAGTAAAATATTCAAAACAAGTAACCAGTCAACATCCTCAATATGCTGAAAAATTCACACCAAATATATATAAAACCAGACAAGAAAATAGTAATGAAATCTTGAATGCAATGTTACCAAGCGAAAACATAACAACAAAATCGAATCAAGGAGTACAACCAGTGGGCAAAACCGAAATATCTCAACAAAAAAGAAGAATTACTATCATTGCTGATCAACAGGGACGACAACTACGATCGACCTTACAGAATTTAGTAGGCGCTGAGTACACAGTAGAATGTATCTTAAAACCAGGAGCGACGTTCCGTCACATCTTAGCAAACGAACAAGAAAAATTGAGAAATCTAAATCGTAATGACTACATCATTGTGTTAGGAGGTACAAACGAAAGAAGTCCCTATGAATTTCAAAATCATTTGAATAGTTTTTTCACGGACATAATAAATCCTAACATAATTGTATGTGAAATTCCATATAACCGCACACTACAAGCTAAAAAACTGAATAATGATCTGAAATTCATATGCGGTAAATACAAAAATGTTAATTTTATAGACATGAATTATAGTAAATATATACCGAAAAAGGAAAATACAGTTATATATACGGCTAGAAATATTTTAAGAGATATAATACGCTTAGATTACCAATACAAACTAAATAATATGAGACGTAGCATTAAAGTTGCAGATAATGTAGTAAATATTAATAAAAGTACCCAAACAACAGGGGACTTAAACACAAATGTTAATGCTACACAGGCAGTAAATGTTGAACACAACCAGGCTTCAACAACCAAACAGTTTTTTCGAGTATAACTTTGTACACATAATGCACCAAAACATAGATGGTCTAGTGAGCAAAATGGACGATCTAACTATATGTATAGACAATTTGAAACACAATTTTTCCTTTGTTGATGTAATATGTATAACTGAACACAATATGATCCAAAACGACTCTTCAGTGCTTAATATTCCCAACTACATTTTGGCTACCAAATTTTGCCGAAATAATAGAGCGGGCGGTTCCTGCATATTAATTTACAAACAACATAAATATAAAATACTGCCAGAAGTAAATAACTTGAGCTTAAGAAACATATTTGAATGTTGTGCGATCGAATTGGTTGAGCATAAAATCATTATAGTTTGCGTATACAGATCTCCAAGAAATAAAGAATCCATAAGAGAACAGTTTTTTAAGAAGCTTGAGGAGGTTTTGGATAATATTTGGTACCGTAATAAAAAGGTTGTTGTTTGTGGCGATTTCAACATAAACATACTGAAAAAAGAGCCAGCTACTAGATGGTTAGAAGAAATAGTATCGAATTTCAATCTTAAACTTAGCGTAAATCAACCCACTAGACTTAGTAGTAAGACATGTCTAGATAATATTGCCCATAACATGAGAGGCTGTAAAACAATGGTTATGGAATATGCGTTATCAGATCACACTGCTCAAGTTTTAAAATGCCCAGTAAAGAAGAGTTATTTTATCTCACATTTCTTTAAATGGAAACGAGATTATAACAACGACAACGTCAAAAAGTTTGTTGAATGCCTCAGCAGTCTGTCTTTTTGCGACATATATAATGCCGAAGATTTTGAAATAGCATATAATGAATTCATGGACATTTATTTGCTGTTCTATAGATTATGTTTTCCAGCAGTAAAGGTGAAAATTCCCCTGAATAAACGTCCTAAATGGTTAAGCAAAGGCATAAAAGTCTGCGCAAAACGAAAACGTTGCTTGCTTTGGAAATATAGACATTCCTCATCTTACACTGATAAAACTAATTTCAAGCAATACTCTGCCAGACTTAAACGAGTTATCAAACAGACACAAAAAGCGCAAAATAATTATTATATACAACAGTCAAGTAATAAATCTAAAGCTGTGTGGGATGTAATAAATAAAAACAGACAGTATAATATAAAAGAAGAGATTAGTAATATTAGTGTGAATGGGACAATGGTATCTGATCCACAACAAATAGCCGAATGTTTCAATGACTTTTTCATAGAAGATATAAAAAATATATCAAAAAGTAATAGTACTACAACGGGAACATTAAAGCATGCTAAAATGAATTCGTGTTTTATGGAACCGACAAATGAGAATGAAATTGAAAATATTATACTGTCTCTCAAAAACACGAACAGTACTGGTTATGATGGTATCTGCACTAAAATAATAAAGCTAACTGTCAAACTCGTATCGCCTGTTCTTAGTCACATCATCAACGGCTGTATTGAAAACGGAATATTTCCCGACAAGCTCAAGACTGCCGTCGTAATACCACTTTTTAAAAAACAAGATAAAACAGATATGAAATTTTACAGACCAATAGCGTTATTACCAGTATGTTCTAAAGTTTATGAAAGGGTTATCCATAGGCGTCTTAGCAATTATTTTGAAAGCAACAACATTTTTGCACCAGAGCAGGTTGGCTTTCGAAAAGACAAGTCAATAAATATGGCTCTTCTTGACTTTCTTGAGATTGTATATACTGGTCTTGATTCCAAAAAAAGAGTCACAGCACTATACATGGACATGACCAAAGCTTTTGATCACGTAGACCACAACATTTTAATGAAAAAACTTGAGTTTTACGGTATAAGAGGAAACATACTAAGGCTAATAAAGTCATACCTAACTAATAGACAGCAGTACGTTGAAATCACGAGGCTAAACGTGAACACTAAAGTAGAAGTCAAATACTGTTCAGACTGCAGAACTGTAAAGTATGGGGTGCCTCAGGGTAGCATACTAGGACCCTTATTGTTCTTAATCTACGTTAATGATTTTCCCCGGGTTATAACCCATCCATTGGTCATGTTTGCCGATGACAGCACTGCTGTTTTCACGGACAACAACAACAATAACCATGAAAATGACATAAATAACTCTTTAAAATTAATAATTGAGTGGCTACACAATAATAATCTTTTAATTAACTTGGACAAAACTCACACAATGACTTTTAAAAATATTAATTCTAAATTTGACATTCTAAACATAAATTACAATGAAAAACATATTGACGAAATACATAAGACCAAATTTCTAGGTATTTTCATAGATTCCAACTTATCGTGGAAATCACATGTGGAGTATGTATGTACAAAAATAAACAAGTTTTCATATGCACTATATATGTTACGCAAAGTAGCGAATGATAAAGCGCTGTTAAATGCCTACCACGCGTATGTAGGCTCCACACTCAGGTATGGAATCCTTGTTTGGGGAAATTCTACGGAAAAAGAAATTGCATTCAAGTCGCAAAAAAAGTGTATCCGAGCAATGTGTTAAACCAACAGACTCATGTAAACAATATTTCCAAAAATTGAAACTTCTTACTCTCCCTTCATTATACATATACGAGTTAGCTACGTTGGTAAGAAATAATTTACACGATTTTGATACATTAAAGAGTAGGCGACATCAAAATGTGCTATGTAATCCAAACAGTAAAAAAGCTGTACATAGTAAAAGTGTTTTTGTGATGAGGGTAAAAATATACAACAAATTACCATCAACTGTTAAGGACACAGAGAATAATGACATTTTTAAATATAGATTAAAGAAGTTTCTGATCGACAAGGCATATTACAGCATTGATGAATTTTTTAAAGACAAACTATAATAGATATGACAGATAGGTAAATCAATTAATGTAATCATTGACTAATGTACTAATGAAATTGTTATTATTATTATTAATTATTGTAATTTGCACGCCATTATGGTAAGAATACAGAGCTACGCGTTGTTTAAATATAAGACCTATATACTACCAAACTGTATTCGAACAATAAATGAATTTTGATTTTGATTTTGAAGAACTATTCCCGTAACTAAGTTCTTTGCTATATAAGAAAGTGTGAAGTGAAATAGTATTTTAGATCAACTTTGAATTACATCTGAGAATCTGATTCTGAGAATCTGCTGAAAATAGTCACCTAACATCTACCATTTTGAGCACTTGAATAGAAACGCAAACAAACACACACACACACTCACATCACAAAACCAAATACATACACACACAAACACACTCACACACCTCACGCAAAACGCATTTTTATGAATCACAGCAACAAATCTCGCACCTCATTCACTCTGTTCGCCGTATTTGTAATTATCTACACACTCAATCACACCATAATCTCCGCACCATAAACATGATATTTAAGCGTAGTGATCGTGGCTCCTGCGATACAGGTTCGCCTAGTGCAGGACTCTCAAGCAATCTGTTAACCTTTATAAGTAGTTCTTATATTATTTAAGATATTGGTTTAAATCCAGTTTATTTTATTAAGGTTAAAAATTTTGTTCTTTTGTTAATCTTTTGTATTTTCTCGGTGTATTCTTTGGTAATAAAAAATATTATTATTATATTATTACATTAGAAAAAAACACAAAAGAATGTTGCTTGGGATTCTACCTCTCCCCTATTAATATTCGTAGCTATATATTATTTTAAACAAGGAAGAGCGGGGTCCTCTGGCACAGGCATTATAATCTCAAAAAGTGGACTCCTGCCCATTTTTGTAAAGTTTTATTTAACAAACATTTATTATTATTATCTTAAAGGATCTGCCAATTACCTTATATTTAGCAACTCTCAAATCCTCAGGCTATAGCATTAGAATCTGACCTATCCAATGCATGCAGGCAGATCATAGTGCCAGTTAGGATGTTCTATCAAATAGTTTATTTCTCTAATTATACTCACCCGTCGGCTGGTAATTATACTGGTACGTATCTGCCAGAACCATTATATTGCTTCCACGTCTGAATGGATCGTGATAAATCACTTCGGGAAATATAAACGTGTCGGAGTTATCGGGGTTTGCTTGCGCTGTGTTGGAGCCATCAAAGTACCAAATTGGCAGATCTGAAATATTTGATGAGTATTTTTATTGTGAAATCAAATTATGGACAAACCGCTTGCTGGATATTAGGTAAGTTGTTGTCCCTAGCAGTTGCAGTAACACTTAGAGCATTTAGTTTTAAAGCTATGCTTCTACTTTCAGGCACTTCATTGTGCCTGTCAACAAGAGAAAAGAAAAATATGTTTTGACAATATTATTATTACTAGCTTTAGCTTTCTGACACTTTTTATGTATAAGACAAACGTACGACAATTGTGTCAAAAGTAACGAATGATTTACGGCCAGTTTTAATAATCTGATGGTTTGTTTACCCTACTAGATAGATATTTGTCACTAGCTACGAAGAAATAATAGTCAGGAAGCATAATTCAGAACAAATTCCACACAAAAAGTGGCCCTTCAAATCAAAACAACGTATGATTCCAAATACAAATTACTTCCGAGGTTACAAATAGACATGTTCGGTGATTGGTTTAAATTCAGAAGGAAAGCAGGAATTGGTTTACGCGCGTGCTGCAACGTCTACAATGACAGCAGAGTCATAGCGGCGTGGACGATGTTATGCAACAAGTGGACTGGACCAACTCAATAATAAATTAATCATAAATCTCGTATGTCTCGCGAAATATAATTAATTTATTAATTTTTGGTTAGAAGACATTAGAAGAGATTCTTTGCAATGTAGTAAAAAAAGATTATGAAACATTTTAGGCTTATACATTTTACCATAAAAAAGTCGTTATTTGCCAGCTGGATGTTTTTCAGTGGTCACAGAATACCTTCATTATCAATTTAGAAAATTCAATCAATTTATAGAATTACTTTAGAAAAGCACTGTGTTGATATTACTGACAAATTAATTAGCAACTCAGCTAAACCACTTTAAAATTTACAGAGGGTGAATTTTCATTAGCTTGAAAAATTAAACGTGCTTTAATTTGACCAAACAATGAACTGTTTTTTTAATGCTATATAGTTACCTATATTGCATACCAACTGTAGGCAATCGTTTATTGTTCATTGTCTGTAGTATTTCTTTAGAGCGTAAGCCCTTTTGAAGCGCCAATTCGCGTTTTTGCTGAGTATTTGAAGGGTCACATAATAATGATTGATTATTTTATCACGATTATGTCAATTATTCTTACCTGATGTAATAGAACATTATTTGATTAACAAGTTCAAGTTCCATAGACTACAATATAGAAATTGTTTATTAGTTTGTTATTGCCGAGCGGTGTAGAGACCGCTCGGCAATAACACACACGTTTTTAAAAACAAATCATAAAAGCGGTCGCGCCAGTCACTCAGACGCGGCTGAGGCCTCTTAGAGAGAGGTCAGAGGACGTATCGCTCTGACGCCCACGCTTACACAACTAAATTTTAGTGCGCTCAAAACTTCCTGATACTTATTGAGGTAACATTTCTAAGTGGGATTCTAACAAATAATTTTATTTGACATCTAGTGCATCAACAATAGAAATTTCATTGTTATAATGACATCGACCCTTGAGGGGCTAGTATTTTGCTATTAACCAAATTTCTTATGCTTATACTTGGTATCCAGGAATCCATGCTGGAGCCGGAAACTGGTAGCAGGAACTACCTATGTGATGGTTAATAGTAGACACACCGTGTTTGGGATCGTATGAATCGTGATACCTTTTTTCTAGCTGGTGACCAGGACCTGATGCTGGATCCAGAAACTGGTAGCAGGAACTATTTGATGGTTGTTTTATTTGCTATTCTCATCTCTTTTTGGTAGGTACATGAGTTAAATCATACTTTTTTCTAGTCTATGCTCTTGTAGATAACATGTACTTGATTAATAATTATAATTTTTTGTTAATTAATGTCGATATTAAAAATAAAATGTGTCTTGCGTGATATTTTATTTCACCTTTTTGACCTACGTCTATTTGTGACATAAAAACCAAAGTAGATAAAAAAAAGATCCAAATATTAATGCGCGCTATTTTGGTCTAGCGGTAAGGCTAATGTAAAATACCTAAACTCGCGCAGCACTGCGCAGAATAAAGGCTCTTAAAGATGTTGATGTTTCTTCGGGACAAATCATCAGCATAAAAAGATAAATATGATATTTTATATAACATAATTTAAAAAAACAGTAGGTACTTACTGTACCAACTGGTAGGTAGGTACTGCAGTTTTGTGTAACATGGTCCATAATTTTTTTATTATCTATAAATTTATTGTTTTCAGTCAAAATTAACGTAGTATAACTATGCTGGTTTTCACAGGCACTCATACTCTTGTTTTTCTAGCTTAAGTGCAGCTAGGCACTTATTTTGCCGCATTGAATCGGCAAGCAAGCGAGAATAAAACATAACAAGCAAAACCATTGGACATTACATACATTTCAATATTTAGTCCTAGTAGAAAAAAATACATCCTAAGTTAAATAAAAATTGACTGACTTTATTTTGCATAGTATTGACCATCTCGATTTGTTAACGTATTTGAACATCTTTGAATAATTATAATTTTGCTATTATTTACTAGTAAAAGTGATCCTTGGACATTTAAATCGTGTATTGTTTCTGCACCACTTCACAACGAATGCTGGCATGATGATCCACAACTGAAGTTCACATTGATAAAAATGAAAATGTACGCGAAGATTTGAAGTGTGCTCGCTTGCAAGTAAAATGTCCGACTGATGACGTATTGAACACGACTTTTAAGCCCCGCCTACTTGAACACGACTTTTGTTGGGTCATTTTTTTAACGCAGTTACAGTTCCTGACTATTATTTCTTCGTAGGTCACTAGGTATTTATATTGATGCTATTTCAATTTCTATACATTGTAAGGAAACCTGTGCATACCGGCCGTTAAATGACACGATACTTTTCTAGATAAAGGAACCTGATACCACATAACATGCTCAGTCAACAAATGGCATATAAAAAAAAAATTGTGAAAATGTTGTTGAAAAAGCTTTTAAAAATCACTATGACAACCAAATCTCAGCGTCTAACATTATTATTCTCAGATACATAACGTGTATGCACACAGGGCATTAAATGATACGATACTTTTCAAAATAAAGGAACCTGGGGTTACAAAACATACTCAGTCTACAAATGGCATTTTTAACAATGTTTTTCATTCGATTCATATTAAGTAAAAAGTTTGTTGAAAAACCTTTGAAAATCACTACGACAACGGAACAAAATGGAGCGTCTAACATTATTATTCTCAGATACATAACATCTTCGTAATACGTCATAAAACCCTTTGCACCCGCCACCCTATACAAGATATCGAAATAGCTTAAGCCCAACATATTTTTTGCTTAATAAACTTGATGGACAGGCGGAAGGGCAAACAGGACTTTCCGTCGAAATGATTGATGGACCAAAATAAAAGGGTTCGTGCAAGCAACATTTGATTTTGTTGGCTTGGTTTAAAATAATAGTCTTCTTTGATATATTAATGCGCTGTATTGAAAACGATGACGGCTGATTTAACGGACACCAATGTCAATAAATTGTCATCAATTATCCACCGTGTCATTGTTTTTTGTATACCTACTAACCTTAATATCCTACTAAGGTTTATATTTGAAAAAAAAAAACAAGTTTTATTAAGGGCTTTCCTTACTGTTCATGTTTAATTTCGACTCTACATATGTGTATAGATGACTGTTGTATTGAGTTTGTTTTGCCTGGTCGTCCTGAGAGCAATTTGAAAATTAGTGTTTGCTCAATGAAAAGTAAAATTCGCGGAGCCTTAAGATATCACGAAACTCGCGGTGGTTAAATCATTAAGCGGTGTGTACTATCGTTTATAACTATAGCTGATTTTCCCGCGGCTTGGCTCACGTCATCTACATGCCAAAAAAAATTATATGTTGATTAAGAGCAAAATTAAAAAATACATATATGCTAATGTTATATTATTACTATTTTAGCACGTTACCCATCATAATTCGGCTCTTTGATGTCCTACTGCAATCAATACTATCTGATGTTTAGCACAACATAACCATAACATAATCAGCCGATTATTTTGCCACTGCTGGACACGAGCCTTCCTCTCAGAGCAAGGAGTTGGCCATAATCCACCACGCGCCGACAGTGCGGCTTATGGTGGATAGGCTATTGGTCAACTCATGTGGAAGTTTTCAGGCGTTCCGAAGGCCTTCGACATAGACTGTCATAAAACAAACAACCGGTCCCGACGGCTTAACGTGCCCTCTGAAGCAGGGAAGCGCTCAGTTAAATAATACTACTAGCGGTCACCCATCCAACTCCTGACCGCAGCAAGCGTTGCATAACTTGTTGATCGGTTAAGATCGTCAAGATCACCTTCGCTGCGAGCGTGTGCACAAACATCACCAAAATAATTGTAAAAACAGGCAACAAGTTCTATTCAGCAGGTCTAGAGTTACTTAGTAAAAATATATTAGATACCACATTTTTTTTTATATAATACTAGCTGCGCCCCGCAGTTTCACCTAAGTGGCGATGGATGATGATGATGATGATGATGACGATGATGTTGATGATTAAAAAGTATTCTATATGTTATTTCAGCACCTCATCTATCTACATACCAAATTGTATTAAAATACATTCAGTATTTTATGCGTGAAAGAATAACAAATATCCATCCATCCACCCATCGAAACTTTCACATTTATAATATTAGTGGGATTCTACACGCTTTATAAATCGGCTCCCTCATGTCGCATTGAAATAGAAACCTTTTATATCCGCCGAAAAAACAAAGCAAAATATTTAACTGTGAGCGCGATAATTATTTCATAATTAATATGATAGTAATTTTTAAATTATAAATTACCTAACATTATACATTTCTTCTTATAAAATGTATCTTGCTATATTTTTGTATATGTAACAAGCAAGATACTCGTATTTCAAAAACAGTTTTCTCTTTTGGAAAAATAATTTCAATTTACAGATTGTTCACCTGTATAGTTTTATTGAATTAATTATAGAAACCCTATCTCACACCTGCATCCTCTCAAACATGTACGGCCTGGGCCGCAAAGAAAGCGGGTCGGTTAGAAAAGATGCGATAACTTTTAAAGTATTTTAGCAACTCCCAAGCCCAAATTTATTTATTTCATAATAATACGAAAAAAGTAAAAATTTTTTTTTCAATTTTTAAATTACGATATGTCACTAGATTTCGAAAATGAGCTACAATATCAAAATATACAACACTAGCTGACCCGCCAGCGGCTTCGCTCGCTCGGTCTTGGTGTAGTGGTGGAAGTCCCGTTTTGGAACCTCGAGGTCATTATTTCGATCCCCGGGTCGGACAGTTATTGTTTTTTTTTTCTGAGAAAGAAAGTTTTTCTGTTTACCAGTCTGGAGACTGGAACAGTGCCCCGTAGATGGCAATAGTCTCGCTCCCTGTTACATGATCACATGACCAAAAACATATATGGCGAAACGCAGGCGTTGAAAACACCGATGCTTACCTCTTCGAGGATTATATAGGCAAAAGTATCGATTCACTCAAGACCGCTAGACTGATGTTACTGCCCCGCGGTTTCACCACCGTGGTGATGGATGGTGATGATGAGGAAAGTATCCTATTAAAATACCGCTGCTTACCTCTTCGAGGATATATAGGCGAAATTATTTGTAATGTTGTGTTTAAAAATAACATGTAAGTATTGCGGGCGATTCACTCAAGACCGTTAGACTGATATTTCACTTTCGTGGTGATGGCGGAATCGCTCGACTACAGTCGGTGAACAACAAAGATCACATGCCGACTCTATTGCTGAGCACTTCTAGTGTATCGAGCTGTCAAAATCATTGCGTGCTTTTGACTACGCTATCAGAAACTGACACATCTTGGACACAACTCTATCGACAGAAAATAAGTCATTATTACGATCTAGACGTAAGCGGAGATCTTGTTATTTTGTCAATGCTGTGCCCAAGAATATTGGGCTTTTTCACCCGCGTAGTGATAGATGTTGATGACGATGATGATGAAAAGTAGCCTATGTGCTATTCCAGACTATAATCTATCACTATGTCAAATTTCAACCAGATCCGTTTAGCCGTACTGTTGTGATTGAGTAACAAACATCCAGATATCCATCCATCTAAATTTTCACATTTATAATATTAGTGGGATTACCGGTTTTGCCAAACTGACATTTGTAATCTTTAGATGGGAACATTGAATTGTCTATGCGCTTATATTGTAACCTGACCAATAATGAATGAATCAAAAAAAAAGTTAAGCTTACCTATATCTATCCCTGTGGCACTACAGTACAATGTATATAGACTTTCTTGTTTATCCTTTGTTGTATGAAATTTGACGAGTTTTTATTCTATACGTATTGTCTCGTGTCATTTCGTCCAAAGAGTACATTATACAGCAGAATGTAACCTCAATTTCTTTTGACACAAAACTTCACAAACCCTAGTTAAAGACTTAACCCTCCCACATTGCTGGGTTAAATATTTCAATAAATAACCTTAGATTTGCTCTTAACCTTTAATGCTGCAAGATAAATTATTTATAAAACCCCGTTTTAGCAGTTAACTCTGAGTTATTGAAGCTAACTCTGGAACGTGCAAGTGGCCCTTAATAAAACAATATAGATGTGTAAGATTTGTAAATAACACTATTTTAAGTGATATTTGTGGATATTTGGGAGAAAATACGAAACTTTCTGGTTAAGAGTAAAAAGTGCTCAATAAATCTCCCCCTCTTACATTCAGTAACGTCGTTTCCCATGGTTACCGCATGGTCGTGTTTCTGTATCTAATATGTTTTTCCAACGACAACACGTCACGATAGAAGAGAAATAAATGTTCAAACATTTCTTATCGTATACGACTGAATGTGATTTGTTGAAATGATTTGTTAAACTTGCCTTCCTTAAATTTATTGCAAATAATGTATGTTCGTAAAAATTTACATGCATAAGTTAAATAGTGATCACCACCTTTTAAATATTAGGAATAAGATTAAGATAGCTGTACCTAGTTTTAGACTTGCGAAGACTAATTAGTCGTTCCTAGGATATGTGTGCGTTTTACAATAAAATCCCAAAACACATAACTGAGCTCACAGAGGGACGATTCAAGTTAACTGTAATAGTACATTATGGCACTAGTGTGTAACATTGGTGATTACCACCGAGGCGCCATTGAATCTTAAAATCTGAAAAAGAGCCGAGGACGGTAATCATCAATACACACGTGTATCATACGACGTTCTTCAACACACTTGTGAATAAAATAACAATAAAAACTCATTTTATTTAGTAGATAAAAAGTTTATTTAGAGAAACAATTAGTAAATGTGTAGTTAGTAAAATTATAATTAACTGTTTTTGATGGCTTAGCGGTCTCATCAGATGGATTATTTATAGAAATATTTTCATGTTCTATTGTAATTTTAGATGGCTCATTATTCGTGTGGGTAGGTGAAATCCAATCATTGGATGTACTTGGTGTTTCGTCAGTAGGAAGCGCCTCAGAATCAAGTTTTATTCGTTTTGTGATTTTTGCACAAATTTCCTTCTTGTTTTGTATGGAATCTTCTACGTGTGATTCTGCTACATTGCTAGATCGCCACCCACCATGACGCTTCAAAGTCATTATATGAGCTCCTGCATTAGCCAGCAATGTAGCTCAAGTTCTTCTGAAACTATGTCCAGTGTAGCTCTCAGCATCTGCTAAACCTTAAAACTTAGCGATTTCTTTAGGCATAGAACCAAATTTGTTTATACCTATAGGCTGACAGGTACATTTACCATTCTGGTAATTTAGAAAGAAATGGTCAGTTTTGCTTTTCGTGACCGCAAACTTTCATAGATAGATAGATAGATAGATAGAATAACTCTTTATTGTAACACCACATTATACATAAGTCATTTCGATACAATTGTACACAAAAATATCTTATTATAATGAAATGCTTAAAACTAATAGTGTCACAATGGGGGTCTTATCGCTAAGAGCGATCTCTTCCAGACAACCATGCATGGAAAGAAATGGACATAAGCTTATAGAGGTGGTGTATAAACCAAAAATATTTACATACCAAAGATTCAGAATGTAGCTAAAAATACATAATTACATTAAACAATAAACAGGGTGTTTGGTAGAGGGTCCGACAAATCAAATGAGCGTTTTCGGGGGCCCATTTGGAGAATACAAGTTGGCCAAAAAAAATTCCTGATCCCCCAATTTTATTTAAAAAATTTTTTTTGTGAATTTTCCCATTTTCACCGAAATTGTATTTACCTCCATAACATTTGTAAAATCTGTTTGAGACCGGATGTTTTTACTAGAATTTGGTCTCTAATACACCTTCAGGCCACGCAAAGCAAAATTGGATACATATATGGTACATAATAATATACCATACATATATTTAAAATACATATATAGGTACTATACAATAAATATTAAATGCAAAATAGGTTATAAATATAGAATTTAGTTAGTTAGCGCTAGGTAAAACGCTTTGACACGTTGTTTAAAAGTGTCCAATGAAGGCGCACGTCTAACTTCATAAGGCAAAGCGTTCCATAGGCGAACATGTTCAACACTAAAAGAGGAACCATAAAAAGTGGTGCGGTGTTCCGGGGTTCTTAACATTAAGTTCTCTGATGACCGTAGAGATAATGAACTTCCAACATCTAAAAATTCAATACTTTCCTGATGATAGCGCGGGGATGAGGGATTGAACAGTAAACTATAAAGTAGGGACAATATATGAGCATTCCGGCGACAGCGAATGGGAAGCCACTTGAGTTTAGTGCGAAATTCATGGTCATATTTTTTTCATACTTCTTAACAATTTCATAGAATGGACCGTGTATGGTGAATGACTTTGGTATTTTATTTTTCGTGATAGGTATCTTCACTAAAAGCATCTAGCCATGGTTTTCCATGTTTTATACGGTTATATTTGTTAATTCTTGTATCCTACAGGCACTAGTTACACCAAATATTAAAGCCACCTGAAAAAAAAGAAACAATAATTAAGTTCAACACACAACACAGACTGAAGTCGCGTAGATATTTAAAATTAATTTAACTAACCTTCGTAGCCAGATATTGGTTATCTGGAGCATCTTCTATAAATTTTTCAATATCGTCAGACGATAAAACCTTTGATTTCTTGCTTTTAAATCCATCGGATAGTCTCTTTAGATAAGCTGACAAATTAGAGTATGTTTTAAGTCCACTCCATTCTTTGTTTGGACTGTACTTTATAACATTGAGTATAAAAACCACAAAGAGCTAGGTTTGTACTTATTCTTCGGACTTTTCTTCGTAACTAGTACTTGTAGACACTTTAATTAATAAATAACTATAATTTCAATAGTGAAAACAAGTTGTGAAAAATGTTTCGCTATGGCGGGAAAAATTAATCAGTTTTCCTATGCGCGCGCATTGCTATCAGCCACAGTCTAAGGGGATGAGGTTTTTTTTTTATTTTCCACGCACCTATTCTGCCACGTACAAAATGGGGAATTTAAAGTTTTCTTTTATTACAGAGATAACAAAAGTTATATTTGAGTGAAATTTTTATTTACTAAACACGTACGAGTTAAAAGTATCTATTTAAATAAGAAGTTGCATGAAATGAGCAAGCAATAGGAACATTAATTTATTTGTTCTATTGAACACGATCTTTTTTTGAATAAAATCTTTTTTAAGAACAAAGCACCTCAACTAATAAAATTTAAAAAAATCTATAACTCACTAGTGAGTTATAGCAATGAAAAAGTCACAGTTTGATTATGGGGTCATTCTGTGCCTAATTGCGGTTACCATAGAGCCACTTTATGAGCGATTGTGTTAAAATTTTTATTTTTAATAAGTGGCAAGTTGTCATCTGCCACCCATTAAATGTAGTACCTTAGTAGAAACATTGTAAAAACTATATGGAAAAAATGGCCCTGAGTTTTTTGCCGCTTCTTCTCGGTAGGCTCTATATATTTTTGAACGCGGCGGTAGAGTATTTAGACTACATTACATAATGAATAATTGACGTTCATAACTGCGTTTTTGATGCCTAAATTGAATAAATAATTTTGATTTCGACTTTAAAACCTATAAGTACTAAGTAGCCCTACTAAGTACTTATTGGCTTAACGAATCAACGGTATACAGGGTTTTGTTTTTGTTTCGTTCTTGACCCCCCCCTTTTTTTTTTTTGTCTCGGGGAAATCCTTTATGGATACCACCTACCACGGGGAGGTAGGTGGTTATGTGGGAGTCCGTATACCCACCAAAACCCCGGGGTGTTCCGTCACTGCCGCCCTCGGCGGGAACGCGGGACAGATTTTCCACACGACCGCGAACCCGCCGTGGCTGTCCGTTGCCGGACCCTTCTCTTCGCGGCACGCCAGAACACATGGCATGCCGCAACTACCTCGGAGACCAAACCCGCCAACAATGAGCGCCAGACTTCCCCGTGTCTGGACGCCCGTGGTCTCCCTGCGGTGGGTCGGATACGTAGCCCCACCGCCTGCTACGTCAGCCACAGGGGATAATCCCCAGCGACCCCACCTCCTCGAGTCTGCGCCGAGCGCCCGGACCCCACCTCCTCGAGCCTGCACCAAAGTGCCCGGGCCCCCCTCCTCGAGCCTGCGCCAAAGCGCCCGGGCCCCACCTCCTCGAGCCTGCACCAAAGTGCCCGGGCCCCCCTCCTCGAGCCTGCGCCAAAGCGCCAAAGCCCATAGGAGCGGCCCCGCCTGAGCCGGCCAGCGCACCCCAACGCCGGCGCGGCCCCTGGGTTCCTCTTGGCTTCACCGTGGTGATCCAAGCCACGGGATCACATCAATGCGGGAACCCTTCGGGGGGGCTTAACTCTTGACCCCCCGCCTCAACCCTTTGCCAACGACTCAACCTCGCACTATAACTCAACTACTTGATTACGGGCACGGTACGAAACGATATTCCCTTCAACACAACTAGTCGAGCCAACTATGACCAAAATTCACAACAATAGAAAGAAAGAAAGAAAGAAAGAAAGAAAGAAAGAAAGAAAGAAAGAAAGAAAGAAAGAAAGAAAGAAAGAAAGAAAGAAAGAAAGAAAGAAAATAATTTTATTCAGGACATCCCACAATATAACATAAAAAATACAGAAGGACAGAATAGGACAAACCCCATAATATATAATGTTATGCAATGCCATGAAAGAGCCGCGACTCAGTATACCCTAGGGTAAACCTAAGCACTAATTTTCAAGCGGCACTCCTCACTGGCATCATGAACTTAACACGTGACACACACGAGACATATAATACTCCATCGAGGTGACGGACATAAAATATGACAGAAGTCAGTAAGATAAGTTTCCATTAATATAAATGTTACAATAAATCATGGTTTTGATTTTCACTACTGACTTGAAGGTGGTAGGTACTGTTGAGAAGTAATTATATCTACACTAATATTACAAAGTGGAAAAGTTTGTTTGTTTGTTTGAATTGAATAGGCTCCGAAACTCCTGGACCGATTTGAAAAATTCCTTCTTCATTAGGATTCTCTTTTTTTGTTGTGCTTGGGGAAAATGCATGTACGCCTATCCGCTCGCTGGAGATAGCAAGCGGGTTATGTCGGACTCTCAATGCTCGTCGCAACTCGTTACAAAACGACACGGAACAGCCGCCTTCAGAGGAATTTTTCGCTATGCCGCGACCAAGTGCTGGAATAACAATCCGCCGCCTTTAAGGAATTTGCAATGTATACACGGCTTTAGACTTAAGTTGAAAATATTTATTTACGCGCATCAAAAGAGCGAAGAACTTTTAAAGAAGGATACTAGTGCTATTTAATATAATAATAATTACTTACTTATATATCCCGGTAAAACATTAATGTATGATTTTTGTAATTTTAAATTTAAATTTTATCCAATATTATATTTTGTCCTGTATCACATTGTATCATATCACAATGTTATTATGATAGTAAATTATTTTTTTAACGACAAATAGGTACATTCATACGAAGTGATTATCACAGACTATCTCACAGACCATTATATGGTGATAGTATTTCTTTGACAGTGACATTGAACCAGTTGAATCACAAATAACAATGGGTATTTAGTTTCTCCACAGACTATGTAAAACTTTTTCATAACTAATTTTAATGATCTGTATGTTATATGATATATTTTATAAATGCATTTAGAGTGTAAGGTATTGTTGATGTCGAATCACGAACAGTGTATTATGTCCATGCGTGACGTCACCTGCCGTTCCCAACGGAAGACCAGCGTTGGTTGTTTACAACCGGCACTATGCTGAGTTGGGACCACGAAACCCTGTTGTGTCAACGAAAACCTGTTCATTTCTTAATTATGTTTTTATTTTCTTTTTCTGTAATTTGTTGTATTATTGTACGCAGCCCTGTATTGCTGACGTCCGCCCCTCAATGTTCCAAGACAGACCCACCTCGGGGTAGGGACAGATTCCATCTACCTTGGTATTTAGTCCAAATTGTAAAGAAGAAAGATTTCATTCTTTGTTTGTTGGTAATGGAAACGCAAAAACTACTTAACCAGTTCAAACAATTCTTTCAGCAGTAGAAATCTTTATTTTGCCTGAGTAACATACTATATATACATATATTTGATTCAACATCATCATCATCCATCACCACGCGGGTGAAACAGCGGAGCGCACCTAGTATCAATATAAACAGACACGGTGCTGAATTGATCCTCTTTTCAACCTTTCACTTAATTTAGTGATCAGTCTAATAGATCATTAGGCTGACCACGTCATTACCAGTTGATTCATATCATGTAATTAAAAAGTCATCAAGGGAACCTTCTGTTTAGTCGACGCTCCTTATAAACTATTCTTGATTCTATCCTATTTCCTATTAATATTATAAATAAATATTATAAACGTGAAAGTTTGTATGTATGGATGTATGGATGTTTGTTACTCTTTCACGCACAAACGGGGGGGCTAATGTTGATGAAATTTGGTATGGGGGTAGATGAGGCGCTGGATTAACACATAGGATACTTTTCATCATCATCATCATCATCATCCATCACCACGCGGGTGAAACCGCGGGGCGCAGCTAGTATTTTATAAATGCGAAAGCACATATGCTTTGTGTTGGTTACCACTTACCGCTGAAACATTTAAATGGCGTTGAATGAGTTTTGGAAGTGCATTAACTAACTTACGAATAACGTCTATCCGGAATTTACCAATTATATCCAAGTTCAGAAGTGTGTTGTTCAGATGATGTATTCTGAGGGATTGCGAGAACCTCGTTATCGATCGAGTTAAGTCACTAGCAGTATCTAAGAGATTTTATATACTTCTGCAAAATTGTTTGGCCGTTATGACTGTCTCCTCTGGGTATCACTTGCCGAATTTCATAAAAAATAGTTTACGAGCTTATTTTTAGACTAGAAATATTGTAGTGACGTGCGAAATATTGGTTGGTACACAATTATAATGGCTACAGGCCGTAAAACAATTATATGCTTAAAAACTTCACTCCTACATATGACTGCTCTATTAGATTATTTTTTCGATGGTTTTACCATACGGAAAGGAGAAATTCACATGCCAGTATATTTCATACAATAAACTCTCGACGAGAATTCATCTTTGTGCGCTATTCCTTCCCCAAACGTTTGCGATGCTCATTCAAAATGAAAGTCTTGAGTAGGCAACAGCTTCCTGTTACAAGGACTTTGGAAAAGTTTATATTGTTAGCTTGCTTAGTTTGGGAACATACTAATGGTGGAACTCTTCAAGTATTAGATGTATTGCCAATTAGTTATAAGGCACACTTATACCTAACGGTACACTTACGAACCGAGGCGACTCTTTCCTACTTTCCATTATCCACGCGACGATCAAGGTCCGTATACCCTAATGATGCCTTTAATTAGTTGCCTCACATTGCAGCGAAGCGCCCACCTACTACAGTTGTCTCTGACGGTGCACTCACCAACTATTTGGTGACGATGTAAATGCCGGTTGAGGCCAACAGCATTCAGCCCGATCGTAAAATAATAATAATAAACATTTGATGTCTTTATTATTACATCTGTTCTTAGTTTCGTAGGCCTACGACGACTTCCTTGTATAAAAGTTATCGTAGCATCAATGTTAACGAACAATGCACTGTCTGGTATTCTTATTCTGTGCATTCTCAAATTCAAATTCGTAAAACGCGTGCGGCTAAATGTCCTTAAATTTGTCAAGTCTTCAAAATAACTTAGCTAGGATGATCAAAAAGTCGCAGTAGTTCCAACATGGAACTAATAGGTAAGAACTCATGAGGGAGTAATTAGCATGTTTAAAATAAACTGTTGTGCGTAGGTGAAAAATTTGTAAGCAGACTACTAAATTCAACCGAGTGATGGAAACATGACTCAAAAAACTCAAAAATTAACGCAATTAGCGATAAAAGTTGTGAAAGGGATACATCGAGCGTGGATGTTCTAAAATCAAGAGCAATACACCGCTATGCGTCAAGAAGTAAGAATGCTTGCATGGCCCTACACGGCTAGGTAGCCTTGGTGAGCAAAGTGACCCCTTCACAAGCGCTGAGGCCCGCTTTAAATCGATCTGGGCCTACCGCTGCGGCAAGTTGGTGAATGCTAGCATGACCCCATTTTGATGGAGGACTGCGGTGGGGTTTTAGTGGGTCTGGTCCCCACACATCCCCTTCTGTCACCCCTGTGGCGGATGGGAAGTGCACAGCAGAACACCACAAAAAAAAATTGAACAGTTTCGAATAACAAAGCGTAATCCGCAAATCCCGCTGCAATGAGATATACGAGTAAGAACTATATAAAAATTTCAGATTTGGCACTCAAATTTCTCCAGTAGGGAGTTACCTACAATTTAATATTTTCAATAATTGGTATTTATAATCTAATTTTTCTCGTAAATTACCAATTTTAACCCATCTCATCACATACTGCAACAGTATCTATATTCTGGCGAATGTATGTTTGTTACTCTTTCACCCTAAAACTACTGGTGTGGCTTTATTTAAAAAAACATATGGCTTACAGTACACCTGCTCAATTAACCGAATTCAAAAAAAGGTCATATGTTCGACTGTATGTAGGTATTTTCTTTTCTGTGTTTGTCCACCAATTTCTCCCGCATTTGTGGATCAATTCTCAAAAATCTTCCGATGTGGTTCTAGTTAAACGTGTATGCCCAATTTACAATGAAACTTCATCATCATCATCATCTCAGCCGTAGGATGTCCACTGCTGAACATATGCCTCCCCCATGATTTTCCAAAAGGACCGGTTGGAAGCGGCCTGCATCCAATGTCGTCCTGCGACCTTTATCAGGTCGTCTGTCCACCGTGTCTGTGGACGATCTACGCTGCGCTTGCCGGTCCGTGGTCTGCACTCCAGAATCTTTCGGGCCCATCGGCCATCTGTTCTGCGTGCTATGTGCCCTGCCCACTGCCACTACAACTAGCTTATCTTCCGGGCTATGTCGGTGACTTTCGTTCTTCTACGGATCTCTTCATTTCTGATTCGATTACGTAGAGAAACCCCGAGCATAGCCCTATCCATAGCTCGTTGTGCGACTTTGAGCTTATCTATGAGGCCCATAGTTAGAGACCACGTTTCAGTGCCATAAGTCATCACTGGTAACACACATTCGTCGAAGACTCTTGTCTTGAGGCACTGAGGTATTTTTGACGAGAAGACTTCGCGAAGTTTCCGGAACGCTGCCCAGCCGAGTTGGATTCAACGATTGACATTGATGAAGTTGGACCTGCCTAGTTTGACGGTCTGTCCCAGGTAAACAGAACAGTTTCGGAGATATACTCGTAATGTATCCCTGTCTCACGTCTCTTAGCAATGTGTGTCCTGTACTCGGACTGACATGTAGGCGTTCTTGTACAAACACTTCAGCACTTCAATATACCGACAATCAATACGGCAACGCTGGAGAGACTCAAGCACTACCCACGTCTCGATCGAATCAAAAGGCCTTCTCATAGTTCACAAACGCCAAACATAGAGACAAGTTATACTATTCGGTCTTCTGTACAACTTGCCGTAGCGTGTGGATATGGTCTATGGTACTATAGACTTTTCGGAAACCGGCTTGTTCCGGAGGCTGGAATTCATCAAACCTGCGACTGAGACGGGTCGTAATGACCTTTGAAAACAGCTTATAAACATGGCTCAAAAGCGAGATGGGTCTGTAACTGCTGTGTGCTGTTCTTCAAGAAAAGTGTTGTCACCTTTCTTGAAGAACAGCACCACCACGCTTTTGTTCCATGCTTCTGGCGTTGAACCTTCGAGTAAGACGTTATTAAAGAGCTTCTGAAGGACTTTAAGTACCGGTGTTCCGCCCGCTTTCAGAAGCTCAGATGTGACACCGTCGTCACCAGGCGCCTTGTTGTTCTTAAACTGTTTCAAGGCCATGCTAATCTGGTACAGGCTGATGTCTTGCTCGTGGCTTGGCTTGAGCTTGGCTCATGGGTCTTTGACCGAGCTGCTAACAGGTTTAGCGACCGAGGTGTATAACTGTCCGTAGAAACTCTCTACCTCGCCTAACACTTCTACTTTGGTCAACGCTACATTGCCGTCTTCTCTCTTCAGCTTCGTCAACTGGCTTTGCCCAATAGATATGTCTCTTGCAAACACTTTGGAGCCTTTTTTCAGCTCTATCGTCTCTTTAATAAGATTTGTAGTAAAGATCCGGATGTCGTGTCGCAAGGACTTCCATATTCGTCTATTGAGCAGCCTATATGCTTCAGCATCATTCGAAGACTGCAGTTTTAATAAGCGTCGTTCAACCATGAATCTGTACGGTGGGGCTTAAATTACTTGGAACCCACTGTATAGACAGTTTCTACTAACCTGTTATTGATCTCGTCCACTGAAGCGATGTTCTCAAGGCAATCAAAGCGATTGGACAGCTCAAGTTGAAAGCTCTCGGGGTCTTGAATATGGGCACGAGTAGATCGGAGCGTAAATTTCATCAGACGAGACCTCCCAAGTTTGACATTAATATTCACCATGCCTCTTACCATTCGGTGATCACTACCGGTTTTAACCCTGTTGATCACGGAGACATCAGTGAATATTTGCCTTTTAGTGGTCATAACGAAGTCAATCTCATTTCTCGTGGAACCATCGGGACTCAGCCAGGTCCATTTCCTGTGAGGTGGCTTCTGAAAGAAAGAATTCATCATAAAGAGTCCCTCTTTCTCCAGGAAATCGGCCAACCTCTGTCCCCTACGGTTCCGTTGTCCATAGCCAAATTGCCCCGCTTAGGAAACTTAGGTCCTCCTTTAACACATGTCGTGGCCTGATTATTTATTTTCTACCGATTTCCATAAAGAAGGAGGTACTCAATGCGACTGTATATTTTTTTTACCTCATATTTATCGATATATTTTTCTTTTTATATACCGATTCTCAAAATTATTTTGTTTGTTTGAAAGCTGGTGCTTCCCGTGTAGTCCCATTTAAATTTCATCAAATTCGGTCCAGTAGTTTTTGAGTTACACTCCAATAACTGAATAAAATGGAAGTCAGCATTAAATTTTTCCAATTGTACTTGTTAAAATGTTGATAAAGCAGTCCATGATTTCAACCAACAGTAATTTTTCATATTTTCACCCTATTCTTAGAGTAAATTAATTTTTATGTTCCGGCTACCAATCCCACTAATATTATAAATGTTTTAAAGTGTACGGAAGTTTATTGTGGTTTCACGCTTGAACGGTTGATCCAATTTGAGAGAATGTTGGTATGGAGGTAGATAAGGCGCTGAATTAACACATAGGATACTTTTCATCACTATCATCCATCACCACGCGGGTGAAAAAGCACAGCATAAATAACAAGCTCTCCGCCTAAGGCAAGATCGTAATAACAAAGACAACTAACAATGACTTATGTTCTGTCTATAGATTTCTGTCAAAGAAGTGTAACTTTCTGATAGCTAGTCTAGTCAAAATCACGCTATGATTTTGACAGCTCGATACACTAGACGTACTCCGGGATAGAGAGGATATGATAAAATAAGCAGTAATCCAGCTAATTGACACAGTTTACGCATTTTTATAAACATCTGACGTATACATTTCTCACACATTCATCCAAAAACGAACTATATAATTTGTTACTACTGAATTTCGGATTTTCTACGAAAGTGAAAAAGAACAAATACAGTCAAGGCTGATGAATGTAACAGTTTTTTCCATGGTGATTACTTTAATATTAGTATGTACGTAGGTTCAGTTTTTTACCCACCATTTTTAACTCAAGAACGGCTTTATCGATTTCATCATCTCAATGAATAACTATACGATAATTTCCATAGAAGAAGAGATAGTATTCCAAAATCACTATTTTGTTTTACTATATTATTTATCATACAAAAGACAGTATCTATTATTTTTTGGTACAAACGAAGTGCAATGCAAGATAGATGGATAAATAGTTTATAATATATTGGCTTTCTCATTACACACGTATCATTCGTTTGTACATAATTGTTTTCAAAACTCAAATAGCTTATAGTAACATTCTGACACCTTGATAGTTCTCAAATAACAAATACAAAGTTTGTTCCATGGAGTCCCGATGCTTTTGTTAGGGTCCCACATCCGGGATTGTCGTAATTAACTTTACAATAAATATGCCATTTGTGTTTCTGTACATTATAAATATTTCAATGGTCACAATTATAATAATATGATTATTTAAAATGAAATACCAATTATTCATTTTAGTTCCAATAGCATTTAATTTCCCTTGATACAAAGGTTTCATTATTTTCATTGGTTGGAGCCCTTAGAATCATAACGGGAAATATAAAACAAGAATGTATAAGAAATGCTTAGTGATTTCTTCTGAGCCTAATTTTAAGATTAATTACATAGAAATATTTTTGGTACACATTTGTTTCATTATCTACGCAGTATCTACTACACTTACATTACCCAATGTGCGCGTGTGTAATATTTTTTTGTCTAACAATGTGAGTAGGGGCCCACATGTAGCACGCGGTACTGTGTGTGTATAAATTGTAAAAGGGTACGTGTATGTGGGAGCCTAAAAACTGGGTTATATATGTCTACTTATATATTATTATGCAAGATATACAATGTACAATTTAACAAATGTTAGTTCTATTTTTTTACATTTTATAAACAAGCATTTGACCACAGTCTCACCTGATGGAAAGTGATGACGCGGTCTACGGTGGTACATGCTTGCCTAAAAGGTACCTATTCACTCTGTATTTGAAGACTCTCAGATTGTATATGTCAGGAAATATAGACGCTGGTAGGTTGTTTCATACTTCAGCCGTAAGCATTATGAAGCTAGATTTGAATCGCTTCGTGCGTATTTTTGGAATTTCGACCGTGTACGGATGACGTGTTCCTGTGCGTCTTGTTGTTCGATGACAGAAAAGAGATGAGGAAATAAGATTGTGAAGATCGATCCCACACTCTCCGAAGTGAATCCTGTAAAACACCGATAAGCTGGCAACTTTGCGTCTATGTTCAAGGCTTTGAAGTCTAGCCTCCACTAAAGCATCGTCACCAATAAGTTTCCTTGCTCGGTTATCTATGGAGTCCAAGGCTTCGAGTTGGTATTTAGCTGAACCTTCCCAGAGATGGCTGCAGTATTCCATACAAGAAGTATCTAAGTAATCTAAGTAACACCATCATTTTTGGATTTAGATTCTTTAACTACATACAACTATAAATTGTATAGTATGTACTCAGTTTACCTTTGGCAGTTTTAGGAATGAAGTCAAAAGTCCTGTCCTTGGATCGAAGATTTATACCAGTGCCGTCTACCCATACGTAGCTACTGATTATATTGTCGCACGGTATCTCTAAATCTTCATATTTGCGCATGGCAGCTTTGTTCAATGCAATGGGTGTGGAATTCATGGCGAGACCTACAAGGTAATATTATTCCCTTTTAGAAAGTCTAATCGTTTTACTGTTTCATTTTGTTATATTGTTAACTAGCTGACCCGCCAGCGGCTTTCCTCGCTTGGCCTCGCGGCATACGGTTAATTACAGTTTTGTAACTGTCCCACGGGAGCTCTTTAATTTACCGGGATCAAAAGTATCCCATATGTTGACCAGGGATATAAGCTACCACCATACGAAATCACTCCAGACGTTTCAGAGATTAGCCCGTACAAACAGACAAACAGTGCAACAACATATTCGAAAAAAAAAAAAGTTTTATTTCCTTCCTTACACCCCCCTGACTCAGTTTTCATTTTCAGTTTCATTATATGTTGTGATAACTATTAAACTGTCATACTTTTTACATTTAATTAGATACGTTATTTACCTTCTGGTTTATAGTAAGGAAGTTCACACATAACACTTTAGAAATCTGAAAACAAAATGATAAAAGCAATATAACATTATATTATAAATTTAGGGGGCTTCCGACACTAAAATTGTATAGTAGTGTAATTGATTTTTATATAATGTAGATACTTTGTATAAATTAATGGGTCAACTGCCTTTCCAATGGCAGTTATTACTTATATACGTATCTAGACATAGTTTGATCCTTAACGTTGTGAGAAATTAGTGATGCTGGAAGTACCTTGCAGTGTAAAATAAATAATATTAGGAACCTCCTACGAAAGATTCATGCTTTAAAGTTTTGCACTCTACATTGCGTTTTGCCACCTCGAGCTGTGCGCCGGGACTATACGAGTAAATGATATGATATAATAAATTAGTTTTATACATTATTTATAAAATTAAAATATGGTCAATACTCATGACATGAGATATGTAATACATACATAAATATTTAAACTTATATGCTCTTACCCAAAGTATATATTTATTAAGTAAATATTTTGTAGATATAAATACACACAATTTTATTACACAAAAAACATTATAGAATAAAAAGTACTACGAGATTTTTAAACTATGAATGACTTGACATTAGCGCCATTATTAAAAAAACCGCAAGATTTTCATAGACTAAAATATATTGATGGTTTTGAGCATAGATAATTCAGTTTTGAGTTTCCTCGTATGTATGTTAGTCTAAGGTTTTGAGTTTTTCTTAAACAAAGAAGTCCTCTGTGTTTTGAGTTTAAATATTACTAGACATTATTTTACTAAAAACGTTTTTAGCAAAATAATGTTTTTTTAGTTGACTAACGTATTCATCTACATCAACAAGAATATTAAAAAAGCTATACGAACTCTCTCACTGTGTGTCTGTTTAATACTTTGTCGTCTAAACAGCAGAACTAAAATTCATGACATTTGCTTTAAAGTAAGGATATAAGTATATATTGTTACAAGTAACCTGCTGTAATTACTAGTAAATACACAATAATCTATCCCGAACCCCATTCAAAATTACTTGCCGACCACTGTACTAGACCTACTACTTTATATTATGGTACGGTTAAGTAACCTTATATAAACTACGCCATATAATACAATGGGCAGTTCCAGAGGAATCACGATGACCTTATTCTAATACAATAGGCCCACTTGCACGTTTGCTCGAGTTATATGATATAATATAGTATAGTTATAGATATATGATATGATATTATATTAAAGTTGAGGGCAGAAACAAGTGTTACATATCTAAGGGAATAAAATATAAAGTATTGATAAATCAATTTCAAGAATATACCTAATATTATGTATTCAATAATGAAAATAAATTAAGTGCAAGTCGTTCATGCACTATTCAGTCAAGGGCAAGTATGACACACATGCACTTTGGTGGCAAAATTAGGTACTCAGTATACTATAATGGTGTCTACTAAACGGATTAATGAAAAATTTACATTACATACTTAACACTCACAATAAACGGCTATTCATACTATAAAAAAAAACACGAGTGTACTACACCATAGACTCCCTGAAGTTCCTATATCTCCCGCGCTGCGCGGTCCATGAACATAAAAATGTAAGAAGCGGCGGCCAAGGAATTAGATGAGTAAACTATACTTAATATATAGATTTTTCTTCTTATTTTTCATAAAGTAAGTATATCAATGCCAATTTAGTCGTGGACAGAAGCTAGTTGTTTAACCCGTCCCGTGTCTAGTGTGTTTCGGTAACTACGCATAAAAGTTCAAATAAAATATACTACTCTTGAATAGTTTGACCAACTAAAAGGAAGTTTATACCGGTAGAGTGTATTGGATCTGATAAAATTAGTTACAAACTCGAGGTCGAAAAATGTGTATACAATTTGTGTATGCGCGACATGGCTTAGCACTTTTTTAAACGTACACATGGTGTACGCGCGACACGCGTGTGCTCGATTCTGCTTTGACATTCCGTTTAGGGCTCATGTAAGTCCATATCTCAATAGACACAACATTTTAAAAATGAAACATCGACGCAAACTTCACCTAGCTAATCTTCTTTTTGGCGTGATAAAACACAAAGTTCCGTCTTATTTGTTTGAGAAATTGTCCTGGGTCGCGAGTCAGAGAACATTTGGGTCCCGGCAGTGCGCAAGACAACTCTCGACACATCGGCATAGCTCTGCCGCGTTTCGAGGTAGTTTCCGTTACGCTGCAGCCAAATGTTGGAATAATATTCCACCACCGATAAGGAACCTGCAAAACATCATGGGTTTTAAGATTAAAATAAAATGTTTTCTATACGAACATCAAAAACACCAGGAAACACATAAACATGACACCAGTGCTATCTAAATGTATGCTAATTAATATGTGCTCGATTTGTAGCTTGTTTTGTGCATTATTCTTTTATTATATCTTAATTAATTGTTATATTACCTGATCGTATTCAAAAGTGCATTGTTCTCTCGTCATTAACTGTAATACATATCCAGACATAATGGAATCATGTTACCAGTATACTTACTAAAATTATTCGTAATTTATTTTTATGTTTTTGTTCTGGAAACATATATATATATATATATATATATATATATATATGTATTGTTGGTTTTTATGGTCATCAAATACTTAGTACTTAAATTCTTAGGGAAACTGTTGTAATTATAATATACCTCCGTGACGTCACAAACCGGCCCCAACGGAAGACCAGCGCTGGCTTAGAACTAGCAATGCTGAGTTGGGACCGATTTGTAACATTTGACATTGTTATTTTTCTTGATTACTTTTGTCTTTTACTTTGTTTTATATTTAGCAATGTTGCTGTTACAAATAAATATATTTTCATTTCATTTCATTTCATTTCATTTCAATGGGTTAATAATTCAAAAAGTCAATATCATTTATTCAATTATGGTATTAAATACACACTTGCGAACGACAAATATTCATTATAATATATTTTAAACCTCAAAAAAAAAAAATTTTAAACCTTTAAAGACAACCAAAAATTTAAAAATTTAATTTCATACACATAATGGTAACTGTAATGTACGTACATAGTAAAACCTTTAGCCTAAATTTATATAGGGTCATAGATCTCGAGGCCGCTTCTCTTCCAACAACCCGGCCTGCTCGAAACACAAAACACTGTCACAAAGGACCGTCAAAATGTTTCTACAAGGGTTGCTGCTTATTTTTTTCATGCATCAAGTGGTCCACAAGTTTTTGTTTTTATTTTATGGAAACGGCGAACATATTATTAAAGCGGTAATTTTTACTGCTATTATTAACATTCATATCGTGCACATGCTAGCTATGTGACTAACAGCCAGTTGCAGAAAGCTCTTCATTAGCAGTCCATTAGTGAATTCAGCTTTTGTGCTAATGAAACCATTATTATAATGGAGTTGCACAAAATATAAAGTTGACATCTTAATGATCCTTTAGCTAAAGTCGGGTTTAAACAATGTTTCCAAAATTATTTTAAAAAGGTATGAACAACGAACAGATACAACCTTCTTGGGAGTGAACATCAGCGTTTTGATTTAGCTATTTTACAAAATTAAAATATCGTCGCAGTCACAGACTATAAGATACTATGTATGTTGCAGTAACGAAACGCAAATTACATGTTTGGCTTGTCATTGTCAAGCAGGTGTCAAATAAAGAATGTTTTTATTTGTATGTGGATTCGTCGACTAGACTAGAGTTTTGTTTGTGGTGACAAAACTTGTAATATGGGAAAAACTTTAAAAAGTCTGTTAAAAAACGAGTATCAAGTCACACTTTATCAATCATCAATAGCTTATACTATATTTTTTTGGTTATTGGTTCCAAATCAATATATTTGATTTAAAGAACTGCATCTTTGCAAATTTGGTACATGATACGAAGCTCTTCACTTCTGTTTTAGAATTTATTTTTTACTTTGGACAAGATTTTGCAGCTAGAACGTACACTTCTGTATGAGACAACGACGAAAGACTTGATAAAGACATATTTTACTATATTATTGCAAAATTATATTAAAATACTAGCTGCGCCCCGCGGTTTCACCCGCGTGGTGATGGATGATGATGATGATGATGATGAAAAGTATCCTATGTGTTAATCCAGCGCCTCATCTACCCCCATACCAAATTTCATCAACATTGGCCCCCCCGTTTGTGCGTGAAAGAGTAACAAACATCCATACATCCATACATACAAACTTTCACGTTTATAATATTAATAGGATTCTACTAAAGTCTATATTGGATGATTGTTGACCAATTAAGTTTTAATCCCTGATCTGTCAATTTAAAGTTCCAAAGCACTTTTGTGCTTTAATGTTTTGTGCAACTACTACACGATAAAAGACAATTTGACGTTTCTTTAGATACATTTAAAGGAACTTCAAAATTTGACAGAATTTTCTTTTGTGGAACGATTTAATGTCGGATTAAGATTTAATGACGTCTTTAAAAGTAAAAGATCGTTTCTGCAACTGACTATAAATGTAAATGCGTCGACCGTGCTTCGACGATTCACGATGAAAATCGTTGATGAAACTTTTTTGCCTTCCTGTAAAACAATCGTACATGGCATGTGTGAGATTTGTCAAGATAGAGGGCGTTGATCACTACTACATTAAAAGGTTTCATAGCATAACACACATGGTAACAAGCAGATGCGTCATGTTATATTCTACGGAAGAGATCGATGATTATAATATACGTAGTATCTTATAGTTTGTGATTATAATGTGAATTTAACTACCTGTCTAGCTACGTATTCTACTAAGGAATGAAGGAAAACACAGAAGTAACATTAGCATTATAATAGAACCATACATTTTACCGAAGAAACACAGTGTTCTTTTTAATATTATTATATAACACGATACAGATGTCCTAGTACTAGGAAAGTATTTTACAGGCACCCTATTTCAGGAAACAAAGCAAATAAAGACACATTTAAGAGATACCATACACAGACACAATACAGAGACATACAGCAGTATTTATAACAAGAAATATAACACTTAACTTTCGGCAAGCAGGAGGTCTTGATGCAACAGTCACTTGTGAAGTGAAGCAGGCTCGGCAATCTCAGATATTGGCTTATATACTACGAATAATAATAAGTCAGGAAGCATAATTCAGAACAAATTCCACACAAAAAGTGGCCCTTCAAACCAAAACGACGTATGATTCCAAATACAAATTACTTCCGAGGTTACAAATAGACATGCTCGGTGATTGGTTTAAATTCAGAAGGAAAGCAGGGATTGGCTCACGCGCGTGCTGCAACGTCTACTATGACAACTGAGTCGTAGCGGCGTGGACGATGTAATGCAACAAGTGGATTGGAACAAGTCAATAATATACACAATGTTTTTTAATTGTTTTTTTTTTACGAGTACATACAAATATAAAATTAATCACCATTAAAAAAACTGTCATTACATTTCATCACCCTTGACGGTATTTGTGTTACATTTCATCCCCCTTGAGTCTAGTGTATCGAGCTGTCAAAATACGAGCGACACAAACTTAAGGCACAAACAAAAATAAAACTTAACTGTAGTTACACACACACAAAAATAAACTTAACTTAAATGTAGGCGTTGAAAACACCGCTGCTTACCCCTTCGAGGATATATAGGCGAAACCATTTGTTACGTTGTGTTTAAAATAACATGTAAGTATTGCGGGCGATTCACTCAAAACTACCTCTAGATGGCATTGGTTAAATAATTATAATTGCATAAGTTGATTTGGCATCTATCGATAAATAGCAGAATATTTAATGACTTTTTGAAATATCACGCTTGTCTCTTTAGTTCAGCAACTCGCCTCTAGATGGCATTGGTTAAATAATTATAATTGCATAAGTTGATAAAAACAGGTATGCAATAGCTTTACCGCAGCAGTCTCCGAGTGCCACACGTCTTTTTTTTATTTTTTTCTTCAAAATGAACGGAGTAAGTATATAATGCTGGTTTTCACAGGCATCTAGTCGTACTCTTGTCTTTCTAGCTAAAGTGCAGAGAGGCATTTATTTTACTGCATTGGATCGGCAAGGAATTAAAACAAAATAAGCAAAATACATTGCTGTTACATTTCAATATTCAGTTCTGTAAAAAAATATACATTAAACAAAAATAGACTGACTTTATTTTGCATAGTATTGACCATCTCGGTTTGTATACGTATTTGAACATCTTTGAATAAATATATAATTTTGCTACTACGTACTAATAAAAGTGATTCCTGGACATTTTATTTTTGTATGGATCCTGCACCACTTCACAACACATGCTGGCATGATGATTCACAGCTGTAGTTCACAATGATAAAAATTAAAATGTATGCGAAGATTTCACGTGTGCTCGCTTGCAAGAAAAATGTCCGACTGATGACGTACTGAACACGACTTTTAAGCCCCGTCTACTTGAACACGACTTTTGTTGGGTCATTTTTTTAACGCAGTTACTGTTCCTGACTTATTATTATTCGTAGCTTATATAGCAATGTCTGCCACCAAGAGACTGTCCCACTACTATTACACCTCCCGCCAAACCTCAAAACCAGTCAGAAACAAGATACTACCCGCCAAACCAAAATAGCCTATCAGAAATCAAGAGGATGCTACGTCACTCGCTACAAATTAAACGAGGTAGTATTTCGGTGTGGCATTTGCTAAAAATTACAGTTCCGTTAACATTTAGATATAATATTATTAATAATTCAGCTAATTTACACAGTTTACGAATATTCATAAATATCTGGCGTATAAAATTCTAACACATGCATACGCGCACAGAAACTTTTGCCATTTTATGATGGTATCAGAAATAATATTATATGCAATATAATAATTGTACTATGCATACGAAGATATGCTATGATCTTTTATTTTATATGTTGTTATTTTATACATCATAATAAAATAACATGACAACTACGCTACGTAGGACCTTCATTGATGTATTCTTATATATAAAAATTAACCCCTATTTCTCCTGGTCAGGCTGTAACTTAAGACGGATGGATAAATCTCGCTAATTCCTTTTTGTTGTGTTCATCATCATCATCATCTCAGCCCTACGATGTCCACTGCTGAACATAGGACTCCCCCATAATTTTCCAATAGGACCGGTTGGAAGCGGCCTGCATCCAACTGTCTGTCGACCGTGTCGGTGGACGACCTACGCTGCGCTTGCCGGTCCGTGGTCTCCATTACAGAACCTTCCGGCCCCATCGGCCATCTGTTCTGCGTGCTATGTTCCCTGCCCACTGCCACTTTAACTGGCTAATCTTCTGGACTATGTCGGTGACTTTCGAACTTCTACGGATCTCCTCATTTCTGATTTGATCACGTAGAAAACCCCGAGCATAGCCCTCTCCATAGCTCGTTGTGCGACTTTGAGCTTATCTATGAGGCCCATAGTAAGAGACCACGTTTCAGTGCCATAAGTCATCACTTAACACACATTGGTCGAAGACTCTTCTTGAGTCTTGAAGACTTCGCGAAGTTTGCGGAACGCTGCCCAGCCGAGTTGGATTCGCCACTGATCTCTTTCTCGAAGTTGGACCTGCCTAGTTTAACTGTCTTCCCCAGGTAGATGTATTCGTCAACAACTTCGAGAACTGAGTTCCCAACTGATATTGGGGTAGGCACAACATGGGCATTAGACATAATTTTCGTCTTGTCCATGTTCATTCTAAGGCCTACCCGTTAGGAAACTCGATGGAGATGGGTCTGTAATTTTTAAGTAAAGTGTTGTCACCTTTCTTGAAGAACAGCACCACCACGCTTTTGTTCCATGCTTCTGGCGTTGAACCTTCAAATAAGACGGTATTAAAGAGCTTCTGAAGGACTTTAAGTACCGGTGTTCCACCCGCTTTCAGAATCTCAGATGTGATACCGTCGTCACACGGCGCCTTATTGTTCTTAAGCTGTTTCAAGGCCATTCTAATCTCGTACAGGCTGATGTTCGGGATATCTTCGGTATAATGTCGAGTCAGCTTGGCTCTTGGGTCTTTGGCTGAACTGCTAACAGGTTTAGCGACCGAAGAGTACAACTGTCCGTAGAAACTCTCTACCTCTCCTAACACTTCTGTACATCACTGTACATCGAAAATCTCACTAGAAAAGCCAGGACCTATCTTCAGTATAGAAAGAGGTGTAAAACGAGGAGACCCGCTCTCTCCCAAGGTTTTCATTGCCGTACTACAGGAAATCTTCAGAAAACTAGCATGGGAAAATAAAGGCCTGAAACTACATGGTAATTATTTATCACATTTACGTTTTGCAGACGATAGAGTATTGCTCTCCGAAGACCCACATGAAATGCAAACGATGTAAGGATCACTCTGTGAAGACGGAATAAAGGTAGGACTTGAAGTGAACCATGACAAAACAAAAATATTGACAAACAGGCAAAAGGTACCTAGTCAAAACTTGGGCTAAGGAAAACCCTTTTTTAAAAACTAAAATTAAAAACTAAGTGTTGCCGATTCGGAGGCTGATTTAATAGTGAATAATAAAATGAACAAAAGAAATCTTAACAGCTAACTTAACCTACCGCAGGACAACGAGAAGTCTTGGTCAGCATTACACGTAACTGCTACATGATACTGCAGCTACTGCTGAGCAAGCCCTCTAGTCGAGCACGGAAGGGCGAGGGGGATGTATAACTCCTCCCTCCCTAATAGGGAAATTATCAGAAGGTTCGATTATAGAGTTTTCCGATAATTTCGCAAAACACATATTTTTATAAACTTATTACGAAACACATAAAATACAAAAAATACAAAACTAAATATAACTAGACCTAACATGATATAAACTAACACACTGATTTTAGAGTCCGTTTCTCTTTTTTGTACACTTTCAAGCACTTCACTATTTTTCAACGCATATGACATATATTTAACCTCGTCCAAGTTCACTTTATGCATGTTGAGTGCACGCGCACTTAATACACTGGCGTTCGGTCTTAGTTGAGGTAAATTTATGATTGCGAGTGGCGTCGCAGCTTCAACGTCTATGAAGGCACGGTGGTGACGAATTTGGATTCCGTTAATCTCCAAATCACAAGGCCCGTCGATGGTTACCAAGTACGTGCCGTATACAGGATATTTAGTAGTTTCTTCAACACATTGCTTGTTGAGTGTGGTTTTCAGGTTCGTATAGAGGATCCAGTGTTCAGTATCAATACTTTGGACCTTCACATCTTCCAACTGAATTGGGTACTGTCTGCAGCAGGTAAGGTTGTCCTCATACTTCATGAGTTGCTCTTCACAGGTGGATCCAGCGTATAGGGCTCTGTTATCGTCTGTGCACAGGAAGTGGTCTCCAGCAGCTAGAGGACGGCATGGCTGAGTGATCGGTAAGTATGTCTTTCCTTTCGCCAAAAGGTAAGGGTAATTGGGTATTATAACTAAGGTTGTATTTTCAGGTTCATGGAAAACAGGTAAGGTATACATTTTAAAATAGTTGTAATTGTAATTATCAATAAGTGGAATTTGTAAGATAAACGTAATCTGGTTTTTCTTTATGAATGATTTTACACAAATTGTTTATTCTATATTAACTAAATTTGATTCAATTGGTTCATAAACCAAGTTTTCTGTCTTAGAAATAATTTTTAGGTGATCTAAAAGTTCGGTAGAGTTCACAATAGACTGATGTAATATAGAGCTTTTAATTAATGCTAGTACCGTCTCTAATTCGCTCAATTTTATAAAGATAGTTTGGAAGTTACTTATAAATAAACTATATAATCCTAATATATAAGAAGTCAGACCAAATTAGTTTCCTTATTTGCTATGTCTTTTATTGATGCTTCAACCTTTTTAAGGCAGGCATTAAGAATAATTGTATTTTCATTAAGCAACTGTGAAGTATTAATGAGACTGTTTGACGCTTGGGAGATAATGGTAGCCTTCTTTGAAATAATAACTTGATTTTGGTTTATTTCGGATATTAATTGGTCATATTTTAACGCGTCATCGTGATCTAAATTTCCTGTTACAATTTTTATAATAGAACCCAATGGATTAAGGATTCCTCTTCTAAAACGTTGCGGCATTAGTTGGCGATATTTATCTATAGTTATGTCGCGTTGATATTCGACATGCATTAACATGCTTATAAAGTCATGGGGAAACGGTTTGTTTAACGAAACTATTCTATTAAATTCGGTAAATTTCCTTATCACAAAATGTAAATCGTCGTGAATACTATTTAAGCTAAGAGTTTTAATAATAGTCCATTTATCGATTTGCAGATACGCTTGACCTTCTTTTACCGGCAGGAGTCCTGGATTCCCTTTAAGTGATTGCAGATGAAGGGCGACTGCTGACGTCACTAGAGTCAGAATGCACCACCTGCGGAGGGCGTTTTATATTTTTAATTGGTGCTTTAGTATTTTTACGTTCTGTTTCTACCTTAATACCTACCTACCTAATAAACCTACATTCCTTTCAATCTCATCCACTACTTCCGCTTTCTTGTACCTTGCCTTATCCTTAATTTTTCTTTTATTTATATCTTTCACAAATACGGTTTTGCCTTGCGGGAGTTCTATATTTATTACACCACCTCGTTTGTCCCTAATCTTTTCTTTATTTGCTGCTAATTTTTCTGCTATTTGCTTATACAAACATTTTGTGCGTTTTTCGTGGTCTTTTACTAGCTGTTGCGTGTAGGTTGCGTTCAAATTCTACATTGAAAGGATTGTCTGTGTCTGTATGTCCGAAAACGACCTCGAACGGAGTGAGACCTGTAGTCGAATGAATCGTGTGGTTGTACCCCATTACTGAATACGTCATAATTGTTGCTGCATCGGTGCATTTTTCCTCATATTTCGCTAGCCTGTATATTTCTATTATAGTCGAATGGAAACGTTCGATCAGTCCCATGTAGTTAGGGTTGTTGATTGTACCTACATGTTGTTCTATTTTATGTAAGCCTAGAAACTCTTTCAATAACACATTATTGAACTCAATTCCAGGATCCGAACTGATCTTCCTAGGGATGCCGTAAAATGAAAAGTATTTCATTAGGGCTCTTACAACTTCTGGTGTTGATTTGTTAGGGATCTCGATCGCTTGACCTAACTTACTGAACGCGTCGATAAGGGTCAGGTAATGTTTGCCCTCAATGGAGAAGAGATCAATAAAAATTTCCTGGAAGGGGGCATCTTGTGTCTGTGTTAACTGCATTACGGGTTTGAGAGGTTTTCTATCATATTTCATTTTATTACAACCCTCACAAGCATTGATAATAGCTGTTACAGTTTCTTCCATTTTGGACCAACAATAACTTCTACGGAGCTTCACCAACGTTTCTTTAATTCCGCGGTGACACGTTTTTCCTAGATGATATTTCAAAATTATCTCTTTTTGTTCACTCTCATTTTCCACGTGTACTACACGTTCAGTGCATTCATATAATTTTACCATATCTCGTTTGAACAGGGTGATTATAATATTGCTAAATTGTCTGCGGTGTTCTTCTTCTTCGAAATATACAAAGTACTTTCTTTTTGGTCGAATGTATTCTTTTAAAAAGTTCTTTATCAGATCTGGATTGTTTTTGGGTAGAAAACTTCCATTATTTTCGTTTGTCCACGGGAAATATCTTTTACTTGCATTTCGTTTTTATACCAAGAGAACACTAGAATTTGGTTCGGCTTATTATCAATCGCTTTGTGTAGAATGGGTATGCCTATCGATTCTAAATCAGCTGCAGAATGGATTGTTTGTGATTTACTACTATGTTCTTAAGGTGATATGTATACCGGCTGTTCGAGTGTGAGTACAGAAATAGGTTCAGTAGCTTCCGAAGACGATATACTCTTAGGGCTAGCTGTCATTGTTCCACTACAGTCTGATACAGATATTGTAGACGAGTCATGTCGCTTTGGCTTTCCAGCTGATATGTCAATGATGTTTTGAACTACCTCGTCCATTTGTTTCTGTATTTTACGTTCCTTTCTATCTATGTTCACGTCCATTGAGTTTCCATCCTCATCTGAATCTAGGGCATTGACCTTGATTCTACTGAGAGCATCTGCGTTTGTGTTCTGCTTACCCTTTTTGTAAATGATTTCGAAGTCGAAATCTTGAAGACGCAACCTCCAACGTATAAGCTTGCTGTTAGGGTCTTTCAGTGAATTGAGCCATGCTAGAGGCCTATGATCGGTATATATGTAGAATTTCCGACCATACAGGTAAGGCCGGAAATGTTTGGTAGCCCAGATTATCGCGAGTAGTTCGCGTTCGATGGTGCTATACCGAGATTCAGTATCGCTTAAGATATGAACCTACTTGTCCTTGGGACAACACCGCGCCTATCGCTACGTTTGAAGCGTCTGTTGTCAGTATAAAGGGTTTGTTATAGTCTGGATATTGTAACAATGGTGCGTGAGTTAGAAGTTCTTTGCATCTGTTAAACGCGTTTATGTAACCTTCATCGATAATAATTTTGTTTCGCTTTTTTAAACAAGATGTTAATGGCTGGGTAATTTTGGCAAAATCAGGTATAAAACGTCGGTAATACCCAACAAGTCCTAAGAAGTTTCTTAGGACTTGTTGACTTCAGTAACGGAAATTAAAAGTTTTTAATTTCCGTTACTGTTTTCGGCAGAGGAAAATTCATTACAGCTTTTATTTTGTCGTCGTTAGGTTTAAGGCCATCTTTTGTAATGGTATGACCGAGATATAGTACTTCTTTTCGTAAGAATTCAGACTTATCTAGCTGTCCTTTTAAATTTGTCTGTCGGAGTCTGTCGAACACAAGTCGTAGTTTATGTAGGTGTTCCTGGAGGCTTGACTAAAAAACGATGACGTCATCAAGATACACCATGCAGTGTAGGCCTTGTAGTCCCCTCAGTACACTATCCATAGTACGTTGGAAAGTGGCAGGCGCTGTCTTGAGCCCAAAAGGCATTCGAAGAAACTCAAAATGACCATTTTGTGTGCTGAAGGCAGTCTTCTCCCTATCCTCTTGCTGGATCTCAAGCTGATGGTAACCGCTTGCCAAATCGATCGTACTAAAGTACACGCTTTTACCTAATTTGTCAAATAAATCGTTGATGTTTGGTAGAGGGTACTTGTCATCGATGGTTATGTCATTTAGTCGTCGATAGTCTATCACCATACGAAATTTCTGTTCACCAGACGCGTCTGCTTTCTTAGGCACTAAGTGCACCGGAGCATTCCACGGGGAATGCGATTCCTGAACTACATTGTCATCTAACAGCTTTTTCACTTGTCGGTTAATTTCGTCTGTATGTGCCGGGGCTAACCTATAAGGTTTTACATAATATTGGGTCCTCATTCTTTGTACGGATTCAATGTTTTACCTGGTTGGTAAAAGTCAAAGGCAATTGGTTAGAGTAGAAAATGTCTTTGTATTCCATACATAACTTGTATATGAGTTCACGTTCTTCGTCATTAGTATGGTCCAGCCTGAGTTTGTCTAGGTTATCTACAAGTATTGTCTCAATTTGTCTATCTTTCATCTCATTCGTTGTAAAATTTAGATTGCACTCGGTTTCTTGGTGAGGCGTTACTTTGAGAGGTTTGTTAACAGTCAGTCGTACTGATTTGTCTAAGGTGTTCTGAACGACAGTTGTAGCGTAACCGTTGGTACAGTTTACTACAGCACTCGGCATTCGAACACCAGGACCGAACTCTTTGTAGTCTATGATTGCGTCACCTGCGTATTGGTCAGTGGGTAATTTCACGCGTTGTTCAGATCGCGGGTGTAAGTCAATTACGTAGTCTAAGTTATTATTAATAATTGGAATGCACGCAGTTTTAGTCTTTAAGGTCTATAATCGCATTCAATTGTTTCAATAAGTCATTCCCGATAAGACCGTCATAACGTGGATCGACGTCATAGAGATAAAATTTGTGACACTCATTGATTTGAAAGGTTGGTAAAAGCGGAATTTCTATTGCTTCATTGTAGTCACTGGAGGCGTGAGTACTTACGACTTTAAATGGTTCATACCTAATATTGTTATAGAAGTATTCATACGCCTTTCGTGGACTCAAGAATGATCGAGTGCTGCCAGTGTCGATCATTAGTTTCGCGTCTATTTCCGGGATATATATATGAGGCAACTTTAGTGTAGGGTCACAGTTTAGTTCTATCATTTCTTGTCCTCTATGGAGGCTGTTGTTGGAAAATTTTCGATCGGCTGGTCCTGAGGTAAGTCTGTCTGTGTGGTCTCATACGTCATTTCGTCACTGTACTCGTCACAGTTGGCGTCATTAATATAGCCATATGCATTATAGTCAGGTTCATGGTCACAGTAAAAGTCATAGTATTGCGCTTCGTCATTATCGGTCAATTCATTGATTTTAAATCCGTCGCGCGGCCTTGGTGGTGCAGTCCTCATCGTAGCATCTGAGGCTTGAAAATGCGGAGCGTTAACTTGGGGTGGTTTGTATCCGAATTGTTGGGGTGTCATACCCACGTAAGGCCTAGAGCCTGTTTGTAGGGGTTGATTAGTATTATTATTAAAAGTTGGACGGTACCCTAACTGTGGTCGGTAACCGAAATTGTGTGATTGCCCTTGAGGCATTCGGTATGGTGCGGGCTGACTACCGAAATTGAATTTTGGCGGCACGCTATTTGGCGAGTAGGTCGGAATTCTAAAACCACTCGGTTGTGATGGTCCGTTAAACTTAAAACCAAAGTTAGGATTTTGTGTCAAAAATGGTTTCGGGGCATTTGCACTATTATTCGCGCTACCATAAACGCGGTTCCGCATATTATATTGCTCATGGAAGTTAACCTCCTCAAGAACAATACTTAGCGCATCTTCTTAAGTCGCGGGGTATTTTAATCTTACTATGCGTACCATATTTTCGGGCAAGTTGTATAAAAATACGTTTAAGGACGTATTGTTATAGATGGTGGTTTTTGCACGTTTTAATTCCGCGTCGTTTGACATATTAACCTTCGAAATTAATAAAGATCGAATACTTTGTATGCGGTTACATAATTCTAAATAACTCTCACCGTGCTTTATCTTAACCGATTCAAGTTCAAGGTTAATGCACTGTTCGCTACGAGGGTCGCCAAAGTGTTGTTGCAGCAATTCCTTAAGTGCGGTCCAAGTTATAATATCTTCGCGTTCTGATAATAACGCGGCCGCTTTATCCGTGAGTTTACTTGTGATCACTTGATATACGTATAGATTTTGTTCTTCGCTACCCATATACCTAGCTATTACGTATTCGCTTTTCCTAATGAACAAGTTAAGTTGCCTTTTATCGCCATTGAATGTAGGCACAAGCTTTAACATTTCATTTGGAATCGTGGTAACTTCTTGGGCCGGTTCCATTTTTATAGAATAGAGCAAACTTTAGAGACCAATTCACAATATAAAAAGTATAAATAACTACTTACACAATAAAACACACAGTAAAATCAAGTACACACAGTAATATCAGTAAAACACAGTAAATTCAATAAAACACAGTAAAATCCAGTAAAACACAATAAAAATCAGTAAATATAACTCAGTAAAAAGAAAATTGTAGTCTCGAAACTAACAATTATAAATAACGTTTAAAAGCAAGTTTATCTACTTAATAATTATTCAATTTAAATACTTTTATCAAAATTTTAATCTACAGTATATTTAATTTGAAACTTAAATTATATATCGTTTTTATTTTTATTTCAATCTCTTTACTCTACTACTCTACAGTATGCTTATCGCTAAGGTAGTTCGTAGAATTGCATACAAAAAACCAGATACGTTATAGTGAGCGAAGTCTTATCTCAAATATAACAAAACAAAAGTTAGGATAACTAGAGGAGGATTCGGGAAGGATACGAAAAGTTTGACTAACCAAGCACCCGCGTTACTCTCATGGTCATCTGTGGATTCACCCGTTTGACAAATTTATTTGGTTCGAGGATCGGCTCTCGGCGTTTCGCGTCGCACTCGCGTTTTTCAGATGGATTTGGACACCCGGAGTATAGCAGGAACGACACAGCCTTTATAAAACCGATCCTACCGGCTGCGCCAGTCAAAACTTGGGCTAAGGAAAACCCTTTTTTTTAAACTAAAATTAAAAACTTAGTGTTACCGATTCGGAGGCTGATTTAATAGTGAATAATAAAATGAACAAAAAAAATCTTAACAGCTAACTTAACCTACCGCAGGACAACGAGAAGTCTTGGTCAGCATTACATGTAACTGCTACATGATACTGCAGCTACTGCTGAGCAAGCCCTCTAGTCGAGCACGGAAGGGCGAGGGGGATGTATAACTACCTATTAAAATACTATCAACAACTCTGGAGTATGTAGAAGAGTACATATATCTAGGCCACATAATAACTTAAAAAGTGTACTGAGAACGAGATTGAGAGACGAACTAAAATCACCTGGAATAAACACTGGACAATGAAAGACGTTTTTAAAAACCAACTACCTATAAAATTAAAAATTAAAACAATGGAACGTGCTCAATAATATCAATAATTGCGTTATAAGAAAGACAACTAAAGCAAAAGATGCAGTACGAAAAGTTTTTCATTTGAAATGGAACTAGGCAGGACATGTCCAACGATTAGCAGATAATAGATGATCCAAAATAACAACTAACTGGTGGCTACAAAAGATGGAGCGACGATATTGCGAAAATAGCAGGTATCACTTAAGTTTGCCGTACCGGCTTAGAATAGTAAGCATGGTAAGCGACTACCGACCAATCACAAGCTCTGACAGCGAGCTGTCGGCTAATTTATGTTGCCAATGTAAACTATATATATAGCAATAATTAAAGCTCATATTTTAACTATATTCTTTTTGCCGGGTGGGAGCGGAGTGGTATAAGTAGGGTCTTTATTGTAACTGTTAATTGGTTACAGCGTAGAAAGGTAATGACCAATAGAAGTGCCATCAGCATATATCCTAATAAGATAGCCATAGTCTATGCCATCACGTAAAGATTGTCAGTTAAGGAATTTTACCCCCCAGGTAATTAACAACCTAATCCAGACCGAATTATATATAAAATATAAGGACTGTTATTTATTATCGTCGTAGTAAGAGAGGTGCTATAAGCTTGTTTTAGTAACGACATTGCAAAGTCAAAATGGCTTAACCGATTTAAATTATTACGCTATAATTTAGATGCAAGAATTAATGCGATCATAACTATAATGTAATCGAACATAGCTAATGTTTGGATCTCGGAACTTTAGTGTTACAAAATTAAATATTCAATCATGATAATGGTTCTCAGAATGTGCTTTAAAGATGAATTGTGAATAAAATCAACCAATGAATTTACATGAATATGCAAAATTTTCTTACCATAAAAATTTCATAAAATGATTGGGAGTGATCAGATAAAAAAGTTACTATTTCAAATCAATATCACTATTTTTGGCACCTTATAAATTAATCAAGACTTCTTAAAAAAATGTATACTTAAGTATTACACTCTAAAATGAGAGAATATTAGATAGGTATGCAAATACAGTTGATTTTTACAGCACAAAACTTATCGCATAAAGTCGATATTAATTGAATAAGTTTTTCAGATCTGTGGCCGTTTTAACTTAACGCACTAAAGGCATTGTAATATTTAAGATACCTTGAAAAGTGTTATTTATACTCGTATGTACGAGACTGAAGTAATTAAATAATATCCTAAAGTTTTTTGTTTCCCTATTTACTAACCTTTTTTTTTGTCCCGGCGCAATCCTTTATGGATACCACCCACCACGGGGAGGTAGGTGGTTATGTGGGAGTCCGTATACCTACCAAAACCCCGGGGTGTTCCGTCAGTGCCGCTTTTGGCGGGAACGCGGGACAGATTTTGCACACGACCGCGAACCCGCCGCGGCTGTCCGTTGCCGGACCCTTCTCTTCGCGGCACGCCAGAACACATGGCGCGCCGCAACTGCCTCGGAGACCGAACCCGCTAACAATGGGCGCCAGACTTCCCCGTGTCTGGACGCCCGTGGTCTCCCTGCGGTGGGTCGGATACGTATCCCCACCGCCTGCTACGTCAGCCACAGGGGATAGCCCCCCCCCGCGACCCCACCTCCTCGAGTCTGCGCCGAGCGCCCGGACCCCACCTCCTCGAGCCTGCACCAATGTGCCCGGGCCCCCCTCCTCGAGCCTGCGCCAAAGCGCCCGGGCCCCACCTCCTCGAGTCTGCGCCAAAGCGCCCGGACCCCGCCACTCCTATGTGGACTTGGCGGCCAAAGTCCATAGGAGCGGCCCCGCCTGAGCCGGCCAGCGCACCCCAACGCCGGCGTGGCCCCTGGGTTCCTCTTGGCTTCACCGTGGTGATCCAAGCCACGGCTACTGAGCCCCCCCGCCACGTCAATGCGAGAACCCTTCGGGGGGGTCAATACTCAACCCTGACGTATTTGTCTATTCTTCAAGGAGTTTATATATACATAGTCAGCTAGATAAGCTGGCTCACGGCGTACTCTTTCTAAACGTCGTAGGTAATCCACTATTGTATTTTTCGGCTGTTCACGTTCTTCCCGAGAGTTTCTGTGATCTTCACTTGACTCATTTTCATCGGTTGCATCGAAAAACTCATCGTCATTCGAATCCGCATCTATAAAATATTCTGGAGAGTATTCTCCAGCAGGAGCTAAGTGCCTGTTGGAGACAACTACTCCTCTGCCACTGCTCAACCGCACACGAGAATGCTGGGGATTACTCTCTAGTGTCTCGACTTCTTCGATCAACGGATCGTATTTGCTCGTTCGATTGTGGTTACGCATTAATACTTTTCCTGGTACATTTAGCCATGAAGGCATCGATTGTCCCGTCGAGGACCTCATCGCGTGGGAAAACATCCGCTCGTGAGGCGTACTATTGGTAGCTGTACAAATCAGTGATCTTATAGAATGTAGAGCTTGAGTTAAAACCGATTTCCATTGTGTAACTGGCAGATTTCGGCTTTTTAGAGCCAACTGTATTGTTCGCCAAATTATCCCATTATATCTCTCTGTTTGTCAATTTCCTTGTGGGTTATATGGTGTAGTATAGCTTATTGCAATGCGTTTTTGGTGAAGAAAATCTTTCATCTCCTTTGATAGGAACGAAGTACCACGATCAGAGTGAACGTAAGTTGGCATTCCAAAAATAGAAAATAAGTCTGTCAGTTTATTTATCACCGTCTTTGTACTTAAACCTGGACAAGAATATGCGAAGGGAAATCGAGAGTACTCATCCACAATTGTCAGGATATATCTGTTTTTCTCTGTGCCATCTGTTGGAAGTCAAAGTCAAAGTCAAAGTCAAAATCATTTATTCAATTTAGGCATCAAAGACGCACTTATGAACGTCAATTTTTCATTATAATGTACTTTAAAGACTACCGCCGCGTTCCAAAATATATAGTGCCTACCGAGAAGAAGCGGCAAGAAACTCGGGGCCATTCTTTTTATATAGATGTTTTTACAATGTTTTTACTTAGGTACTACAAATATTAGCTCCAGTGTGTTGCCTTACAAAAGATAACATAATAATGGTATCAGTAGGGCAAGACACGCTACACTTTGACATCTTAGTACACGAGTAGATAGATCCTGGAGTGATCAGTCCCAAGCTGTTTTATCCTCCAAGTAATCCGAAATTTTGTAATAACCTTTTTGACAGAGTTTAGTTTTAATAGTAATTTTAAACTTATTAATAGGCAAATCTCGGATAACATTGGGAACTTTATTATAGAATCGTATACATTGTCCCATAAAAGAATGACTTATTCTGTGGAGACGCGTTACATGTTCGAATAGCTTGTGCTTATTTCGCGTGTTGATGGAATGAGCATCACTCCTTTTATCAAGAAGAGGGCCTTGGAAATCTATTGATATTCTTTCAAAAGGGGCTATTGCTTTTATAAGTTTTCCGATGTTCTGTTTAAACCGGGGCTTTACTTCTGCACACACTGTACAATTTGAGATTGTTCGTTTAACTTCATCAGTAGAGTAAGCTAAATTTTTGCTTCTGACCCAATGGAGCATTCTGGTTACTCCAGGGTGACACAAAGTTGTATGCAGTTCTTTTAAAGTTGTTTCTGATGTCGTCTGTGCAGAAGCAACGAATTCTGCCTTAGATCTGGATATAGCATCAGCTGCTATATTTTCGTTTCCGGGGCGATATACGATGTCAAAATTGTACACAGAAAGCTCCAGTCGTCACCGTTGTATTTTTTCATTTTTAATTCTTGATGTATGCTGCTGATTGAACATGAAAACGATTGATTTTTTGGTCTGTAATCAGTTTGAATGGTCGTCCAATAAGAAATTGTCTCCATTTTCGAAGACATTCAACTATAGCTACGGCTTCTTTCTCTATAGCCGGATGGTTACGTTCACAACTATAAAGGCTTCTCGTAAAAAAAAGCTACGGGTCTGCCTTCTTGTGACAGAGTTCCCGCAATAGCAAAGTCTGATGCATCTGTTTCAACGACGAATTGTATATTGTCATCTATTGCGTTTACCGCTGACTTGGCGATTTCTTCTTTGAGGGCATTAAATGCGTCAGCAGAAGTCGGGTCAAGAGGGAATATTCCTTCCGATATAAGAGGCTGAATTTTATGAGAAAATCATGCTATCCATTTGGAGTAATGGGCAAATAACCCTAAAGCTCGGCGAAGTGACGCTGAGTCTGAAGGCAGGGGCAAATCTAGTAGTGGTCGAAGACGATCCGCATCGGGTTTAATTACTCCATTGCATATCGTATAACCTAGAATACTTATCGCTTTCATTGAAAATTTACTCTTAACGTGATTCAACGTAAGATTATACTGCTTGGCGACCTCAAGAAATCGCTGCAGTTTAAGGTCGTGGTCAGCTTGGTCTGTACCACGGACAGTTATATCATCTAAATATGCATAGAATCCTTTTAGATCCTAGTAGAGTGGTGAGATCAAAGCTTCTACTAGCAATCGTTGAAGAGTTTTACTTTTGCCTTCTCATCGGACCCTCATCACCAAAATTTTAAAACGTTTAAATATTTGTTGTACATGCATATACTCGTATGTATTGACATGCGAATTTTATTAAAATCAGTTCAGTAGAAGTAGAATTATGTGAAAAAGTTGCAAGATTTGAATCTTCAAGCTTAACAGGTTAATGCACGTACGCGTTCTGATGATTTATTCTATACTTTAGGAAATACATCTCCAACTTAAGACAGTCGGACAGAAGTATCTACCGACGTACTATGGGGATACTTAAAATTGCAAACAATCTTAGATCAACAATATTCATGGTTACCCTAAAGAATATTCAACAAACCACCATGTTGCATTTAGTATTACCAGGCCCAAACATTTGAGTACTACTTTTTACTCAGTATTAAAAAAAATTAAACGTTTTTATTGCATCATAAGCATCAAAAACAGTTTTGGGACTAATTTATTATGTTTTATAGTAGTAAGTTTATGACGAACTCAAGGTACAAAAATAGATAAAGCTAAAGTTCCCGCACTAAGCAAAGCCTGTATCGCGGGGACCTACTTACGATTTTATTGTACATGATTGATTGCCTCGGATTAACAAACAAATTGATGGAGTTATATAAAACATAAATTACAAAATTATAAATTAAAAATAAATTAACAACTCGAATAAGACGCTTTACAGTATTTTTTTTCTTAAATGAGATATACATACAGATTAATATAGGTCAATTTTAGTAGGTCTCTAAACAATATTTTCTAGACAGCATGATTTAGAGTATAATAATATGGGTCAATATACAGTATTTGTATTTTCTGTGTCCCCTAGGAAATTGATAGATATTGAATGAGTATTAAATATCTCAAAACTTTTTAATGTGTATGTATGTGTAATGTTATGGGCCAGAAGTTTTTTTTTTTTAAGTTTTATGGGCTCCAGGGGAAAATGTGTAGTCAGGGGAGTGACACCATGGACAGGGTAGTGATAAATCGAGACAGGAAAGTGACATCCTATTAGTATTTTTATATGTTAAATGAAATATATCAGTAACAAATGTTATTTATTAATGATTATTATTTTAACTTATAAAATTATATCAGTCTGAAATGTTTTTAAACACTTTTTATCGTTTTATAAATAATGACTTAACTTTCTCAAGTTAAGTTTCTGCATGGGCGTATATAAGGGGGAGTTTAGGGGGTCCGGTCCCCCCCCCCCCCTTAGCATACGACATCATTAAAATCGCGGTAGGTATATTGATGACGGATAATATAATCTGTGCCATAAAATATGAGTATGTACGCGTCGCGCCAATTAAGTATCTATATAGTTAAGCTTGGGCTATGTATAATTTTTATTTTTATACCATTTTAGGAGTTTTCCACGGATTCCAAAATCTACTAAAAGCTTATTCATAATCTAGGTAGATAACATCGTTTGTCCCAATTTTTGTCCACATATCACATGAAAGTTAATTGGCTTCTTTCTTGGGGCGGGAGTTACGGGAGTTTAGACAATAGATATATTGATTTATATGATATTTATTTATGTGCAATGATAACTTCATAAGACAATCCGAACGCTTAGGCTGATCGTACCTCTCTATCGCTTGGTCCGCGCTCTCGCTTGCACGCTCGGCCCAGGCGGAACGTTATAATGAGTCATACTTTGCCGTACTTTTACTTTTTGCTTATTTCTTGCTCACAACTGCAATTTTTGTAATAGAATAGCAGCTAATCTATCTATGGCAGAGTCATCTTTAAAACTTGTGAGCGTTTTTGTAATAGGCCCACTGGAAAAGTTCATAGTCTATACATTCATCAATTCTCGGGTTCATTGGTGGAACTTGTACGTGTGGTGGCTCTCTTACTCTGTTCTAACTGTCGGCAAAGTAAGTGAATCGAGGCCGCGTGCTCCAAGTACTTTGCTGTCGAGCAAAAATTTCAGCAACTTTTTAGTGTTTGTAAACTATTGAATTGGCCATACTTATCATCATTTAATGAAGGAGGCACTGATACTTTAGATGAAAGTTACGCTGCCTCATATATAATAATATAAAATGAACCCCAATTTCTAGGTCACGCTATAACATGAGAACGGCTTATCCGATTTCAGTAATCTTTTTTTAAATGTTTTCTAATACTTCGCGGATGATTCTTATGAGTACATTAAACAAATATTAAAAAAAGATGGAAGGTTATGGCGAGGCCGAAGGCCGAGCCTAGTACGCGAACGAACTCGCAGGCATTCGCTAATATAGCTATAACAAGTGCAATTTGAAAAATTTAATGCCGGCTTCCATTCCATTACTTTGGTAAAAATCAGTAATTGGAGTGTAACTCAAACTACTGGAACGAATTTAATTAAATATAATGAAAGAATTTCGAGAATCGGACCACCGAATCGAATGTTATAAAGTAACAAAAATAAAAAAAATACAGTCGAATTGAGTACCTCCTCCTTTTTTTTGAAGTTGGTAGAAAATATTTATGCCCGCTACGTATACTAACATTTCTTAAAATTGTATTTTAATGTACTATAGGTAAATAACTATTGCTTGTATGAAGTTTAACTAGCATGTACCCATTTCATGTAATGAGTATGATTTGAGCGTTTAGATTTTTAGTTTTTACCTGCGGATTTTTCCTATTTAACATCTGCCACATCACCACCTAGTTTAAAATTGTTACCAAATATATTCAGAAAGGTCACCAAGATATCTCCTTATCATCCCAATCAGATGAACACGCCCCGTTATGACTATAGCCCTTATTTTAAAATGAAAACATCACGGAGTCCTGAAATATCTCTAATTAATGAATTACTTTTTAAAGTACAACGAATTAACGAATGAATTAAAAAAACTGTAGAATATTTAAATCTATTTCAAAGTTTATGAATCATTCGTGTATGTAAATTGAAAAAAAAGCAAAATATACAATTTTCAACCATTTCTACCTAACACGATGATTAGTTAAACTGGCAAGACGTCAGACAAGGACACACTACCAACGGGAGCCCTCTCTCCCCAGGACCGCTTTTGGCTAGCTATAGCCTTTGAGGAAATAGGTGCCCTAATAGCAAGTAGATAGATCTCAATTTAGCTAAACAAAAATTATTGGTACACAGTCTAGTTAGTAAGTGTAAGGTCTTTGCGGGTAACAGTTAGATAGTCTGATTAATCTATGGGTAACAGAGAGTAGAAATAATACCGTTTTGGTATATTTCAAAGAAAAAGGTTATCATATTATATTTTTGCTGGTTACTGACGGCTGCCCATATTTATTATTTTTCTATACAAAAATGTAAGCAAATTTGCAAAATAATAATATGGTTGATTTTATTTGATTTTATTTGTTTGATATTATTTTGATAAGCTAACTAATAGCTCCAATTATGAAAATCCTATGTTGTTATAAAAACTCTAATATTTTTCTTATATTAGAAAATTTACAGTGATGTGCGTGGCAGGCTTATACTTTGTTTTTTTATTACTTGAGGATGTTATTGTTGCCTATTATGCCACCGACGCTGCGTCTCAAGATCAGGACATGAACATTAAAGCTGCGTATGATACCATTCGTAAAGATAGAGCTAAAGCTCAAGAAAAATATATGTCCCGACAAACTAATGGTAAAAAAGAACTTTATAACATATATAATGCCTCAACGACGCACAAGAAATGGCAAGTGGAAAGACTAACTCAAAGGCAATATGAAATTATCAACATGCTTTGGAGAAAAACTAAAATTTTTATGGATGAGGAAATTGTATATACAACAAATCCATCTTATTTAAAAAGCGTTACTAAGATCATGGCAAGGAAGTCTCAGAATGATCTAACTAATTTATCTACAGTCGCTGCATCATTACAAACTACCACACCTAGTAACATAGAATTTTATTACTTGGATGATACGCAAGATCATAATAGAGAGAAGGTTGGATTTAAACCTACCCGTAAACAGAACACTAAAAGATTTTTCAAAACCAGTAATGCAAAAATATCAACGACGCCATCGTTTTTTGTATTTCACATTAAAGGGCCTTACGCAAAACTTCAACTCAATAAGTCCAATAGATTACTTTCAAACGACCCAAAACTAATAAATATGTTAACAAAAATATCGGGAATACCGAGCAGCCCCTCAGTGAACAAACAATATGTTGCAACAAAACAAAACTTACCAACATTAAAGAAAATAAATAAGTTGAATAGACGCTATGTACCCATTAGAGATGATAATTTATTTTATGATGATATAATTAAAGTTAAGCCTTCCTTAAAGTTGATTAATTTAAACTCTAGCACTAGTTCTAATTTTAACAGCAAAACCACAGAGTCTACAACTATATATGACAAAATAAAATTCTTTGAACAATATGATCATTATACTCCGACACCAGATAAAAAAGATATCAATAAACTAAATGAACCACCAATGGACTACAATGAAAATGGGGAAACTGCTTACACTCAAAAAATATTTTTAGAAAATCTAGATTTTGGCAGGCATGATGACAAACAAGCAAAGCACTCCAAGAAACATATTAAAGAACACTTCGAAAAAATTGATAAAGTATCTGATCAAAAAAAACACATGGAAACTACAAAATCAAACGCACATCTAATAAATGTGATTCCAAAAAAGCAAATAAATGAGTCGAATGTTTCTTCAATTGAAAATTTTACTAAATCCATACCAATTAACAACAATAGGGGCTTTACATATGAATACAAAAACGCGTCTTGGTCTGAATATCCATTCGCAGCTGTTTATTTATATGAACCCTCACAGGTATGTCCTAATTGAATACGTATTGAGGTAAATGTCATTTGTCTTATGGCCGGTGCCGGTCCATTTTTATAGAATAGAGCAAACTTTAGAGACCAATTCACAATATAAAAAGTATAAATAACTACTTACACAATAAAACACACAGTAAAATCAAGTACACACAGTAATATCAGTAAAACACAGTAAATTCAATAAAACACAGTAAAATCCAGTAAAACACAATAAAAATCAGTAAATATAACTCAGTAAAAAGAAAATTGTAGTCTCGAAACTAACAATTATAAATAACGTTTAAAAGCAAGTTTATCTACTTAATAATTATTCAATTTAAATACTTTTATCAAAATTTTAATCTACAGTATATTTAATTTGAAACTTAAATTATATATCGTTTTTATTTTTATTTCAATCTCTTTACTCTACTACTCTACAGTATGCTTATCGCTAAGGTAGTTCGTAGAATTGCATACAAAAAACCAGATACGTTATAGTGAGCGAAGTCTTATCTCAAATATAACAAAACAAAAGTTAGGATAACTAGAGGAGGATTCGGGAAGGATACGAAAAGTTTGACTAACCAAGCACCCGCGTTACTCTCATGGTCATCTGTGGATTCACCCGTTTGACAAATTTATTTGGTTCGAGGATCGGCTCTCGGCGTTTCGCGTCGCACTCGCGTTTTTCAGATGGATTTGGACACCCGGAGTATAGCAGGAACGACACAGCCTTTATAAAACCGATCCTACCGGCTGCGCCAGTCAAAACTTGGGCTAAGGAAAACCCTTTTTTTTAAACTAAAATTAAAAACTTAGTGTTACCGATTCGGAGGCTGATTTAATAGTGAATAATAAAATGAACAAAAAAAATCTTAACAGCTAACTTAACCTACCGCAGGACAACGAGAAGTCTTGGTCAGCATTACATGTAACTGCTACATGATACTGCAGCTACTGCTGAGCAAGCCCTCTAGTCGAGCACGGAAGGGCGAGGGGGATGTATAACTACCTATTAAAATACTATCAACAACTCTAGAGTATGTAGAAGAGTACATATATCTAGGCCACATAATAACTTAAAAAGTGTACTGAGAAGAGATTGAGAGACGAACTAAAATCACCTGGAATAAACACTGGACAATGAAAGACGTTTTTAAAAACCAATTAAAAACCAACTACCTATAAAATTAAAAATTAAAACAATGGAACGTGCTCAATAATATCAATAATTGCGTTATAAGAAAGACAACTAAAGCAAAAGATGCAGTACGAAAAGTTTTTCATTTGAAATGGAACTAGGCAGGACATGTCCAACGATTAGCAGATAATAGATGATCCAAAATAACAACTAACTGGTGGCTACAAAAGATGGAGCGACGATATTGCGAAAATAGCAGGTATCACTTAAGTTTGCCGTACCGGCTTAGAATAGTAAGCATGGTAAGCGACTACCGACCAATCACAAGCTCTGACAGCGAGCTGTCGGCTAATTTATGTTGCCAATGTAAACTATATATATAGCAATAATTAAAGCTCATATTTTAACTATATTCTTTTTGCCGGGTGGGAGCGGAGTGGTATAAGTAGGGTCTTTATTGTAACTGTTAATTGGTTACAGCGTAGAAAGGTAATGACCAATAGAAGTGCCATCAGCATATATCCTAATAAGATAGCCATAGTCTATGCCATCACGTAAATATTGTCAGTTAAGGAATTTTACCCCCCAGGTAATTAACAACCTAATCCAGACCGAATTATATATAAAATATAAGGACTGTTATTTATTATCGTCGTAGTAAGAGAGGTGCTATAAGCTTGTTTTAGTAACGACATTGCAAAGTCAAAATGGCTTAACCGATTTAAATTATTACGCTATAATTTAGATGCAAGAATTAATGCGATCATAACTATAATGTAATCGAACATAGCTAATGTTTGGATCTCGGAACTTTAGTGTTACAAAATTAAATATTCAATCATGATAATGGTTCTCAGAATGTGCTTTAAAGATGAATTGTGAATAAAATCAACCAATGAATTTACATGAATATGCAAATAAGGAAGGTAACCGCAAAAGATATCTAGCCTACTCAAAAATTCTAAAAAAATGTATTTTAAATGCCCAAAAAATTAATAGCGCAAAATATATTTATAATTCTTCTAACCGATGTAAAGCAGCGTGGAAAGTGATTAATGATAACTTCAACAGTAAGTGCCAATCTCATGAAGTACAAGAAATAAAAGTTAATGATAAAAAATACACCCACCCCCAAGAAATTGCAGATCTTTTCAATAAATATTACATAAATTTAACCAACAAAAATATTACAAATAAAAACGCCTGTATGTCATTAAAACGAACTGTTGATAAAACTATTTACCTGTCTCCAACAGACCCACTAGACGTCCTGAAGTCTATTAATTCACTAAAACAGTCGACCTCTACTGGATATGATGAGTTGAACACGAAAATGCTAAAAATATGTGCCAAGCAACTATGTGTTCCAATAAGCCACATCGTTAACTTGTCTTTCACAGATGGAATCTTCCCAGACCGACTTAAGTACTCAATTGTAAAGCCTATATTTAAAAAAGGTGATAAATGTGAAATGGAAAATTATAGGCCGATAACATTAATACCTATATTATCAAAAGTTTTTGAAAAATTGATGTATTCAAAATTAGTAAATTTCATTAATGCAAACTCAATTTTAAAACCGGAACAATATGGCTTTAGAAAACATTGTTCTACCATCCACGCTTGCTTTTCTCTAATAAAGTCAATAACAGAATGCTTAGACCAAAAGATGCCAGTAATAACTGTATTTTTGGACATGAGTAAGGCCTTTGATTTCGTATGCCATAAAACCTTGCTCCACAAACTAGATAAGTACGGAATTAGAGGCAAGGCTCAGGAATGGTTACAAAGTTACCTGTCGTGTAGATATCAGTGTGTTGAGACAAGTAAGATTATTGGACGCACAAAAAAAGTTTTTCATTCGCCATATTCTGTAAATAGATACGGCGTCCCACAGGGAAGCGTCTTGGGACCTTTACTGTTCCTATTATATATCAATGATCTTCCCGAAGCCACGCGACATCAATGTCTTCTGTTTGCGGATGATGCAACGATCGTTGTCAAATGCAAAAATAAGGATGCTTTAGAAGATGAAGCTAACAAAGGGATTCGAGATGTTCTCAGTTGGCTCCATAATAATAATTTGTATATAAACCTAAACAAGACTAAATTTATTGAATTTCAAACTTATAACAGCACACCAAGTATTGTAAATATTACTTATGAAAATAACGTAATAAATAATGTGGATGAAACTCTGTTTCTTGGCATTACTTTTGATAAACATTGTAACTGGAAATCACATATTAATGGTTTATGTTCTAAATTGGATAGATTTGTTTATGTAATGTATCGGCTTAGACAAATAACAACCATGGAAGCAGCTTTGGCTGCCTATCATGGTTATGTGTCTTCAAGTTTGCGATATGGCATTGTTTTGTGGAGGTTTTCAGTTGAGGCTGATAGGGTGTTCATTACACAAAAAAAATGCATACGGTCTCTATGTGGGGCGGGATTTATGGATAGCTGTGTACCACTCTTTAAAGAACTTAAGATCCTTCCTGTGCCATCGCTATACATCTACGAGATATGTGTATTTGTGAAGAAAAATCCCCATCTATTCCAAAAACATTGTGATGTAGTAAAAAGATCTTGTCCGAACAGATATCCTCATAGGTTATATGTGCCATGTCAACGACTAGTACTTACCACGCAAAACGCAAATTGTATGGCAATTCGAATTTATAATACTTTACCTGACAAAATCAAAGGAGATGGCTTAAATGTATTTAAAAAAAAGTTGTTCAAATTATTATTGGACAAATGTTATTACTCGATAAAAGACTTTATATACGATAAAAAAATTAAATTATAATGTTTTATGGAAATGTGAGAATGATTAACTGACATACTAATAATTATTAAATGTGTACTATAAATGAGAAAATCTTGTAATAATATAATTGTATAAATCGAAATCTAGTAATGACATTGAACTTTAATAATTATTGACATGGAAATTTATTTTGTATTATTTAAAATTTTATTAATGAGTTGATTTGATATTCGTAAATTTATATAATTGTAAATTATAGCATGTTGAAAATATTTGCACGCCAATTAGGCAGAGTTTTGTTGGAACTGTATTTTTATGCTATTTTAACTCTGCAATTATGTACCCAAGACTTAAGCAAATAAGCAAATAAATAAATAAATAAATAAAATAAAATTTTCTTACCATAAAAATTTCATAAAATGATTGGGAGTGATCAGATAAAAAAGTTACTATTTCAAATCAATATCACTATTTTTGGCACCTTATAAATTAATCAAGACTTCTTAAAAAAATGTATACTTAAGTATTACACTCTAAAATGAGAGAATATTAGATAGGTATGCAAATACAGTTGATTTTTACAGCACAAAACTTATCGCATAAAGTCGATATTAATTGAATAAGTTTTTCAGATCTGTGGCCGTTTTAACTTAACGCACTAAAGGCATTGTAATATTTAAGATACCTTGAAAAGTGTTATTTATACTCGTATGTACGAGACTGAAGTAATTAAATAATATCCTAAAGTTTTTTGTTTCCCTATTTACTAACCTTTTTTTTTTGTCCCGGCGCAATCCTTTATGGATACCACCCACCACGGGGAGGTAGGTGGTTATGTGGGAGTCCGTATACCTACCAAAACCCCGGGGTGTTCCGTCAGTGCCGCTTTTGGCGGGAACGCGGGACAGATTTTGCACACGACCGCGAACCCGCCGCGGCTGTCCGTTGCCGGACCCTTCTCTTCGCGGCACGCCAGAACACATGGCGCGCCGCAACTGCCTCGGAGACCGAACCCGCTAACAATGGGCGCCAGACTTCCCCGTGTCTGGACGCCCGTGGTCTCCCTGCGGTGGGTCGGATACGTATCCCCACCGCCTGCTACGTCAGCCACAGGGGATAGCCCCCCCCCCGCGACCCCACCTCCTCGAGTCTGCGCCGAGCGCCCGGACCCCACCTCCTCGAGCCTGCACCAATGTGCCCGGGCCCCCCTCCTCGAGCCTGCGCCAAAGCGCCCGGGCCCCACCTCCTCGAGTCTGCGCCAAAGCGCCCGGACCCCGCCACTCCTATGTGGACTTGGCGGCCAAAGTCCATAGGAGCGGCCCCGCCTGAGCCGGCCAGCGCACCCCAACGCCGGCGTGGCCCCTGGGTTCCTCTTGGCTTCACCGTGGTGATCCAAGCCACGGCTACTGAGCCCCCCCGCCACGTCAATGCGAGAACCCTTCGGGGGGGTCAATACTCAACCCTGACGTATTTGTCTATTCTTCAAGGAGTTTATATATACATAGTCAGCTAGATAAGCTGGCTCACGGCGTACTCTTTCTAAACGTCGTAGGTAATCCACTATTGTATTTTTCGGCTGTTCACGTTCTTCCCGAGAGTTTCTGTGATCTTCACTTGACTCATTTTCATCGGTTGCATCGAAAAACTCATCGTCATTCGAATCCGCATCTATAAAATATTCTGGAGAGTATTCTCCAGCAGGAGCTAAGTGCCTGTTGGAGACAACTACTCCTCTGCCACTGCTCAACCGCACACGAGAATGCTGGGGATTACTCTCTAGTGTCTCGACTTCTTCGATCAACGGATCGTATTTGCTCGTTCGATTGTGGTTACGCATTAATACTTTTCCTGGTACATTTAGCCATGAAGGCATCGATTGTCCCGTCGAGGACCTCATCGCGTGGGAAAACATCCGCTCGTGAGGCGTACTATTGGTAGCTGTACAAATCAGTGATCTTATAGAATGTAGAGCTTGAGTTAAAACCGATTTCCATTGTGTAACTGGCAGATTTCGGCTTTTTAGAGCCAACTGTATTGTTCGCCAAATTATCCCATTATATCTCTCTGTTTGTCAATTTCCTTGTGGGTTATATGGTGTAGTATAGCTTATTGCAATGCGTTTTTGGTGAAGAAAATCTTTCATCTCCTTTGATAGGAACGAAGTACCACGATCAGAGTGAACGTAAGTTGGCATTCCAAAAATAGAAAATAAGTCTGTCAGTTTATTTATCACCGTCTTTGTACTTAAACCTGGACAAGAATATGCGAAGGGAAATCGAGAGTACTCATCCACAATTGTCAGGATATATCTGTTTTTCTCTGTGCCATCTGTTGGAAGTCAAAGTCAAAGTCAAAGTCAAAATCATTTATTCAATTTAGGCATCAAAGACGCACTTATGAACGTCAATTTTTCATTATAATGTACTTTAAAGACTACCGCCGCGTTCCAAAATATATAGTGCCTACCGAGAAGAAGCGGCAAGAAACTCGGGGCCATTCTTTTTATATAGATGTTTTTACAATGTTTTTACTTAGGTACTACAAATATTAGCTCCAGTGTGTTGCCTTACAAAAGATAACATAATAATGGTATCAGTAGGGCAAGACACGCTACACTTTGACATCTTAGTACACGAGTAGATAGATCCTGGAGTGATCAGTCCCAAGCTGTTTTATCCTCCAAGTAATCCGAAATTTTGTAATAACCTTTTTGACAGAGTTTAGTTTTAATAGTAATTTTAAACTTATTAATAGGCAAATCTCGGATAACATTGGGAACTTTATTATAGAATCGTATACATTGTCCCATAAAAGAATGACTTATTCTGTGGAGACGCGTTACATGTTCGAATAGCTTGTGCTTATTTCGCGTGTTGATGGAATGAGCATCACTCCTTTTATCAAGAAGAGGGCCTTGGAAATCTATTGATATTCTTTCAAAAGGGGCTATTGCTTTTATAAGTTTTCCGATGTTCTGTTTAAATCGGGGCTTTACTTCTGCACACACTGTACAATTTGAGATTGTTCGTTTAACTTCATCAGTAGAGTAAGCTAAATTTTTGCTTCTGACCCAATGGAGCATTCTGGTTACTCCAGGGTGACACAAAGTTGTATGCAGTTCTTTTAAAGTTGTTTCTGATGTCGTCTGTGCAGAAGCAACGAATTCTGCCTTAGATCTGGATATAGCATCAGCTGCTATATTTTCGTTTCCGGGGCGATATACGATGTCAAAATTGTACACAGAAAGCTCCAGTCGTCACCGTTGTATATTTTCATTTTTAATTCTTGATGTATGCTGCTGATTGAACATGAAAACGATTGATTTTTTGGTCTGTAATCAGTTTGAATGGTCGTCCAATAAGAAATTGTCTCCATTTTCGAAGACATTCAACTATAGCTACGGCTTCTTTCTCTATAGCCGGATGGTTACGTTCACAACTATAAAGGCTTCTCGTAAAAAAAAGCTACGGGTCTGCCTTCTTGTGACAGAGTTCCCGCAATAGCAAAGTCTGATGCATCTGTTTCAACGACGAATTGTATATTGTCATCTATTGCGTTTACTGCTGACTTGGCGATTTCTTCTTTGAGGGCATTAAATGCGTCAGCAGAAGTCGGGTCAAGAGGGAATATTCCTTCCGATATAAGAGGCTGAATTTTATGAGAAAATCATGCTATCCATTTGGAGTAATGGGCAAATAACCCTAAAGCTCGGCGAAGTGACGCTGAGTCTGAAGGCAGGGGCAAATCTAGTAGTGGTCGAAGACGATCCGCATCGGGTTTAATTACTCCATTGCATATCGTATAACCTAGAATACTTATCGCTTTCATTGAAAATTTACTCTTAACGTGATTCAACGTAAGATTATACTGCTTGGCGACCTCAAGAAAACGCTGCAGTTTAAGGTCGTGGTCAGCTTGGTCTGTACCACGGACAGTTATATCATCTAAATATGCATAGAATCCTTTTAGATCCTAGTAGAGTGGTGAGATCAAAGCTTCTACTAGCAATCGTTGAAGAGTTTTACTTTTGCCTTCTCATCGGACCCTCATCACCAAAATTTTAAAACGTTTAAATATTTGTTGTACATGCATATACTCGTATGTATTGACATGCGAATTTTATTAAAATCAGTTCAGTAGAAGTAGAATTATGTGAAAAAGTTGCAAGATTTGAATCTTCAAGCTTAACAGGTTAATGCACGTACGCGTTCTGATGATTTATTCTATACTTTAGGAAATACATCTCCAACTTAAGACAGTCGGACAGAAGTATCTACCGACGTACTATGGGGATACTTAAAATTGCAAACAATCTTAGATCAACAATATTCATGGTTACCCTAAAGAATATTCAACAAACCACCATGTTGCATTTAGTATTACCAGGCCCAAACATTTGAGTACTACTTTTTACTCAGTATTAAAAAAAATTAAACGTTTTTATTGCATCATAAGCATCAAAAACAGTTTTGGGACTAATTTATTATGTTTTATAGTAGTAAGTTTATGACGAACTCAAGGTACAAAAATAGATAAAGCTAAAGTTCCCGCACTAAGCAAAGCCTGTATCGCGGGGACCTACTTACGATTTTATTGTACATGATTGATTGCCTCGGATTAAAAAACAAATTGATGGAGTTATATAAAACATAAATTACAAAATTATAAATTAAAAATAAATTAACAACTCGAATAAGACGCTTTACAGTATTTTTTTTTCTTAAATGAGATATACATACAGATTAATATAGGTCAATTTTAGTAGGTCTCTAAACAATATTTTCTAGACAGCATGATTTAGAGTATAATAATATGGGTCAATATACAGTATTTGTATTTTCTGTGTCCCCTAGGAAATTGATAGATATTGAATGAGTATTAAATATCTCAAAACTTTTTAATGTGTATGTATGTGTAATGTTATGGGCCAGAAGTTTTTTTTTTTAAGTTTTATGGGCTCCAGGGGAAAATGTGTAGTCAGGGGAGTGACACCATGGACAGGGTAGTGATAAATCGAGACAGGAAAGTGACATCCTATTAGTATTTTTATATGTTAAATGAAATATATCAGTAACAAATGTTATTTATTAATGATTATTATTTTAACTTATAAAATTATATCAGTCTGAAATGTTTTTAAACACTTTTTATCGTTTTATAAATAATGACTTAACTTTCTCAAGTTAAGTTTCTGCATGGGCGTATATAAGGGGGTGTTTAGGGGGTCCGGTCCCCCCCCCCCCCCCTTAGCATACGACATCATTAAAATCGCGGTAGGTATATTGATGACGGATAATATAATCTGTGCCATAAAATATGAGTATGTACGCGTCGCGCCAATTAAGTATCTATATAGTTAAGCTTGGGCTATGTATAATTTTTATTTTTATACCATTTTAGGAGTTTTCCACGGATTCCAAAATCTACTAAAAGCTTATTCATAATCTAGGTAGATAACATCGTTTGTCCCAATTTTTGTCCACATATCACATGAAAGTTAATTGGCTTCTTTCTTGGGGCGGGAGTTACGGGAGTTTAGACAATAGATATATTGATTTATATGATATTTATTTATGTGCAATGATAACTTCATAAGACAATCCGAACGCTTAGGCTGATCGTACCTCTCTATCGCTTGGTCCGCGCTCTCGCTTGCACGCTCGGCCCAGGCGGAACGTTATAATGAGTCATACTTTGCCGTACTTTTACTTTTTGCTTATTTCTTGCTCACAACTGCAATTTTTGTAATAGAATAGAAGCTAATCTATCTATGGCAGAGTCATCTTTAAAACTTGTGAGCGTTTTTGTAATAGGCCCACTGGAAAAGTTCATAGTCTATACATTCATCAATTCTCGGGTTCATTGGTGGAACTTGTACGTGTGGTGGCTCTCTTACTCTGTTCTAACTGTCGGCAAAGTAAGTGAATCGAGGCCGCGTGCTCCAAGTACTTTGCTGTCGAGCAAAAATTTCAGCAACTTTTTAGTGTTTGTAAACTATTGAATTGGCCATACTTATCATCATTTAATGAAGGAGGCACTGATACTTTAGATGAAAGTTACGCTGCCTCATATATAATAATATAAAATGAACCCCAATTTCTAGGTCACGCTATAACATGAGAACGGCTTATCCGATTTCAGTAATCTTTTTTTAAATGTTTTCTAATACTTCGCGGATGATTCTTATGAGTACATTAAACAAATATTAAAAAAAGATGGAAGGTTATGGCGAGGCCGAAGGCCGAGCCTAGTACGCGAACGAACTCGCAGGCATTCGCTAATATAGCTATAACAAGTGCAATTTGAAAAATTTAATGCCGGCTTCCATTCCATTACTTTGGTAAAAATCAGTAATTGGAGTGTAACTCAAACTACTGGAACGAATTTAATTAAATATAATGAAAGAATTTCGAGAATCGGACCACCGAATCGAATGTTATAAAGTAACAAAAATAAAAAAAATACAGTCGAATTGAGTACCTCCTCCTTTTTTTGGAAGTTGGTAGAAAATATTTATGCCCGCTACGTATACTAACATTTCTTAAAATTGTATTTTAATGTACTATAGGTAAATAACTATTGCTTGTATGAAGTTTAACTAGCATGTACCCATTTCATGTAATGAGTATGATTTGAGCGTTTAGATTTTTAGTTTTTACCTGCGGATTTTTCCTATTTAACATCTGCCACATCACCACCTAGTTTAAAATTGTTACCAAATATATTCAGAAAGGTCACCAAGATATCTCCTTATCATCCCAATCAGATGAACACGCCCCGTTATGTCTATAGCCCTTATTTTAAAATGAAAACATCACGGAGTCCTGAAATATCTCTAATTAATGAATTACTTTTTAAAGTACAACGAATTAACGAATGAATTAAAAAAACTGTAGAATATTTAAATCTATTTCAAAGTTTATGAATCATTCGTGTATGTAAATTGAAAAAAAAGCAAAATATACAATTTTCAACCATTTCTACCTAACACGATGATTAGTTAAACTGGCAAGACGTCAGACAAGGACACACTACCAACGGGAGCCCTCTCTCCCCAGGACCGCTTTTGGCTAGCTATAGCCTTTGAGGAAATAGGTGCCCTAATAGCAAGTAGATAGATCTCAATTTAGCTAAACAAAAATTATTGGTACACAGTCTAGTTAGTAAGTGTAAGGTCTTTGCGGGTAACAGTTAGATAGTCTGATTAATCTATGGGTAACAGAGAGTAGAAATAATACCGTTTTGGTATATTTCAAAGAAAAAGGTTATCATATTATATTTTTGCTGGTTACTGACGGCTGCCCATATTTATTATTTTTCTATACAAAAATGTAAGCAAATTTGCAAAATAATAATATGGTTGATTTTATTTGATTTTATTTGTTTGATATTATTTTGATAAGCTAACTAATAGCTCCAATTATGAAAATCCTATGTTGTTATAAAAACTCTAATATTTTTCTTATATTAGAAAATTTACAGTGATGTGCGTGGCAGGCTTATACTTTGTTTTTTTATTACTTGAGGATGTTATTGTTGCCTATTATGCCACCGACGCTGCGTCTCAAGATCAGGACATGAACATTAAAGCTGCGTATGATACCATTCGTAAAGATAGAGCTAAAGCTCAAGAAAAATATATGTCCCGACAAACTAATGGTAAAAAAGAACTTTATAACATATATAATGCCTCAACGACGCACAAGAAATGGCAAGTGGAAAGACTAACTCAAAGGCAATATGAAATTATCAACATGCTTTGGAGAAAAACTAAAATTTTTATGGATGAGGAAATTGTATATACAACAAATCCATCTTATTTAAAAAGCGTTACTAAGATCATGGCAAGGAAGTCTCAGAATGATCTAACTAATTTATCTACAGTCGCTGCATCATTACAAACTACCACACCTAGTAACATAGAATTTTATTACTTGGATGATACGCAAGATCATAATAGAGAGAAGGTTGGATTTAAACCTACCCGTAAACAGAACACTAAAAGATTTTTCAAAACCAGTAATGCAAAAATATCAACGACGCCATCGTTTTTTGTATTTCACATTAAAGGGCCTTACGCAAAACTTCAACTCAATAAGTCCAATAGATTACTTTCAAACGACCCAAAACTAATAAATATGTTAACAATAATATCGGGAATACCGAGCAGCCCCTCAGTGAACAAACAATATGTTGCAACAAAACAAAACTTACCAACATTAAAGAAAATAAATAAGTTGAATAGACGCTATGTACCCATTAGAGATGATAATTTATTTTATGATGATATAATTAAAGTTAAGCCTTCCTTAAAGTTGATTATTTTAAACTCTAGCACTAGTTCTAATTTTAACAGCAAAACCACAGAGTCTACAACTATATATGACAAAATAAAATTCTTTGAACAATATGATCATTATACTCCGACACCAGATAAAAAAGATATCAATAAACTAAATGAACCACCAATGGACTACAATGAAAATGGGGAAACTGCTTACACTCAAAAAATATTTTTAGAAAATGTAGATTTTGGCAGGCATGATGACAAACAAGCAAAGCACTCCAAGAAACATATTAAAGAACACTTCGAAAAAATTGATAAAGTATCTGATCAAAAAAAACACATGGAAACTACAAAATCAAACGCACATCTAATAAATGTGATTCCAAAAAAGCAAATAAATGAGTCGAATGTTTCTTCAATTGAAAATTTTACTAAATCCATACCAATTAACAACAATAGGGGCTTTACATATGAATACAAAAACGCGTCTTGGTCTGAATATCCATTCGCAGCTGTTTATTTATATGAACCCTCACAGGTATGTCCTAATTGAATACGTATTGAGGTAAATGTCATTTGTCTTATGGCCGGTGCCAATAATCTATCTATCACCGGTTTACCCTACTAGAGATAGATATGTGACACTATTTGTACGGACGTTGTCACATTTATATCGGTAGTAAGGTAAACTGTGGACAGATATATCATTGGGATCCTCCATTAATGAAATTAAGTGGGTAAGTAAATAATTCAGTTTTTAAGTTACTTTTCACGTTAAACTCGAGCAATAAGTTAAAGCAACGCATTTACGCATCAATATTTTATTCAGAAAATTATTCTTTTTAAACTACAACTACCTGAAATCTGTCTTCATATAATACTAATATTATCATATAATAATATTGATATATAATAGTATTGATAGTATAGTAACATGGTCTTTTAGTATATCGTTATTATCAGCATGTTCTATTATGGATTAAGCATACTGAGTTGTCTCAATATCAATAAAAATATTTGTTTTATTGATATTTTATTTCCCTATTTTAGGTACATTGTGACGCTGCAGGAATAAATGCCTATTGGCTGGTAGCATCCGGCTCATGTCTATCTCGTGTTCATGAAAATTTAAACGGGAACGGGCGCTCTGCTTTCGTAGCGTACTGTGGGGAGCAGTGGTGGCGTGCAGAGAGAATCGCATACGTGAAGTACAGTCTCGTACACCCCTCTTACCACTCTGGGGACACAACGAGAAGGCACCTTTATAACATAGGTATATTATTTTAGCAAGGAAAATGGTTTAACATTGTAATATGTTGGAACTAAATCTTACTCGTAGCTCTAAGAATCCCTATACACAATTCGTTCACACAAAACGCAGGTCCTACGTAGCTCCAATCATTTTAATCAGACACTCGTCAGTATTACGTGTATTTACCTAATGTTTGTTTGTATTTCTAATGTAGGCATTTATCTTTGAAGCACAGAGTTGTCGTGAATATATTTAATGCTATGCTTATGCGAATAACTCGAAGCGCTGTTATCACGTATGGAATTCAAATTTTTCTTTCGTGGTGGTATAGGATATTTATTTATTCTAATATCTACTATTTTAATAAATATTTTTGAGGCAAACTTACGCAATTGTGATGTTACTATTACGAGTACATACTGGTATATTATTTCTGTGTTAGTCTACACTAACACTACTACTAGTATGTTGAAAACGATATAAGTTGCTGTGTAAATTCTGATAACACTGCACTGCAATTGTAACTACACTGTAATGCAACTTGCTTCTTCCCTTATTATAAAACAGTCTTTAATTATATTATTAAAAGCGACACTGCTGAGACGAAATCAGATTCAGATTAACGAGAGCATCTATCTTTTTCACATCTTGCCGTGCGTTTAGGATCTTAATATTATGAAAACTATATAATTTTTGACAATTCTTAACAGGTTCTAAAAGAACACAGAAATAGCTTATTAACAATAACTTATTACACAACAAACTCTTTAGTCTCGTTAACAAAAAAGTATAAATCATGTTAACGACAAAACTTTTAAACAAATAATTATACGTAACAACACGACTTTAACAAGTACTCATTGAATGTTTAAGTAAGTACTCTGATTTTTTTTTATTCATAACCTTAAGACGTATATATTTGCTTTCAAGTCATGTTGATGTTTTTTTATGTTATTCCTTAGGAACAATTTATTTTACTTCATTATTTATGGCTGTGCATACGATTATCTATTTAATAAATATACAAGCTAAGTTTGTACATGTTAACATGTATAGAAACTTAGCTATATACAAAATTATGCCTGCGTTCCAATTGAAACGAATCACTTGTCTTCATTCCAAACTTACTATCTGAACTGATTACATATACACAATTAAGACATCGTCCCGGAGGGATCAATAGAGACCACTGATTTCCATTTATTATGCTCCACCATCATACGCTTTTATACTTTATTCACTGTCATCGTCTTTAGCATTTATTATCTTTATAATCTAATCTAGAAAATTTGGTATAGGTGTCATACAAGTTGTAACTTCGATGCTGTCGGCGTGCAATGGATGGGCACCCATATCACTGATGTCGCATCAATTTGCATCGGACTCTCAGGGTTCATGGGCATCGGCTGTTGGTTGGGGCGTTGACAGGTCTGTAAAACCTTATCAATTATCATAGTGTGCTACATAAATAGTAACATAAACTTTGCGTACATTTTCATGTGATTTGCTTTGGCTTAAGTAGTGCGGACTATTAATTTAACTATTAATTTAACACTGACGAATAATTATGATAGGATTCAGTCTTACCTGATTTGTTAAGAAATGATATATCATCATCATCATCATCATCAGCCTGTAGAAGTCCACTGCTGGACATATGCCTCTCCAATTGATATATACTCTTCTTCAATTATTTCGTTGAGACATAAGGTTTTAAATGTGACATCTATCACCATAAAAGATGTCGACATAGATGTTTTTTTTAATTAAGGTGCTTCCGTCGTGTTTGTATAAAGAGAGATAGAAATGCAGTCTAATAATCAAAATAGATGAAGTTGTATAGGGAAACTCAATCACCTTATCCACAACTGGCTTCCTTAAAAATAAGGAACCACTGTAAGCATAGTAAAAGTACTTCAATGAAGACGATAGCAAGTAATTTTGTATTCCGTTCATAAACTAAGCAATACACTAAATATTTAAGTACCATAGAGGAGGAGCTATTATTGTCCAAATAATTAACTACCTCTCGGGCTATTAGATAATGTAATTGTGAAATAACGGCGTAAAGCCGGTTTCAGTGCTCGACCGACCGTCAGTGCGTACGTCGGTCGCGCTTGCCACGTAAGGCCGGATTCAGTGCTCGACCGACCGTCAGTGCGTACGTCGGTCGCGCTTATCATTTGTATAAAAATTCACAAGTACTTTCAGTGCTAGACCGACCGTACGCATATTGCTACGCACTGCATACGGCGACTGTCGGTCAAGCGCGTCTGCATGCGTACCGTCAGTCTACCGACGCGCTATGGAAATATGTTAACGCGTTCAATGCTACACGGATCAGTGGACCGACCGTACAGATGCGCGTATCATCGTCAAAAAAAATCGAACTGCTAGTTAAAAACTTCAATAAATATGTTTGATTTTTTAGGTATCGTTATATAATTTTAAGTAACTTTGATCAAACATGACATATATAAGGTCATTGTTAATTAGTGCACAATATCGAAAGGGTTGTTTGGAATCGATAGCTGGTTATTATAGTGAAGGAAAAAATATCATGTTTTTTTATTATTATGAACCCCCATATTCATTGCTCCGCGGCTAATAGCCATTGCGCGACTGTACGTACACAGAATAGACAACAGTGATTACGCAAGACATACCGACCCACTTAGAATAAGTACAACGATGTACAACCCGGTCACAATATCTGTGCACCTGACCTCGTGACGTCATATCGACGGTCTGGGTACGGAATGAAAAAAAGGTTTTTCAAGAAATGTGGAGGTAAAACAAAATTACTAACCTTTTTGAACTTGTAGCCCAGTTTGTCAATTAAAATATTTCTTAAATATGTTGAATTTTCCCAAAATTTCCAAAAATCCTGTGAACGGGCGCGAACTCGAGAACTCCAAATGAGTCGGAGTCGTGAGGGCTATCACAGCGACTGCGCGACTGGCACTGCGCTTTGTCACACTATCTAGCAACTAATATACTAAGCTATTCTACCATTTACATCTTGGGAATTTTCTTCAAAGTTGGGATTTCTTTTTTTACAGCATAAAAACTGTTGATGATATTTCGTATTGCGCAAATGTCAAAATCATCTACTTCGATGCGTTTTTTGTACTGTTAACGCTTCTTACCCGGTGTCGATAATTTTGGTTCTGAGTAGGTTTCTAAATTATTATTAGTACTTGGAGTCGGACTAGCGCCCGGCGAAGTAGGTGGTTGAACTTTGACTTCATTTTTAATTTTCATTAGAGACCTCTTTGATATCCAGTTGCAGCACAGGTTCGTTTCACCACTTGGTCTACAGGTATGGTGTACTGTTTATTTGCTTTCTCAGATTCAAAAAACTTGAGCACTTTCAAGATTAAATTTCTTGATTCGCTGTGTATTGTTTTTCCCATGACTTCAGTTTAACAGCTACAATTTTAATAACAACCAAACCAGTCCAAACTTAACAGTAAACAGTCTAAACTTAACAATAAATATTAAAAAACAAAACAACAACAAAGCGAAAATATCAAAATTATCGGGACGTGTATCGGCAACGAAGATGCTAACCGTACTGTCGCACCGGGGAGTGCGCGGAGAGGTGACAGGGGAAGCGGGAGAGGCGCCGCATTCCAGCGAGGTGCACAGATATTCTGACCGGGTTGTACGAACCTACCTTGTACCTACTTGGGAATGTTTACGCAGCTGATGTCTATGCCTAAACGACGGCGTACCCGGGCGGATCCACGTTGTACTTATTCTAAGCGGGTAGGTATGTCTCGCGTTTTTACTGCTATCTATTCTGCGATGTAGCGGTGCGTCGATTCGTGCGTTCAGTCGCACTATGGCTCTTAGATTTGGAGCGGCGAATATGGGTTCATAATAATAAAAAATATATGTCATTTTTCTTTTACTTTCATGACCAGTTATCGATTCCAAAACACCCCGTTCAATATTGTGCACTAATTAACAAATACCTTATATAAGTTTAGATGTTGTATTGTAAGTTGTCTTGTAATTTTACTGATAATTCAACAAAACTTTTAATCGACATTCTTCAGTATTTAAATAAATTTCTTCATTTACGCGCAATAATTTATATAAATAAGTAAATTGCCCTTGAAGTGCTCTTTAGGCGAAGATTTGGTGTATGTGATATCGACGTATTCTGTTCCTTAAAAGATAGTGAGCAGCAATTTAACAATTTGTAAACGACGACTGACTGTCGGTTTACGTATCGTCAGGACAGGATGGTACGCGTGGACCGGTCGGTCGATCACCGCCCTAAGAGTATGAGTGTCAATGTTGACAGTAGTCATCATTGTTAAATGTTTATGCTTCCTAGCTAACTGTAGGGCTATCAACCATCTGCGAATTATTGAGGATCCCAATAATCTATCTATCCACGGTTTTCCTTACTACCGATAGAAATTTGACATAACGTCCATACAAATAGTGTCAAATATCTAACTCTAGTAAGGTAAACCAGCGATAGATAGATTATTGGGACCGGCCGTTAATCCGTATTGATATAAAGAGAAGAAGACGTCACTTCAGACAGTCTAGGAACCTAGTCTAGGATACTTATCCTTGAAAAATTGTTAGCGGATCTGTAATTCCAGAGATTTGGTACCTCCGACAATAAACAAGCTCGCTCACTTTGCCTCTTTTGTAATCTATATTTCAGTCGTTTCGGAATATGCTATCCGTTTACCAAAACACCCGTTCCCACAACATCCGTTCTAAAATAACAGATTCTTTAAACGGCCGTACGCCAAAAGACCTGTTTTTCATAATATATGTATAATAAAATATATATTTCTCATAGCATCCATATGCTAAAATATCAGTTTCTCATAACACCCGTATGCCCAAAAGACACGTTTGTCATAGCATGCGTATGTCAAATCAATTAAAATTACATTTAATTCAGGAGGGTCATCACCATTCAAAGACCACCTTTCAATATAAGTTACTGTTTTCGTGCACGTGGCCGTGAACGAGACGTGAAAAACAACGTTTATAATTTTATTAATGAAATAATAGTTAAATATAATAATCCAATAAATTAAACAAGGAATACTTTATTTAAGGCAGAGGGCTAATCCTAAATACTAATACAGTAGAAGCTCTTTATTCGCGGGGTATAATATGTTCCATAAATATGCCGCGAATACAGTAACCGTGAATACGGAATGGTCATTTATATGAGATTAAAGGGGATACGTTCCTAGGTGAAAAAAAAATATTAAAAAAAAACATTTAAATTGAAGATTTTGAACATTTTGATTATTATCTTAAGGCTTAGGCAATGGTTTGAAGAATTTTGTAATTTTCTATTGCTGGATCACGAACAATTTTCGCTGACAGTGAAGTTGAAGCTACAGACGAAGAAGAAGCCTTTTTTTATCATCGGATTTTTTTATCGATCGTACAGTTGATTCGTTGACATTTATTGAAAGGGGTATGGATACAAATGACTTTCGAGCGTAAACGATCAAGCATTTCAATTTTCACTTTAAGCAGTAACACAGAAACTAGTTTCTCATTTTTTTAGTTGTCATTATAAATTAAAAAAAGAGCGGTGTTACTCGACCACAATTTTTGTAACGAATGTGAAAGACGAAACAATAAAACACGCAAAGCCGTTTTTACAATAGAACGAAACAGATTCTCAAAAACACCGACTGCGGCGAAGGCAGCTTATGTCAAAGTCCCCGGCGATATCATTTAACAACATACTTTAGCAAAGTTATAATAAGATCTATTTTACTTTTTTTATTAGTTCATTTGACGGCATTTACAAAAGGTCAGATACCTATAGGAATCCCTTTATTTTTTTAAATCCGCGAATAGTGAAAACGCGAATGTAGAAAGCGCGAATAAAGAGCTTTTATTGTACTAATATTATAAACGATAAATGCTGGATGTATATCCAGACTCACAAACTTTCGCTGGATGTTTGTTACTGTTTCACGCTCAAACGGCGAGGCAAATTTTGATGAAATTTGGTATGGAGGTCAATGTGGCGCTGGATTAACACAGGACACTATTATCATCATCTTCATCCATCATAACGCGTGTGAAAAAGCGTAATATTGTTGGAGCACAGCATAGAAAAAAATAACAAGATCTCCGCCTACATAAAGATCGTAATGATGACAGTTCTGTCAAAGTTTGAGTCTGTTTCTAAGTTAAAATCACGCAATCATTTTGACAGCTCGGTATACAAGCCGTGCTCGGCGATCGTCAAGGGTGATGAAATTTATTGACAGTTTTTTTTTCATGTTGATTATTTTTATATGTATGTACGTAGGTACTGTATTTTATTATTAGTATTTACTGATTGATTTACTAAGTATTTAAATCCACTCGTACATAATTTCCCAGAATGTACATTCTGGGAAACGGGTAATTTAGGAAACGGTAGTGACGAGAACGGACGTTTTGGGATTGGGTCTTATTGGGAAATGGATATCAAGCCAAATGTATATTTCAGTAAAAGTATATTGTGGGAAACACTTATATCGGGAAACGGGTAGGTGTTTAGGAAACTTAAGTGACGGGAACGGTTGTTTTGGGAACGGGTGTTTTGGTAAACGGATAGCATATTACGAAAGGATTTCAGTAGGTAAGTCTATGATATATGTAAAGAAATATTAAAAAATGTTTTAAATTTTGATCACGGTAATTGCTGAAATGTGCCAGGAAGCCGCCCGACGGCTTGACGCTCTAAGCGCGCGCAATTATTGGTTTTTAAAAGGACCAAGCAGTTTTATAGATGTATTCAAATAAGTCAGGACATTAGGAGTGTAGTGACCGATTGATGATGGTTGAACTATTACATAAATGGGGAATGAACTTAAATGTATTTGCATAAAAACTTGAATCTCTGCTCTCATCATCCCTCAGCCGTAGGATGTCCACTGGTGAACATACGTCTCCCCCAATAATTTCCAAAAGGACCGATTGGAAGCGGCCTGCATCCAACGTCGTTCTGAGACCTTTATCAGGTCACACTTAAACCTAATCAGTAACGTCAAAATATTATACCAATAGATACTAGTATGCGCTACGGTTACGATTGCTCAGTTTGGTAGTAAAATTATATAAGTATCTCAAAAATATTTACATCAAAATATTATTTAGATAAATACAGAATTTGAAAACGGTCGTATATTTTTTTTCGGTCTAGGTTCTACCCTTAAACAAAGAGAAAACTGTTTTAAAGGTTTACCAACAGATTTCAACAAATATTATGCTGGTCCAGACCTTTACGGTTTGTTTAAGATAGATTACTTATTGTTTATGTTCACTTAAACTTTCATTCCACCAGATTTGATACAAGATATGGCGCCTCAGATTTACCGAGAAGTTCGCTGATGGTTTACAAAGGCCTTGTGTATGTTGATTCTTGCCCGGGTAATGTTGGATACAGGTAATTTAATACAGCATTAATATTCAATTGGGAAATATCTAAGTACTTACGATAAACATAATTTACCAAGTATCTCATGACAAAGGTAACTAAGTATCATTTCACATGTCTCTTGAAGCCCTTGAGACAGAGCGATTTAGCAAATGACAAGCTTGAAATCCAACTCGACAATGTACCTAGTTTATTCAGATTTCCAAATACAGATCGGGAAGCTACATGTATATTAAAATTATTACTCAGCAAAATTTTATCTACCTCGCAATCAGCTCAACATTAATGAAATTTGCGCTGTTTATTGAAAGAGTAAAATAAAGGGAAAGATTACCTTTTAATGAAACATATCACAAAAATTCTAAAAACAGAACCCGTATTGTAGGCGGAGCTGTAAACCCGTAGGCTTTAATTCGTTGTCATATTTTAGGTGCTTCAATTTCAATGCTGAAAATCACGAAATAAAACATTTTCTATTCAAGTCCGCTGGATCGGGCTTAATTTATCATTTTCTTTTCAGTAAAGCGAAGCGGCTCGATGAAGGAGGTGGGGTGAGGAACGTTTTTTGCATGTCCTTGCCGCCATATTCCGGGGAGGAAAATGATCCAGTGCATGGCGGGATGCTATTAATTGGAGGAAAACTAATAGCTTTATATTTACAGGTTTGTAATTGCCCTCCGTTTGTAAAATTGGTATTGATTGAAGTTGAAAGTTAGAAGCACACAATATCATTTTCTTCACACTATATCAATATTTGAAATATAAGAAATAATAATTATATGACCTAATATTCTAAAACTTATTAGTAATCTCTCAAGTTTAGATTAAATCACGGATTACTATTTGGCACATTCGAAAAGGTAACATATTCTTATGGCACATTCTGGAGGCTAATCAACCTCCGTAAGAGACATCTTACACCTACTAAAAATATTAAATACAGATGATGATAAAAGGATATGAATGTATTCTATGCTACTCCACGAAAGTTTAGACTTGTAGTATGACAAAAAACAACAAGAGAAAATTTCTTTGTATACAAAAATTAATCCCTATTAACCTTGGTCACGCCATAACTTGAGAACGACTTCATCGGCATCGATTAACCCTTTGCGTATCATTGACGTTAATTTGCGTCCGTTTCATTCATAAATCCTTTGTTTTAATTATCACGGTATAGGAAGGGTTAAATTTGCCAAGAAGATAGATTATATCCCGGGGAAGAATCATCATCCATCACCTGCAGGGCTATTATGTATCTCAGTTGCTAACAAATGTTGATTGAAATCTTGAAAAATGGCCGCTCTATGTCAGTTTTGACAACTCCAGTAAGCAAAAATGTTAGTAAATTGACGACTGCAGCTGACAAAAGTGACATGGAGTCGCCATTTTTTCCAATTTCAATCAAAATTTGTTAGCAACTGAGATACATAATAGCCCTACTGATACCGAGGGCGCAGCTAGTTTATAATATTACTATAGATGACTAGAGCAATTTAACTCCAATATATTTGTAACTGGCAACTCACCGCAACATCGTTCGCGTAGTAGGCTCGGCCTTTGACCTTGCCATGACCTCCCGTCTTTTCTTGGTTTTTTTTCCTAAGAACCGTCTCCTGACAATAGTTAACACAACCAAAAATAATTAGCGATATTATTCCAACCGTTGCTAAGTTATAGCGTGACCAGAGAAATAGGGGTTCATTTTTTTATATATAGACTAGCGACTGCCCGCGACTTCGTTCGTGTAGTAAAATCAGCTTTCGGCTTTGTAATAGCCTCCCATCTCTTCTTTTTTTTTTAGTTAAAAACCTTCTACGAAGTATAAGAAAACATAACAAAAAGATGAATGCAATTGGTAAAGCCGTTCTCAAGTTATAGCGTGACCAGGAGAAATAGGGGTTTGTTTTTTATTTATATACAAGCGACTGCCCGCGACTTCGTTCGCGTAGTAGGCTGGGTCTTCGGCCTCGCCATAACGGATTTTCTTTCTTATGAACCTTCTCCTGACAATAATTAACACAACAATAAAAGAATTAGCCATCCATTGTTCCATCCGTTCTCAAGTTATAGCGTGACCAGCAGTATTTGGGTTTCTTTTTAAATTATAGATATAGTTAGATGGATAAGCCAATGACGTTTTATTTATGATCTCAATGATCAAACTCGCTACTTCCCACAATATCTTTATGTTTTATGTCATATACCTAAATCAGTACCGAAAACAGTTTTAACAGAAAGAGGGGTTCCAACTTCCATCCATACATATAACAAATCCAATTTTTTAAATTTTATAATAGCTTCCATTATTTTCACGTAATTTACATATTTTCCATTATTGTTTTGGGATTCTATTGACCTTCAGAGCAGGAAAGGTAGGAATATAATATGTATCTTCGAAAATAATCAAATTATGATTGATGTTCTATGGGTATTACCCGTATGGGACAAAGTAGGAGAAAATATATAAATATTACAAAAAGGAACACTGTGCATTATATAGTAAATACCCAAAGGGGTTGGTAGTGGTTTCAACACCCCCATATTAAAGGTGGGGGAAGGTAAAACACGTGCATATATAGTTTACTAATATACACTACATATGATAGTTAGAAACGCATTTTGCTACAGTAAAGTGAATCATAACATTTTAAAGCCAAGCAGTAGTTTTAGAAAATAATTATATATTTTAGAAAAAGATTACCTACCTGTCTATTTTTCGCTTACAGTAAATGTCACACGTGAAAGCAAGACAAAACATGTTATGCCTTACCTGTGTTTACGCAACGTTTATTAATAAAGGCCTATAGGTATAACAAAATATCCATTAAGAAGTAAATACATAAATCATGAAACCTATTGTTGTTAGTTATTGTTGGTAATTTTCAAGCAATAATATTGTATCGTAATTTATCCGTTCATATTAATTTAAGACGAAATTCAAGCTGTAACTCCAGTGTTGCAAATTTTGTAGCCTTAATAGGATATTATTATATATCAATACATGTTGTCATAACACTGGGTAAAGGCTGCCTTTCAATTTTAACGGGCTGTTGGGTTTTGCGCCGATCACTCGGTTTTGTGCAAATATATTTTGATTTGAAAACTATACCAAGTTTGTCCTCCAACCACAATGTAAATAGGTTATTCGATATGTTCGCCATGCTAGCTTTCCTACATAAAAACAGATGTGAGCTATTTGTTTTTATGTAGGAAAGCCAGCTTCAATGGAAAAAAAACGACATTTAGAACTAGACAGTTACTTAGACTTCCTGCTCCTAGAAATTGACATAAATACAATTAAATATAATAAAAATCATTTTATTAAAAGTTACTTCCCAAGATTTCGTTTTAGAGGATTATCGAGAACTGGCCGTTGAATCGAGATAAAAATAATCAATGTTCTAATACTAGGCAATACAACAAATTTAGTATTAGACTTAAAAACTTGGGGACCGAAATTTTAAAAAAGTACTAATTCGTAAAAATAAATTTAAAAATCTTAAAAAGATAAGTACCGTGAGTCTTTTGTGCGTAGATTTGTAATAAGAAAAATAATAATGGAATACTATGTGTAAGTTGTCTTCCTTCCAAAATTAAACAAGAACTATATTCTACCGACTTCCAAAAAGGAGGAGGTACTCAATTCGCCTGTTTTTTTTGTTATAATTTCATATACTTAATATTTACATGGTCAAACGCAATTGCCATAATAGTAATGTATGAGTAAATTGAAATACTTAGTATATCAATCAGTAAACACTAATAATAAAATACAGTACCTACGTACATACAAATATAAAATTAATCACCATGGAAAAAACTGGCATTACATTTTATAAACCTTGACGGTCGCCGGGTAATAGTATTTTCTCAAAAATGAACTGCTTATTTGCCACGAAAGGACTTTTTCCAAATTTTTTTTTTTAAATTATATTGTATGATGCCATTAAATTTCTAAAAAGTATCCAGAAGTGAACTCTACCGGAGACTTATCACAACTGTCCAGTAAGAAGCGAGATTTTAAATTTGGAATCTTCTACTGTCCAGTGAGTAAGTACTTACTAGACAGTAGGTCATCCTCTTCAGATCTGCTTAGAAAAAAATCATAGTACCAGACACAGATTAGAGTTTAGCCATTATAACATGGTTATAGGAGGGAGGCTCCATATATAGATCTATCTCTCTTTTTGGTATAAAATTTTATAGATAGTTATATTTTTGGAGCCTTAAACAGCCATTTTATAGTCTGTGACACAGAAAAAGTGTGCAAAACAATTAATCTTCATCGGGAATCTGTGGTTTATCTGTTAATAACTGTTTCAATAGTTTTGCAAAACAATCTTCATAACCCTGTGTCAGTTTCTTTTTTTAATCACTACATTGTATGTCTGACCCTGGTATTTTGTTCAACTCTTCTCATTTCCCTGTTTACATATATGAATATTGAATATAACTTTATTGTTATTTATTTAGGAAGAGCGACGACCCTGGGGCGAGCAGTCTGCCCAATACACCGGAGTATGGCGTCTCATTCCCTGGCTCATGGAGGTAGCCAGTGAACCTGACGACAAGGAAACTTTTATTTTCGAAGTTTAATACGTCCAAATTTAAGTATACGTAGCTCACGACGAATTCCTCGTATCGTCAACGGAAACAATCGAAAAACGTACCGCTTGGTCTTCGTACAAACTATGAGTTATCTGTGCCGCAGTTCTACTAGATAAATTATAGTTTATATGTAATGAATTCGATTATTTACCAGAACGATACGATTTAATTACATATAATATTCAAATTATTCGTGTTAGGCCCACAGCCGAAAACACAGTATCTTCATAATATTTAAAATCGTTTATTTTATATTGATTTTGATTTATATATTTTTTTTTATTAAACACTCTTGTTATATATCTATTTTGCTTTTATTCTTGCAGGGTATGTCGTCTTTCACATGTTTTTTTAACTACGGCCGTGTTAGGTACTTATATAACAAGGTAGTATTATGTATTCATGTAGTATTATTATTCTCAGTGGTTACGCTCTTGACAGAGCGGTCATGGTCGTCATGTAGTTGTGGTGGAGGCAGATGTAATGCGCCTCACGATGTCATGCCATCCCTCTCCATTTGTACTCATCCTGGTGCTCTTATGCAAGGTACCTCCCACCGCAGATTTGATCTGGTCATGTCATCGCATGGGCGACCTCCGCGAGGTCTACTGCCCTCTACTTTGCCTTGAACGACAAGACGCTCTATAGACTGAATGCCCCAACTCGAAACATGTCCGAAGAATGCGAGCATCTGCGATTATTATGTCTAACCGTAATTATTTAGGTTAGGGTTATTAATAAAGAGAAGTAATTAAATGATACGCAATTATAAAATTTGGTGAGCCCACCCAAACCAGCATTGAAATGATTTAGTCAGCATACAAAGATTTTGTCTGCAATAATAAAAATCAGGCAGCAATCTTTGTTCCGCAGATAATTTTGATAATGGTCAAAAATTTAATCATTAATAGGCAGCATAACAATACCATGAGTTTGCATAATAAACATTCGGTCCGCAAAATAACTACTTGGTCAGCAAGATTTTATGATTGATCAGCAGAGAAAACATGTCTATATGTTCCATATGTAATTATACTAGTCTAGGGCAAAGTCATATATAGGTACGACGACGAGCGTAGCGAGGAGTGTTAGGTTACTTGTGACTACAACGCGCGAGGCGAGCGAGCGAAGCGAGCGTGCAGCGGCAGCGGCCGGCGACTGAGTGCTTACCCAAATATTATAAAACAGGAACAGCTTATGGCTGCTTATATAATTAATATGCTGTACAAAAATAATTACTGTCATCCAGAATGACATAAATTGCTGATTGATTTTGAAATGTTTGCTGGCCATGAGTTGCTGACCAATTAGCTATTTCTGCTGACAGATAATATTTTTCTTCTATCAAAAATACTAATACTATGCTAACCATTTAAATAACACCCATTAATAAACATAATATTGTTACTTACGGGATGAAAACTGTGGTATTTATTTCTAATGAGCTCCCGATATTTCGACACTGTTGCAAGCGCCGTGATCGCGGGACGACTGGAGAAAGCGGGTGGGTGGATGAATTAACATTAAGAGCAGACATATCTCTCTACCCTCTTTCTTGTCTTTGCCTACGCTCACTGTATCAGTACGTTTTTCCGAGTCCATATTAGGCCGTTTATTGGCCTTTATTAAGTTTAACACGGAGTTCCACGTGCTTGACAATCTAAATCCATCTTCACGAGTGAAATGACTGTGTTTAGTGATTATTGAAATCGCTTCTTTGGCGCCATTACATTCCGAGACAGAGAAAGAGGGTAGACAGATATGTCTGCTCTTAATGTTAATTTATCCACCCACCCGCATTCTCCAGTCGTCCCGCGATCATGGCGCTTGCAACAGTGTCGAAATATAGGGAGCCCATTAGAAATAAATACCACGGTTTTCACCCCGTAAGTAACAATATGTTTATTGAATACAACCGTGAAAGTTTAAAAAGGGGTTATTAATATTAATGAAAATACTCATATCGCATCGAATCAAATTTGCAATTTGATTTTGGGGGATTTTTCTAGGCTTAAGTTCACTTGTTTGAGAAAGTGAAATTACGGCACAAATCAGCCTCAACATCTCAGGGTGACGACCGAAGTGTCATTATACTATTTAGTTTTTATAAATTAACATTATTTTTTCAACGGAAAGATACCTATGTGCCTATACCTATTAGGAAATTAAACAATAAAACAACATAGATTGAAAACGTAGAGAGACTTTAATATCATTATTAACCATCATTGTTAAATAGGTATTTATTATATATTATAAATTAAGCCTGCAGTGTTAATACAAAATATTCAATACTACTAATATTGTTATTTACATTGTCTATTTTAGTAACTTTATATTTTTCACGTAAATTTTTGCGTACATTTTATTACCTAATTAGTTATTCTATAAATGTCGACGTCTCGAGAGAGTTGCGTCAAGTCAACTTTTATTTCTCGAGACGTCGAAGCTGAACGCAAGATTACCATGTACGTGAACAGTGCGTATAATGGACTTAATGCGAATTAACTACAAAGTAAATAGCACAATTTGCGGCAACATATGAGAACAGCAGATTTACAGCTCATAGAGCCATTATGGTATGGATAAGATGACGCTATTGTCTTACACGTCATGCATTTCGAAAAATGTATAATATTATAGTAGTTTGGTAATATGTGCACATGAAATACTGATTTTCCTCCTATAGATAAATTACTATTAGTAGTGTAGATCTATATAGTTTTTACTTTAAACGCGAGATGCTAGCTCAACCACATGTGAAAGGTTTTTCCTTTATCATCATCATCATCTCAGCCGTAGGACGTCCACTGCTGAACATATGCCTCCCCCATGATTTTCCAAAAGGAACGGTTGGAAGCGGCCTGCATCCAACGTCGTCCTGCGACCTTCATCAGGTCCTCTGTCCACCGTGTCGGTGGACGACCTACGCTGCGCTTGCCGGTCCGTGGTCTCCACTCCAGAACCTTTCGGCCCCATCAGCCATCTGTTCTGCGTGCTATGTGCCCTGCCCACTGCCACTTCAACTGGCTAATCTTGTGAGCTATGTCGGTGACTTTCGTTCTTCTACGGATCTCCTCATTTCTGATTCGATCACGTACAAAAACCCCGAGCATAGCCCTCTCCATAGCTCGTTGTGCGACTTTGAGCTTATCAATGAGGCCCATAGTAAGAGACCACGTTTCAGTGCCATAAGTCATCACTGGTAACACACATTGGTCGAAGACTCTTGTCTTTCCTTTATACTAGTAGATTAATGAGATGTGTTTGTGTCAGTATTATTAAAGCACGGCCTTTTTTATTACAGTACAGGAATTGTAGTAGCACGCTTAGGATAAAGGTATTTCTAGATAACTATAGATACTTGACGGCTCCGCTAGCTGACTCGCCAACGCCCATGCCTATAAAGCTACGGGTTAGGTACGAAACTATCATAAATCAGGAGCGTTTTGTAATAAGCTTAGAATAATCATACTTACTATGGTACTCACACCGACACAAAACGGTCGCCAAATTTAATGGTAAGGTTTCAATATAACTAATTTAAGAGATCGGAGTACGGATCTTCAAAAAATTGACATTGGAACAATGAAACTTAGTGCCAAAAGTCACGTCAAAGTACTCGAATTGAGTGAAATATTTGATACTACGTCATCAAAATGTCTATCGTTATCCATTATTATTTTATGCTTGCTATATTGACGTGGTGGTAGCTTTAATGGTAAAGTTGAAACATGACTACTTTAAGAGGTGGGAGTAAGGGGCCAGGTTCTATCCCTGAACGGGGCAAATACTTGTGTGATGTAATATTTGTTTTCGGGTCTTGTATGTTGTGATGTTATTGTGTATGAACATGTCTCCCGCGACACAGGGAATCCGGGTAGAAGACATCAGTGTATGTAAATGTTATTCCTGTGCAACATGCCTGTGTCTATAAGGTTATACGCATATAAAGGCATTCTCAAATTATATAGTTAACTAAATGTAATCAATTTTTTTTATTAAATAACTTCTAACTAAATGCATATGAAATTACTTTTACGTTGTTGCTATACTGATATATAGCTGATGTTATAAGAAGGAATTTCTGCTACTTTTATTTTATAAAATAAATTTAGATTCCTCACAAAATATTATTTGGTAAACAATTTAAGAACGTGTGGGTGCCGGTTCAGTCATATTTCCAAATATCAAATGGTAGGATAAGTACAGGCACAGGTAAAAGCAAAAAATTGTTTCAACTGTTGTCAAAAGTAAGCTACGGTAAACCAGTCAGAGTGTTGAAATTATTTTTATGTCACAAGTATATACGTAGTACGAATATTAAGGCCAATAAAAATAGAATTTAACATCACACAAAATTTCTAATCAAATTTTTACATTTTATCAGGTTTAGGCTCACTTACTGAGCGCCATTTTGATAATAAAGTTTTTGGCTTATATCTCGGACACTGCAGTTTAGGGCAAGAGTTACTGAGACCATTATTATAGAAAATAAAATTTTACAATTTTTATTATTTGTAAACTTACCGTTTATTATTTATTGCCCATTTAATGAGCTGGTTTTTCTATCTCGGCCGATAACTCTTATAATATTGGTGTAATCAATAAAATGCATCATTTAAAATGGGTAATAATACGTAAACGGTAAGTTTTACAAAAATGATTAAAGAATATAAAAGATGCGAAATTTAATTCTCCACAGTAATGATTTCAATAAATTTTGCCCTAAAGTGCATAGTTTCCGAGATAACGCCATAATAATTTAATTCAAGATGGCCCTTGAAGCTCCACCTGGATCTGTCAGTGTTTTTTGTATTTATGCTCTGTAAGTGACCCTAATCGTTAAAAAAAATTGGATCGGAAATATAGTGCGAGGTTGACGAAAAAACAAAAAATTAGACTTACTGCTTATTAGATCAAATCACAATAGGTACTGTATGTGGTCTCTAGTAACAACGAATTTATGAACTCGGCTGTACCTACGTTAATTAATGGTTACCGACCGCTGTTTAGTTTATGATATTACTCGTTCCCGTTCGGGAAAATGTACGTAGGCACATATCGGATATTTTATATTGGCTGTTATATCTGTAGGGCATGAAATAGCAGCTGAATACATTATTCTTAAGCAATCACGTTAAATCAACGTTTGTGGTAATAGGGTTTGAGATACGAGTATCTAGGTATATCAGCAGGGTTATTTTGTATCTCAGTCGCTAACAAATGTTGATTGACATCTTGAAAAATGGTGGCTCATGTCAGTTTTGACAACTCTAGTAAGTAAAAATGTTAGTAAGTTGATGACTGGAGCTGACAAAACTGACATAGATCTGCTATTTTTTACGATTTCAATCAACATTTGTTAGCAACTGAGATACATAATAGCCCTATACTGTATGCATATCAGTCAGCAGCAGGGCAATTAGGTACGTATTTCAGTTGCAATGAAATGTTGATTGAAATCCTGAAAATGACGGCTTGACAGTTTTTCCAGTTATCAGAAATGTTAATAAGTTGCTGACTGGAGCTGACAAAAGTGACAAAACGGCGTTTTTACGCGGCGGTAGAGTCTTTAAAGTACATGATAATTAATAATTGATGTTTATAAATAAGTGCGTCTTGCTTGGATGCCTATAGATATTGAATTAATCTGTCTGCATCAGGTTTATGCTATAACCAAAGATTTATGAATAAAGCGGGGGCTTGCTGATTCGAACCGATTAATGAGTTGGACTTTGACTTTGACTAAAATTTGATTGTAACATACGCGATAGCCCTACTGAAGACCTTGTGTGGATGTTGTCCAATACTTATTTTAAATGCCTGGATCGTGACAATTCAGCTACTTTATTAACATAAGTAGCAATAAGTCCTTCGGGTATATTTATTTAGTGCCAAAGAGTAAGTAATTCATAGCTAGCATATAACATTTTCAAAACGTTTGTGCGTTTTATTTTATTTTAATCGAAGTACATATTGTTCATGACGCTCCTCATCCAGGTCACGTACCCGGATGTCCTAGTGTAGATTCCGTACTTGCCGCGCTTGCCGCAGCCGTCTCCAAAGCTCGTAATTCCCTGAAATACCATAATCAACATAAATACTTAAGACTACCTTTGTAACTGGATCGCTCACATCAGAGCAGCATTATTTGTAGTTGAACAAATATTGTGTGTGATACGAACGTAACCAGAAAACCGAAATGTGATTACACATATGTAAGTCCATAGTTTTGTGATAATAAAACTAAGATCATACAGGCTAGCACTAATAAGGCTGACGTTTTATTTTCTAACATGAATGGTCGAGTTCACAAACCACGATGATGTTAACCTACCTAGAAGGCGATGTATTAGCAAGTGAAACCTAATACGGAAATACGCAAGCATACAATTATTGTTTCATAAAGTAGGCACACTAAGCGATTATATACAAATTCATTACACTAGTCTACCATTTTATTATCAAACGACTTCCAAAACAAGAGGAATAGTTCCTCAAGTCGATGCGTACACATATATTTTTGTATGTTTGATGACGCATAACTTTTTACAGAATCGTCCGAATTTAATAATTAGTTTTTTGGATGGTAGAGTATACTTTCCAAGTATTGTCATTTAAATTTCATCATTCGGTCAAGCAGTTTTTGAGTTACATTCCAATAACTACAAAGGGTTACGCCTATCTTGATGATATCGTAATTGACGGCGAATAACAATTGATCCCGCAAGTTCAATAACGGTCACTAAAAAGAGTGAAATCTTTTTTTACCAAACATGCAGCTGACTTCGATACTAAAAAGCATGAAATAACTTGCCGAAGTCGGTACCATGCGCACATTATGTACTCGTACTTTGGAACTATCATGGTACCTACTCGTACCTATCGACTTCAACATATTACTTTACACTTTTTAGTGTTAGTCTGTTCCATTATTAGGTTTTTTTTAATATCTAATATGTTCCTACACTACAGTTTGCATTCTTTACTTATTATGGATCTGTGACAATTTTAAGTGTTTCATAACCCTTCAAGGGTCGATGTCATTATAACAATGAAATTCTTTTAGCATGGAAAGTACTAGCTATGCAATCCTCTTAAGGATTGTGTACAGTGAAATTCTATACGCACGTTCAAATAGGAAAAAAATAGCCATCTGTGGGCTATTATTCCCAAGTATATACGTTTGCACATTTGCCATCTTATAATTAGTCAAGTTAATTATTATTTATACATTAAGTTGCATCAAGTGAGTTTTATATTCCAGTAAGAGTCAAGTTACCGCCTCAATATTAGTCTGTCGTTAACTGTCACTGTCCTGTATAAGTCACGTTCTAGTAAAGCGGTGGATGCGTTACTAACGGCCGGTCCCAATAATCTATCTATCGCCGGTTTACCTTACTAGAGTTAGATATTTGACACTATTTGTATGGACGTTATGTTAAATTTCTATCGGTAGTAAGGAAAACCGTGGATAGATAGATTATTGGGATCCTCCATAAAACGTTCAAGGTGAATGACGAGGAAAACACAAAAACAACGTTTTATTATTTTGTACAACCAACACAACAAGTGTTACCATTACAAAAATATTTAATGGTAAGTAATCATTATAACAAACTTTATAACAAACGAACCTGCATTGAACAATATACAATGGTACATTAACGCATATTTTTTCTTAATCTCACTTGTATTTGAAAGAGCAAAAACCTCAGACAAAATAAAAAAGTCAAGACAGAGCTTGTGAACAGAGAAGTGAGGCCGGGTGAAACTACGCCTCGGCGTGTCCATACATATTTACATACAAAACCTACAACGAAACTATGCCTTGGCTCATCAGTCGAACTATCGCGGCGCGTGGAAGCAACACGTAAAGTTTTAATTATCATTTAATTTTATTTTATTAATTATTGATTAATTCTTAATAATTTTAATTTAATTTGAATCACCATGACAGTACCGAATCACGCACAATATGTAGTTTAGAAAACCGGCCTCACTACTCTGTTCACAACATTCTGTCTTGACTTTTTTATTTTGTCTGTGAGCAAAAACTATAGGAATCAAATAATTTAACAACCACTTTTATTACATTCAAACGAAGTAATAGTATTTATCTTCTATATATACTACATATAATTGCTGTCGTCTGTACATGAAAAGTACCTACGCGAGAAAAAATATTATTGGAACTTCTATAAACAAAAATAGAATGATATTTTTTTTTTCGATTTTTGTCTGTTTGTGCGTTTGTACACGCTAACCTGAGAAACGGCTTATCGGATTTAGACAGGGTTTTCACTAATATATTGTGATATTCTTCACTTAACATTTACAGACGTATTTATAAACAAGTAATTACTTGTTGCTGAGTAATTTCTCAATAAAGTAAGCACTTGACGATAGAATACTGCAACATACAATTTCATTCTATAGTCGAGCAATGAACGTTACTTACTAAAGTAAATGCATTACATAACCCTATAAAATTGGATGTATCTTTTTACACTTATTATAGGTTGTTGTCATGGGATTTGAATTTTTACAGCATAATAGATCCTTCACAGTTCAGACTTGTGTGCGAATGTCATTTTTATACAACTTCACTTTTACAATAACAACTAAAAATTGACGTGTTCTCATTGTATAAGCAAAGGAAATGGTGACTATTACTCGGCTAACAATTCTAGCCTTTGATAGTTATAACTTCAGGCAAATTCTAGTCTATAGAAACAAAATCGTTGCATAAGTAATTACTTTTGCTTGTTTATAAATAGGGCTGTACTAGTTTGTTTCATGACAAACGGTTCATAAATAGAAAGTTATTGACATTTAAGGAATAACTCTTTCACCACCACACCAAGACGAAGCGAGCGAAGCCGCTGGCAGGTCAACTAGTTATTTTATAAAATGTGTAGGTGTATATAGTTTCTCTAATTTTAACCATATTTGACTCTTTTGAGATAGTAGAAACATAAGATAGGAAGCGGACACGTTTGAAAAGTTATAATATATTTTCGTCCATTTAAAGCAGGGAATAAACTACTCTCACTTAAATCAATCTTTTTATCCTTTTACGACGTAAGGGATGGAAAGGGTACCTTCAAGTGTTAAGTAGCTACCTAAGAACATTTCTACTTTAACGATGTAAGCACATAAGAAACTCGTTTATTCAGGTCCTTCTTGCCTAGGATTTTGTACGTTTATTATTTAGACGCAGACTCTCTCTCTCTCTTATTTATTAAACGGTCCCGAACTCGAGATTTCTCAGAAATCGCTTCATGTTGGGAACGAATTAACATAAATATGTTACATTATGTTGATATAAGATTTTCTCGATTTAATGATAATAAATATTTTCTTTAGGTTACTTTGTACTTACAAAACATAACATAGTCTATTTGACAATTAAATCGGCAGCTCATATATTCAATATCAGGAGCAGACACTTTTAATATTTTTTCGTCTATCTACCTATCTGTAAATCGGTATAGTTTGCATAAGCAATAACTAGATACCAAATGTGAATTTCATATTACACGCAAATGAAATTGTGTGACGAAAAATTCATGAAAAAACAAAATGCCATGATGTCTATCTCGTGCGATACATCGATAAATCTTATATTTGCAGGCTTAAGCGCGCCAACGTTTAGAATATTAACAGTCAGCTTTTACAGAAATCACAGTGCGTATATACTTGAAAAGGGTCATGTATGATAATATCTGAGCAGAAACGGTCCCGAGGTGATTTGGTTCGTTTTAAGATAGGTATGTTTCTTAGCATTGAAAAATCGACACATATTTTTTGTCGCGACGTTTCGCGATTCACTAAATAGTAAACATTGACAATGATGCAACTTGAGATGGCAGCACTGAGCGACTAGCTTCGCTTGTTAGTGTGCGCAACCGGGTGAGTTATCTATATCCGCTATGCAGTCTGAGTCTATATAGTATTTATCTGTAAGTTATTTTATTATTTGCCGTTGAAGCATAGATTAATCAGACTATATCTAAAGACGTTGAAGTTTCAACATGGCGGTCACTGCCAGAGCTAGATTTACTTATTTTATATGTTCATGTGTGTGTGCTGAGGAGGCCCCGATCCAGATGCAAAATGTTATGTACCTAGGCTAATTTACTATATCTAAAATGTTTCCTAATTTTAATGATGAGATTGTGCATATGGGTAGCTAGACTCTTGACTTTGTTATACTGATGTAGGTTGAATGGACTTATGAACTATTTATTATACTGACTTCTTTGGGGACATGCAATACGATATATACGCCAGTGACCTACGAATGGGTTATGCGATGATGATATGCGCCAGTGCGTTGCGGTGACCTGCGAATGGGTCATGCGATGATGATACTACGCCAGTGCGTTCCGGTGACCTGCGAATGGGTCATGCGATGATGATAGTACGCCAGCGCGATTATGTATGTTATGATATGTATATACGTTGATGTCAACGACAGTGGGTTTAATGACATGATACTCGTATGTTTAGTCTCTATTCGTACCCTCACAACATGTTACTGTATTGCACACTTGTAGCCTTGGTACTCGAGGACGTTGCGGGCGATGGCCTAGGTTGTTCCACTTGGTGGAGACCCTGACCGAACAATCCATTGCCCTCCTGAGGAAACCTCAGAGGGTGATGGCCGTCGGGGTAATACGCAGTTATCGCACTATCTCGTACGAGGCGGCGTGTCTGTTGGCGGGATCCCCTCCCTGGGACTTGGAGGCGCAGATCTTTGCCGCTATGTACAAGTGGCGCAAAGATCTCCACCTCCAAGGAGTGTTTCCCCCACCAAGGGCAATAGAGACCTGGAAGTTCCAAGCTCGACGGGCTTTGGTTGAAAAGTGGAAGGAGCGACTCGCCCAACCAAGGGCCGGTAGCTGGACCGTCGAGGCTGTCCGGCCCGTTCTTAAGGACTGGCTGGATAGAGGCCATGGATGTCTTACCTTCCGGCTAGTGCAGGTACTTTCAGGGCATGGTTGCTTTGGTAAGTACCTGTTCCGCATAGCTGGAAGGGAGCCAACAACGCAGTGCCACCATTGCAGTTACGACGACGATACCAATCAACACACTTTGAAGGAGTGTAGTGCGTGGGCGGTGGAACGTAGTATCCTCGTCGCTGAGGTGGGAAACGCCCTCTCCCTGCCAGCATTGATCATGGCAATGCTGGACAGCGACATGTCATGGGAGTCGGCTCTAGCCTTTTGCGAACAAGTGGTGTCGCAGAAGGAGGCAGCGGAGCGTGAGCGAGAAATAACATCTACTCTGCCGATCCGCCGCCGGAGAGCAGGTGCTCGAGGCAGGCGCTTTCGAGCCCTTTTTCGACCACCATAAAAGGGGTCTAGGGTGGCGGACTGAGAGGAGTCCGCTGCTCATATAGCTACAGCCCCGAGATGGCGCGCGCGGTGTTCCCGCGCGCCACTCATAGAGAAGGAGATGGAGATTCTCCGACACTCGGATGGGGTCTTCATGACTAACGCCACCGGGACCACGGACGACTCCAAAACGTACCCGCTGTCCCGGCATCAAGGCGCCCGAAGGAACACCGTGTGGGGTTTAGTCGGTATGGTCTGCTTGCTGCTATGGGTGCAGTTAGCGCGTAGATGACGAGTCCGACATACCCCGTTGAACCTCCCCAGGTTGGCGAGGATGCGTAAGAGCATTCCCCACACGGAAAAAAAAAATGGTTGTTCCACTTGTACGGTATGACCAACCACGGTATGAGGTCACCGTTACAAATCTTTTCTACAGATGGCACAGCGGTTCCTGGTCCCTCATTGCAAGGCTAGGCAGAATTTGGAGATCGTGGGAAAACTAAGAACGCGAAATGCAAAGGAGATTGAGCTACAGGAGTTTGGTGAGTAAGAGACATACCCGACTTTTTGTTTTATTATTTTCCCCAACTATGATACGAGTAAGTTAGTTACACGTACCATAACTCGTGTCGCGGCCGTGTGGGTGCGGCTTGCTTATAGAGATATGTTTCCTCTAAACTTAAATATATCAGCATGCGAAGCACTTTAATATGGCAAGCAAGTGGCGCTTCCATGCGAGTCGCGACATTTTTATTTAATCTGTCTACGTATTAACCTACTCGGGAAACTGTCCTAATACCAATTGTTCACTAAATGATGCTCACATTCAATGATCTTATATTAAAAAAGAGGTAGATATGGTACTCGCGTATATATACAGCAACAACAAATATGGCTGTACTGTACGTACAGCTACATTTGTTGAACGATATAATGCTATCCGTCATAGAATGACGTGTAAGAACCTCAGCAAAATACGTTATTGTATACGCGAAAGTTGGGACAACATTGACTTCGCGTCAGTTCTAACATAACGGATCTACCTACGTCTTCTTAATCCTATTAATATTTAAAACGTATACATATGGATGTATGGATGTATGGATGTATGGATGTATGGATGTATGGATGTATGGATGTATGAATGTATGGATGTATGGATGTATGGATGTATGGATGTATGGATGTATGGATGTATGGATGTATGGATGTATGGATGTATGGATGTATGGATGTATGGATGTATGGATGTATGGATGTATGGATGTATGGATGTATGGATGTATGGATGTATGGATGTATGGATGTATGGATGTATGGATGTATGGATGTATGGATGTATGGATGTATGGATGTATGGATGTATGGATGTATGGATGTATGGATGTATGGATGTATGGATGTATGGATGTATGGATGTATGGATGTATGGATGTATGGATGTATGGATGTATGGATGTATGGATGTATGGATGTATGGATGTATGGATGTATGGATGTATGGATGTATGGATGTATGGATGTATGGATGTATGGATGTATGGATGTATGGATGTATGGATGTATGGATGTATGGATGTATGGATGTATGGATGTATGGATGTATGGATGTATGGATGTATGGATGTATGGATGTATGGATGTATGGATGTATGGATGTATGGGTGTATGGATGTATGGATGTATGGATGTATGGATGTATGGATGTATGGATGTATGGATGTATGGATGTATGGATGTATGGATGTATGGATGTATGGATGTATGGATGTATGGATGTATGGATGTATGGATGTATGGATGTATGGATGTATGGATGTATGGATGTATGGATGTATGGATGTATGGATGTATGGTTGTATGGATGTATGGATGTATGGATGTATGGATGTATGGATGTATGGATGTATGGATGTATGGATGTATGGATGTATGGATGTATGGATGTATGGATGTATGGATGTATGGATGTATGGATGTATGGATGTATGGATGTATGGATGTATGGATGTATGGATGTATGGATGTATGGATGTATGGATGTATGGATGTATGGATGTATGGATGTATGGATGTATGGATGTATGGATGTATGGATGTATGGATGTATGGATGTATGGATGTATGGATGTATGGATGTATGGATGTATGGATGTATGGATGTATGGATGTATGGATGTATGGATGTATGGATGTATGGATGTATGGATGTATGGATGTATGGATGTATGGATGTATGGATGTATGGATGTATGGATGTATGGATGTATGGATGTATGGATGTATGGATGTATGGATGTATGGATGTATGGATGTATGGATGTATGGATGTATGGATGTATGGATGTATGGATGTATGGATGTATGGATGTATGGATGTATGGATGTATGGATGTATGGATGTATGGATGTATGGATGTATGGATGTATGGATGTATGGATGTATGGATGTATGGATGTATGGATGTATGGATGTATGGATGTATGGATGTATGGATGTATGGATGTATGGATGTATGGATGTATGGATGTATGGATGTATGGATGTATGGATGTATGGATGTATGGATGTATGGATGTATGGATGTATGGATGTATGGATGTATTTACTTATTAACGCACAAATGACTGGGGCAATTTTGATGAAATTTGGTATGGGGGTAGATGAGGCACTGGTTTAACGCATGGGATACTGTTCATCATCATCATCATCATCATCATCCATCAACAAGCGGGTGAAAAAGCGTAATATGTACAGCATAGACAAAATAATAAGATCTCCGCCTACGTCAAGATCGCAATGATGACAGTTCTGTCAAAGTTTGTGTCAGTTTCTGACACGTGTAGTAATCTATCTAGTAAAAAAACTAAACACGAGAAACGTCATAGCAAAATTATATATGACATTTGCCTTCCCCATCTCACCCCTTTCCCTCTCCTCTGTTTTGCTGTCCTGTAATGATATTAAATCCCCTTTGTTTGCAATTGCAATTTGCATTTCTCCATAGACTAATATCACATAACGAGGATTTGTTAAGTCAGTCACTGTCAGCAAAGACTGTCAGGCCAGCCGTAATGTTCAATAAATGTTTAATATTTGCTAATTAACTGCACTGCGTATTTGTTTCAATTATATTTTAAAAGTAACTAATTCATATGAAAGAGATATGTATTACAAGTGCTGTGTGCTGGGTTGTACAAGTTCGCGACAGGACGCCATTCTTTCTACACACGTTTTCCAAAAATAAGAGTCCAGAAATGGCTCGACATACATTGTGAAGGATTACAATATATAAGTGCGAATAAGTCGAGTACCCTTCAATTCAAGTGTGTCACAAACACTTTGAGGTATATTTCGTCACCTAAAACTTACAACATTTTCAAGATTGCTTTATTCTTTCTATCGGATATTGTCAATGAAATTCCACTTACTTCTCCTGGAACCTCTGATAAGTTAAATAGGTATTGTATTTGTCATTTTAGCTTTGTTGTGTGTTAAAATCATTGTGATTAGGTAATAATCTTACATTTATTGTTTTGCAGAGAAAGTGAACCCTCTTGTAAGCCATTAAATTGCCATGAAAATGCATGATGATAATTATTATTAATAAGTGTCTATATGCTGACATGATTATGGTAACAACTTAGTCAAGATCCTCTTGATGCATCCAAAACATCAGCAGGCGCCATTTATACGCTCGGATCCAAACAATAAATACAGTAAAAGAGACAAGAATTAAAAATGTAGAAAGCTTTCTCAATACCTACAGAGTAAAACTAAAAAGAATTAAATATATATAAATGATAGATCTATAAAATAATATGTTTCATTTGTAACATAGATACACCCGTAAGGAGTCTTAAATAATAATTAAAAGTACGTATACAAAGGTCAAGTTACTGTAATGAACCTATCAACCTACTTACGATCAACCTACATAGGTACGTACGTAAGTAGTTATACTTACGTACGTACCTATGTAGCTTGTATCCTTCATTTTACAAAATTTAAAAAATCTACTGCTATACATCATTTTGCATTAGCCAATCAGAGCGCAGAACTCCTGTCTATACTGTACACTACTACAATACTATAATTTAACCCAGCAATGTGGGAAGGTCAAATCTTTTACTAACGTTAGTGAAGTTTTGTGTCAAAACTAGGGGATTATATATGGATACATTGTTTTTATCTACGAAGAAATAAGAAGAGTAACTGCCTTAAAAAAAATACCCAATAAAAGTCGTGCTAAATCAATAAAATCGTTCACGCCGCTATGACTCAGCTGTCATAGTAGACGTAGCAGCACGCGCGTGGATCAATGCCTGCTTTCCTTCTGAAATTTAAACCAATCACCGAACATGTCGTTTTGGTTTGAAGGACAACTTTTCGAGTGGAATTTTTTCTCAGTTATGCTTTAGACAGTATTACTTCGTAGGTTTTTATAGACATGTAGTGAAAAGAGATTGGTACAGTACTGTTAGTTAGATTATAATTAGATTATTAGTTAGATTGGTACTTCTTTGTGTGACTGTAACTCCATGTTGTTATGTACGAATTACCTGTAAGTAATATCGCATGGTGCGATCCTTGCACAGCAGCGGCCCTCCCGAGTCCCCCGCACACGAGTCCCTCCGCCCGCGCCCCGCGCACACCATGTCATCAGTTATCGCGTATTGCCAATACGACCGACGACAAACTCCTTGTTGTATTGTCGATACCTGAATTAAATTATCACAATGGTTATTGTTTTTTATCGAATGATTTTCAAACCAAATTCTACAAATTTAGGTGGTATTGTTACATATCGGACTGGATTCGAACTCGCGTCTTCTGGCACTTATTGTAAGATGAAGCAGATTTGATTCCTATTTAATGATGATGTAAAATAAAAAATGTTTACTCAAAATATAGATTTTGCTCCATTTTCTACCGACTTCCAAAAAGGAGGAGGTACTCAATTCGACTGTATTTTTTTAATGTTTGTTACCTCATAACTTTCGACTGAATGAACTGATTCTCAAAATATTTATCACGTATTATATTATTATATTTTTATTTGAAAGCTGGTGCCACTCGTATCGTACCATGTAAATTTTATCAAATTCAGTTCAGTAATTTTTGAGTTACACTCCACTAACTGATTTTTACCAAAGTATAGCATGGAAATCGGTATAAAATTTTTCAAATTGTATTGTTAACAAACCGTATAATATATATATATATATATATATATATATATATGTTTTTATGTGTGTTCGCAGATAACTTCGTCATTTATGAACCGATTTTGATGCTTCTTTTTTTGTTTGATAGAGTATACTTCCTTGGTGGTACCATATAAATTTCATCAAATTCGGTCAGTTTTTTGAGTTACACTCCAAAAACTGAAAAATGTTGATTTATCTTGATGATATTTGACGGTGTATCCCGTAAGTAGCAAGGTCACTAAAATGTGAAAATAAAATTAATCAAAAAATAAACCATGCACGCAATATTGTGATAATAGGTTCTTACGAACTGTCATGGTACCAACTTCAACAAGTTATTTCACACATTTTAGTGTATAAGTCGGTTCTTTTTTTTGATATTTTTTTAGGAACCCTGTTGTCATTCACCGTCAATTATGATATTATCAAAATATTTTAATGTTATTTGACGGTTTAACTTACGCGGTAGGTATAGTCGAATATCTCGACCGGTTTCGTGAACGTCCGGGCCACTTCTTCATGGAGTACGTGCGCACCCGGCTGCGTTCGCGCTAGTACTGTAGTATTATCAAAATAGACGAAACACTTTTCAGTTATTGGATTGTAACTAAAAACCGCTTGATCTAATTTGATTGAATGTAAATGGGACTACCTCAGAAGTATACTCTACCAAACAAAAATAGAATTATCAAAATTGGACTACTCTGTAAAACGTAATGCAGGATCATACATAAAAAAGATACGCGTCGACTTGAGAACGACCTCCTTTTGATTGGAAGTCGGTTGAAAAATACGTTTTCGTACCACCTGTTTGAAAATGTAAAATTACATATCTCGACGTAAAGCAAGGCATTACATCCCTAGGGCTGTAATGTTGTAAGAAACACCCACGGGCGTAAATTGATTTGGATTTGGAACGTTAGTTGTATGAAAACTCTACGGAATAGATACGGGCATTGTAAAGAGCGTTTCTTCGAAAACCGAACTGGTCACCACAGACAGCATAAAGAAAAAAAAGAATAAGTATAATGAATTTGGAACAAAACACGGTGTTTGGTGTTATTTTACCAACTACTATAAAATGTTATAATTTCAAACATGGTGCATGTACCTGTGCTGAAATATCGCGAGCTCCAACGGCAATTCAATCGTGATCTACACCCGTGAGTACTAAATGTAACTTAGTTAACAACCGCGACAGTCTAAAACAGTGTTATCCATAAAATTTTTCTTCCAAAAGGTCAGTCCTCTGTCTCTCCATGACTGGACAAATGATTGTGTCCAATTTAAATATTAACCATTAATTTATTTTTCTGCGCTCGGGAATTAAATTCTCTAGATTCCCCGTTACACTCAGGGTTCAATATGCCGCCCGTGACGTAAGATACAGCTTTACTCCCTCGGTGCATAATTTACTATTTCTCCTTAAAATGCAAAAACGGTTTTAGTACTTTAAAATTAGTTTTTATTCTTTCGCGCTGGCACTCAAAATTACATTTATTGAATAAAATTATTTGTACTATGTTGGATATAAACATTTTTTTTTAAATCTAGGTTCCTTTAGGATATTCCGAATTATAAATGGTAGTAGCTACTACAGTATGTAAGTTGACGCAAAATAATTACCTTGTTAGATTTTTGGGTAAATTTCCATTAGTGTAAAATGATGTGTAAAGAAGAGAAAAGATTTATATTTTTCACCGTCATTGCTAAACTTCTGTACAGAGTTTATTGATTGCAATGATAATAGTAGATTAGTATATTGAACCCTGAGTGTAACGGGGACTCTTGGGTTAATATTTAATATAAGATAATATATAGGAATAAGATTTGATTCCCGAGCGCAGCTAGGGAGTTATGTAGAGTCCTGAGTGAAGCGACGGGTTAAAGCCGCCCAAGACGAAGACAGGCTTTATCTTCGAGGTGCATACTCTACTTTTCATACGAGTAGCTACTGCGAGACAATAAAAACTCAGAGCTTTAAAATAGCAGTTATTTAGTTAAAAGTAGAACACGTTAATAGTTAATATTCAAATTGGACACATTTGTCCCGTTATAGAAGGACAGAGTACTAATATCTTTGGAAGTAACATTTTATGAAAAACACTTTTTTAGACTTTCGCGGTTGTTGTTGTTTTAAGTTATAATTAGTACTCACAAGATTTAGACCACGATTTAGTAGCTTTTGGTGCACCCGATGTTTCGGTACAGTAACATGCACCACGTTGAAAATAATAATATATTATGAAAGTTAATTAACACCAAACACCATATCGCCAGCACGTAATTTCAACCAATATATAGTATTATCTACGACTTCAACTATGACCTTGTATGCGCAGAGAGCGTGCGTAACCCATAGCAACGCAGCACACAACAATCGTGCGTTCGTTTAGCAATAAGCGCATTCATCGGTGGCGTTGCTATTGTTGGCTCTTTTGTTAAAGCGTTCGTCAAGCTCAGTTTAGGTGGCGAAAATAACCCTTTTCAGCTTTTCAAACACTGAACAAAAAGAGCCATAAACAACATTTTCACGCATAGATTCCCAATTCGAACGCCCTTGTGAGCATTTTTAGCGTTATTTTCGCCAACTTAGGGCTATTCGAACCCACTACTTATAGTAAAACCATTTCGCGCCTTTTTTCTTTTTTTTCTGTATGCTGTCTCATTACTAAGAGTACAACTAACGTTCCAAATCCAAATCACTTTACCTCTCAGGGAGTTTCATACAACTTTACAGCCCCGCGTATGTAATGCCTTGCTTTACGTAGAGATTGCGTGACATGTAATAGAACATTTTCGAGCAGGTGGTATGAAAATAAATTATTAGTTTATCTGCAAACAAACTTACATTTAATAAATTTGGTAAGTATATCACCTATTCTAATATTCTGCCAGAAATGAAAACATACATCTTATCAAAGCTATTTTCCTTCAAGAGTTGTACCTTGTAATTTATGAATTCTAAAGATAATAATGCATAGAAGAAGAAATACTATACTAAGCTCAAACCTTGATTGCGTACAATTGTAGCACAGCTTGATGTAAATTGCATGAAACATAAATAAAATTGCCTGAGCTCTGAATGTTGAACTTTCCAATCTACTACCCACTTAGAATTTACACACTGCACTTTATTAAGTCTCCTACTACCTAGCAAACAGACATGTTTACTTTCGCATTTATAATATTAGTGTGGATTAAGCATTCTAGGTCATCATCATCATCTCAGCTGTAGGACATCCACTGCTGAACATAGGTCTCCCCCAGAAATGTCCAAAAGAACCGGTTGGCTGCCTGTATCCAACGTCGTCATGCATCCTTTGTCAGGTCGTCAGTCCACCTTGTCAGTGGACGACCTACGCTGCGCTTGCATGTCCGTGGTCTCCACTTCAGAACCTTCTGACCCATCGGCCATCTGTTCTGCGTGTTATGTGGCTTGCCCTCTGCCACTTCAACTGGCTTATCTTCTGGGCTATGTCGGTAACTTTAGTTCATCTACGGATCTCCTCATTTCTGATTCGATCACGTAGGGAAACCCCGAGCATTGCCCTCTCCATAGCTCAGCAACTTTGAGCTTACTGAGGCCCATAGTAAGAGACCACGTATCAGTGCCATATGTCATCACTGGTAACACACATTGATCAAATACTCTTGTCTTGAGTGTTGTCTCTGTCATTCTAGGTGGTTTAAATCAATGATTATATTTTTTAATTTTATTCCGAAAAAAAGAAGCCTATTGAGCCGTCAGCGTAAAAAAATAACAAACATACGCACTCATTCACAACACAACCTCTCTAATTTTAAGTAATAAAGTGTAATCTCGGGATAATTTGTTTAGGTATTCCTGACGTCTACGAATATAATAATATGAGTAAGAATCGTAGGTGTGTAAAATCGATGCTTCGCGTTCTCAAGGGAGATGGCAGTTTTTGAGGTTGAATGAATAACGTGAAGGAGGCTATATATGTGGGGATATGACGCCGACGAAACCTACTTATAAAATACGTACTTTACGCACCTGTGCGTTGCGTATGCCGCCACTGTTCCGTGAAATCTTGGGATTTGTGTTCCGTGTTACCATTTCTCTTTTGCTACGCAAATAGAACGCATGCATACATGCGGAATTTATATTTCTGTTTATCACTAAGAACGGTGTTTGACAAAAACTAAAGTAAAGTATGTAAAGTAAATAGGTAATAGTATATAAGTACTAAATTAAAAGATTTCTATGTCTATGATTGTTATTTACACAATTATTACCACAATAATACATATATCTTTTTATCATATATTTTTTTATTTTAGTTGGTTTGATTCCCTGTTTATGTAAGCTTGTCGAGAAACCTATGCATGTTACTTTTAAAATATAAAGGAATGTTCCCTTTATGTTAAATAATAATATCTTAAGGGTTTAAAGTGGTTTCCTTCCATTTATTTTTCCACCCTATAAAATATAAAAAACGAGAAAACTTACATTGCAATTTTAGAAAGAAAATTCCCACCCTCGGAAGAGATTCGAAGCTGCGTCTTCGGACAATCGTCACCGAGGCACGACATCCGAGCATCGAATTTTAACACTATGGTAAAAATAGAATAAGAACGAGAAAACTCACGTTGTAAGTCGGATCGTTCAATATATTCAACTGGGATTATATGGGACTTAGCAGCTTTGTCTCGGAGTGCAGTGCCACGTATAAATGAAAGATCTGTATCACACTGCAAATGTAGTGAACCTAAGTGATAACCATAAGGTGAACGACCCCGTCTGCTGTAAACTTGTCTTTCATTGGATCTAGAATCTTAGGTTTTTTCCTTATCGTTCTTTGGTAGTATCCAAAGAAAAATCTTAACTTTATTTGGTGGTAGGGCCATGCTGTAAGCCTATGGGTTACATCCGAATAATATAGCTTGCTATTACGCTTCAGTCGGTCTGTGGGAGGCTCCGGATGCCCGACCCCCCTTTCCCCCTCTCCTTCCCTCTACCCTATCCCTCTTCCACCCGCACCCGTTCTATTCCTTCCTTAAAAGTCAGCAACACATCCTCGAGACCTCTGGTATTGCGAATGTCTGTGGGTGATGGTATCACTTTCCATTACGTGAGCCGCCTGCTCGTTTGCCAACCTATAACATAAAAAGAAAAAGAATCTAAAATTTTATACCTGCGCTTCATGCAGCACTCTCGTACCGTGTACATCGGTAGCTCGCCGTTTGCCCCATCCCAGTATGACGCATGACGTGTGCGGCGCAAGGACTTGCTGTGGTTGGGGTAGACAGGCCACGCCGTGCCCGAGGTCTGGTCGAGCAGGTAATGGCAATCTGGAAACAAACGTTTCATAACTACACTGCAACTTTTTAAAGGGGTACAAACAATTCCATTCCAACATTTCGCATTATCGGCCAAGATTATGGCGTAACATGAACTTTTGAGCACGCGCGCGTATGTACGTTATTCAAATGAAACGTTTTGCAATGACATTATAATATAATAATATACCACAGGGACGGCTTTGCGGCGAGCCGTCGGTGAGTGGCGACACCGTGGACCCTGATTCTCCCTGGGGCTAAATGAGACCCCTGACCCCCAGCTTGCCTTAATTTGCCGTCTGGGGGTGGAGACGCAAGAGCAAGTAACAAAAAGCTCCAAGGGTGGAAGTGGTAAAGGGCATAACGCCGGTAGTAGCGCGCTAGTGAAACCGCATTACACCTCTCGACACCCTTTAGCCATCCACACCAACGTTGCCCCTTTTTTCACCACTCATGGTGGCCTTTATGGGGGGCCCGTTTAGTGGATGGCAAGTCACCACCTGCCCAAAAATTTTAAAATGAGACTGAAATTGGCAGGTGCCGTAGTCTCTTCCATATCCTACTATCTCCCTTATCACTAATAATTTAATATTAATAGCCTGTTCATTTTACCCATTTTTGTAATAGATATACTCGTACCGTGTCAACATTCATCCAAAAGTTTTTGTTTTTTATACTACTTTGTATTTTTATACCAAACAGGCCTGTAAGTGTTGGCTACAGCTCCACTTATGCCTTTGTAAAGGACCGGATGAAATCCGTGAACATAATGAAATAAATAAATAATAATAATAAGCTTTATTTCTCTTACAAACACTCAATTTAATATCTATATTGTATTAATATTTTAAGGTCCTTCTATATGCATGGACCGCCTTGAGCGGTAAAGGCCTCTTCCATTAGCTTCGATTTCCCTCTCTATCTAGCTGCTCTACTCCAAGTGACACCTGCTATTTTCGAAATATCGCCGCTCCATCTTTTGTAAGGTCTGCCTTGTCTACGCTTTTTTTTTGAGTATAAGGTTAAAGAGACTTGTAAGTGGTTTCACTAGAATGTCTGATAAGCGTTTCGTTCGATATGCCATCTGGCCCTAGACTTTTGTCTAACTTCAGCATATTTATTGAATTATAGATTTCGCTTTCTTTAAACTCCGGTTCGTCATTTTTGTAGCTCACTAGTTGATAGTTCGCATGGCAGTCACGATGTGAGTATAACTTTTTGTAGAAATCTGTTGCGACGGGCATTACTTTCTTTCTGTTTGTGATAAAATTCACCCTGTAATTTACTCATCAAGCTTTGAATTGCTCAGGAGTTTGTAAGCTCTTCTGACTGTTCCCGACTTCTCTATATAACTTTCTATTATGTTTCGTCTATACTTCTTAGAATAAATTTTTATATTTTTATGAATTTCTTTATATAATTGCAATGGTATTAGCGCGCATAAAGTGTTGTTTATGATCCCACGCTACACAAAACAAATGTATATTATGAAATAATACGTATGAAACTGTCTAAAACTAACCAGTTATTAGGTTTTCGTGAAAACTTTGGCTAATCTTTGCGATACGCGTACGCGCTAGGAAGGTTGACAGGCGTGAAGAAATGCCTGACGCGACTCGAAATATGATACGGAACGCGATGCTCCACGCTGCCAAGTCCATATAAATAAGCCATATTAGCTTACTCAATAAGTAGGTATGACGGTTTTATACTTATAGGTAAAACCCGAACACACCTTTTCTATAACTTTTTAGCGTGAATATACGCGAAATGAGTACATTAAAAACCCGCCTTGCAATAGTGATGACATTGATACATCACATTTTTGGGGAATAGACGAGAAAAATATAATTACTTCTGATTATTCTCGTAAAATTGTGAAAACAATAATTATTTACAGGCCCATTCCGGTAAGTCATTTTCAATATAAAAGGTAGATACTAAAAGAAACGGCAGCGCAATTCAATACATCTTCGATAGGTCGACAGGGTAGGCCCCGAAAAGGTCGTGAATATGTTTGCCATGGAATTTAATATCATTTTCGTTCTAAGATGTTGTTTGTTTTGATAAATATATGAATAAAAACGAAACTTAATATTAAAAGATTTGATTAAATGTTGCTTCGTGTAGGTAAGTATCATAAGTTTTTTTGTAAAGATTATTATAAGTACATTAATGTATTCTGATTACAACATCGTGGACACTATTTACTTATGATGTTTCGGAATATTTTAATCTACATAGCAAAGACCAAAATATCTAAATCGCAGTTTTATAATAGGCAGACATATTAAGTGAGTAATTTTTAAAGAATATGAGGAGAAAAATATTGCATAAATCAGAATTAGTACAGGGTTTTCTTTAGGTATAATGATCACGTAGCTCATACTTGACAAGCTAATGTAGATTTCATTATTATATGACCCGATTCAACGGGAAGGCTTCGAGTTTTTTTCGTATATTTGTTCTCGGAAATGTATGTCATCATCATCATCATCATCTCAGCCGTAGGACGTCCACTGCTGAACATAGGTCTCCCCCATGATTTTCCAAAAGGACCGGTTGGAAGCGGCCTGCATCCAACGTCGTCCTGCGACCTTCATCAGGTCGTCTGTCCACCGTGTCGGTGGACGACCTACGCTGCGCTTGCCGGTCCGTGGTCTCCACTCCAGAACCTTTCGGCCCCATCGGCCATCTGTTCTGCGTGCTATGTGCCCTGCCCACTGCCACTTCAACTGGCTAATCTTCTGGGCTATGTCGGTGACTTTCGTTCTTCTACGGATCTCCTCATTTCTGATTCGATCACGTAGAGAAACCCCGAGCATAGCCCTCTCCATAGCTCGTTGTGCGACTTTGAGCTTGTCTATGAGGCCCATAGTAAGAGACCACGTTTCAGTGCCATAAGTCATCACTGGTAACACACATTGGTCGAAGACTCTTGTCTTGAGGCACTGAGGTATTTTTGACGAGAAGACTTCGCGAAGTTTCCGGAACGCTGCCCAGCCGAGTTGGATTCGACGATTGACCTCTTTCTCAAAGTTGGACCTGCCTAGTTTGACTGTCTGTCCCAGGTAGATGTACTCGTCAATAACTTCGAGAACTGAGTTCCCAACTGATATTGGGGTAGGTACAACATGGGCATTAGACATAATTTTCGTCTTATCCATGTTCATCTTAAGACCTACCCGTTGGGAAACTCGATGGAGGCCTTCGAGCATTGTACTGAGGTCTTCCATGGATTCTGCCATGACTACAATATCGTCGGCATATCGAAGGTGAGTGATGTATTCGCCGTTAATATTAATGCCAAGTCCTTGCCATTCCAGAAGCTTGAAGGCGTCTTCCAATGTAGCAGTGAACAGTTTCGGAGATATAACGTCTCCCTGTCTCACGCCTCTTTGCAATGGAATTGCCTTCGAACTCTGCTCCTGTACTCGGACTGACATGTAGGCGTTTTCGTACAAACACTTCAGCACTTCAATATACCGATAGTCAATACGGCACCGCTGGAGAGACTCAAGCACTGCCCACGTCTCGATCGAATCAAAGGCTTTCTCATAGTCCACAAACGCTAAACAAAGAGGCAAGTTATACTCTTCGGTCTTCTGTATAACTTGCCGTAGCGTGTGGATGTGGTCTATGGTACTATAGCCTTTTCGGAAACCGGCTTGTTCCGGAGGCTGGAATTCATCAAACCTGCGACTGAGACGGTTCGTTATGACCTTCGAAAACAGCTTATAAACATGGCTCAAAAGCGAGATGGGTCTGTAATTTTTAAGTAAAGTGTTGTCACCTTTCTTGAAGAACAGCACCACCACGCTTTTGTTCCATGCTTCTGGCGTTGAACCTTCGAGTAAGACGGTATTAAAGAGCTTCTGAAGGACTTTAAGTACCGGTGTTCCACCCGCTTTCAGAAGCTCAGATGTGATACCGTCGTCACCAGGCGCCTTGTTGTTCTTAAGCTGTTTCAAGGCCATTCTAATCTCGTACAGGCTGATGTCCGGGATATCTTCGGTATAAAGTCGGGTCAGCTTGGCTCTTGGGTCTTTGGCCGAGCTGCTAACAGGTTTAGCGACCGAGGTGTATAGCTGTCCGTAGAAACTCTCTACCTCCCCTAATACTTCTGCTTTGGTCGACGCTACACTGCCGTCTTCTCTCTTCAGCTTCGTCAGCTGTCTTTGCCCAATAGACATGTCTCTTGCAAACACTTTGGAACCTTTTTTCCGCTCTATCGTCTCTTTAATACGATTTGTATTAAAGATCCGGATGTCGTGTCGCAAGGACTTCCATATTCGTCTATTGAGCAGCCGATATGCTTCAGCATCATCCGAAGACTGCAGCGTCGTTCAGCCATGAGGTTGAGGGTATCGTTGGAGAGTTTCTGTGGCCTATCTGTACGGTGGGGTTTAAAGTACTTGGAACCCACTGTTTGGACAGTTTCTACTAACCTGTTATTGATCTCGTCCACTGAAGCGATGTTCTCAAGGCAATCGAAGCGATTGGATAGCTCAAGTTGAAAGCTCTCGGGGTCTTGAATACGGGCACGAGTGGGTCGGAGCGTAGACTTCATCAGACGAGACCTCTCCAGTTTGACATTAATATTCACCGTGCCTCTTACCATTCGGTGATCACTACCGGTTTTAACCCTGTTGATCACGGAGACATCAGTGAATATTTGCCTTTTGGTGGTCATAATGAAGTCAATCTCATTTCTCGTGGAACCATCGGGACTCAGCCAGGACCATTTCCTGTGAGGTGGCTTCTGAAAGAAAGAGTTCATCATAAAGAGTCCCTCTTTCTCCAGGAAGTCGGCCAACCTCTGTCCCCTACGGTTCCGTTGTCCATATCCAAATTGCCCCACTTTCAACTCATTCTCGCTTCTCTTACCCAACTTCGCGTTGAAGTCCCCCATAACAACTAGAAAGTGCGTTTCAGAGGTATGTATGGCCCGACTAATGTCTTCATACATATCCTCCACCTCATCATCCAGGTGTGACTTCATCGGTGCGTATACCTGAATGACCTTCAGCGAATATCGTTTGGATACTCTGAGTATTAGGTATACGACCCTATTGGCAACGCTATCGATCTTAACTATGTTGTTAGTAAGTGACTTGTGGACGAGAAACCCGACACCACCTTGGGACTGTTGGTCGCCCTCCCGGTAGTAGAGTAGGTTACCTGATTTTCGGGTTATCGTGTCCTCACCCGCTCTACTGACTTCAGATAACCCCACAATGTCCCAGTGTAACTTACTCATTTCTTCTTCCAGCTCATATATCTTCTCGTCTGTCCTCATTGTGCGTATGTTGTGTGTCACCAGGGCCAGTCGTCGTCGTTGGGGGTGGTAGCCGGGCGTCTGCCGGGGATTCTTAGCACCCCCTGCCCCACCGTTACCGTGGCCGCTACCGTAGCCAGGAATAGCGGGGCTACCGGGGACTGGGGGCCTGGTTCCTAATGTGTCCGTCATTGGGGGGATTTTGCCAATACTCGCCACGCTTGGCAGGCGGGTTGGCGAGCGCAGTTTTGGGGTTTTAATACTGGGAAGGTGCTGCTGCCCACCTTCCGATTGTTATCCCTTAGCAGATTTTTACGCACCCACGGGTAGAGTTGGGGGGGTACTATTCTAAGCCGGTACCCCACGGCACAAACGGAAATGTATGTAACCCGTCAATATATTAAATTCCTAGCATATTTATGAAATACCAAAAAATATAGGAAATGTGTAAAATAAACGTAACTATGCCTATAACATTTGCAGTGCAAACCAGCGGTTAGCACTGAAGTCTTGCTTGGCACTGTACTGCGTTCCTCATCCTGAAATTTTTTTAGTTTCGTTCGCCCTGTAATTTCACTAGCATCGTACAGTGTCTCTAGGTAAGTTTCAGGTGATCTACGTATACCTTTTTTCCCTCGTCGGTCATTATCTTAAATTACGTAAGTAGTAGAATGGGCAGGATTTTTAGTTATAACTGTGAAAAACGCTAATACTCTAAAGGCCTTACTAATAAACTTGGCTTACACCCGGAGTAGTTAAAACATCTATCTGTCAATTTTTCGCTTGCAGTAAATGTCACGCGTGAAAGCAAGACACAGCATGTTACGCCTAATATAGGTTTACGCAACGTTTATTAATAAAGGCCGTAATGTATAACCAAAACCACTGGTGGTAAAGTGAGAGAATAACGAATTTAAAAAAAGGTCGTAAATTGGAACGTGTGCATAATAGTAGATTGTATCATAAGGGAGCAAAATAATAATTTTAATTTTTTTTGAGGGGTTCCGAGTACGTCGCCCGAGCCAAAAATATATTTTGCGTCCATCCCAGTCCCAGCCCCCACCCCCAGAGACCAGCGCGAGACCTCAGTGTTATAAGAGGCCGTGTAGCATAGAGAGATCAAGCTGCCATCTTGGATTTATGTGACGGGTCACGATAAAATGTTTATAGCTCGGGGCTCTATTATATTCATACACCAAATGTCAAAAAAATCTGTGCGTTAGTTTTTAAGTTATGCGTGAACATACGGACAGACAGACAGACAGACAGACAGACAGACAGACAGACAGACAGACAGACAGACAGACAGACAGACAGACAGACAGACAGACAGACAGACAGACAGACAGACAGACAGACAGACAGACAGACAGACAGACAGACAGACAGACAGACAGACAGACAGACAGACAGACAGACAGACAGACAGACAGACAGACAGACAGACAGACAGACAGACAGACAGACAGACAGACAGACAGACAGACAGACAGACAGACAGACAGACAGACAGACAGACAGACAGACAGACAGACAGACAGACAGACAGACAGACAGACAGACAGAACCAGACAGACAGACAGACAGACAGACAGACAGACAGACAGACAGACAGACAGACAGACAGACAGACAGACAGACAGACAGACAGACAGACAGACAGACAGACAGACAGACAGACAGACAGACAGACAGACAGACAGACAGACAGACAGACAGACAGACAGACAGACAGACAGACAGACAGACAGACAGACAGACAGACAGACAGACAGACAGACAGACAGACAGACAGACAGACAGACAGACGGACGGACGGACGGACGGACGGACGGACGGACGGACGGACGGACGGACGGACAGACAGACAGACAGACAGACAGACAGACAGACAGACAAACAAACAGACTTTTTTTTTAAACTTCAACGTTCTTATTTAGTAGGTTATTTTACGCTTTCTGCCCACTTTCTTTTTTTATTTTTCTTCCAAGTACAGATTTTCCGGCCTCTAGGTACTTTTATCTGTATTATAATTATAGATAGAATATTTTCTTTAAAATGTTTCTAAAGGTCGCTTTAAACATTTCTATATATAAACTATATACATACATATGGGTAAGGTCTTGAATCGAGTCGCCTGAATTTAGGGGGGGGGGAGGGGGGGAGGGAACCCCCCCCCTACCATTTCCCCCTGCCGGAACCGCGTAGTTTTTTTTTTAAATTTAATATCAAAGATAATTTTGTCTACTCTACTAACACTTTTACACCTAAAAGGGGGGGGGGGGAGAGGGGGGGGGGGGTCAGAGTTGGATTTGTCACTAATTTCGACCTAACCGGTCTGACTTGAACTCCGGGTGGGCTCCCGCCAGAAGCTCTAGCGGTCGCCCCTGAACGTTGCTTCGCCGCATGAAGTCGAGTTGAGCGAAGCGTAGCGAATAGATATGGGTAGGAGGGGGGGTTGGGGGCAGGGAACCCGCCCCTACCATTTCCCCCTGCCGGAACCGCGTAGTTTTTTTTTAAATTTAATATCAAAGATAATTTTGTCTACTCTACTAACACTTTTACACCTAAATTTAGGGGGGGGGGGGGGAGAGAGAGGGGGGGGGGGTCAGAGTTGGATTTGTCACTAATTTCGACCTAACCGGTCTGACTTGGACTCCGGGTGGGCTCCCGCCAGAAGCTCTAGCGGTCGCCCCTGAACGTTGCTTCGCCGCATGAAGTCGAGTTGAGCGAAGCGTAGCGAATAGATATGGGTAGGAGGGGGGGTTGGGGGCAGGGAACCCGCCCCTACCATTTCCCCCTGCCGGAACCGCGTAGTTTTTTTTAAAATTTAATATCAAAGATAATTTTGTCTACTCTACTAACACTTTTACACCTAAATTTAGGGGGGGGGGGGGGGAGAGAGAGGGGGGGGGGTCAGAGTTGGATTTGTCACTAATTTCGACCTAACCGGTCTGACTTGAACTCCGGGTGGGCTCCCGCCAGAAGCTCTAGCGGTCGCCCCTGAACGTTGCTTCGCCGCATGAAGTCGAGTTGAGCGAAGCGTAGCGAATAGATATGGGTAGGAGGGGCGGTTGGGGGCAGGGAACCCCCCCTACCATTTCCCCCTGCCGGAACCGCGTAGTTTTTTTAAAAATTTAATATCAAAGATAATTTTGTCTACTCTACTAACACTTTTACACCTAAATTTAGGGGGGGGAGAGAGGGGGGGGGGGGTCAGAGTTGGATTTGTCACTAATTTCGACCTAACTGGTCTGACTTGAACTCCGGGTGGGCTCCCGCCAGAAGCTCTAGCGGTCGCCCCTGAACGTTGCTTCGCCGCATGAAGTCGAGTTGAGCGAAGGGGGGAGCTGGTGAGCGAAGCGAGCCGGCGACCTCCGTAGCGAAACGAATATATATATAACGTTCAGGACCTCCCTTGAGCTTCTGGCTCCCGCATTATTTATAAACACTCTAGGGGTAGTAGCCACAAGAATAGGTGGAGTCGGGGTGCTCTGTGTCGGTTTTCTGACTACTTTCAACCTAACCGGTCTGAGTTGGTCTCTGGGTGGGTAAGGGAGGAAAATAATTTTCACAAAACTATGTAGGAGTATTTATTTTATTTTGTAAACATAGTTAAATCACAAACCTCAAAAATAGCGATCAAAACGTTTCGTTTCACGAACATAAACATAGCAGACGTTCAAATTTATGCAATATTTCCTGATATTGCGTTCCGTTTCACGCATCCGCATGTTTTTCGTGTGAAATTACAGAAACTTTAAATATTAATTTAAAATACTTTCGCGTAACTCCGGCAGCCATAATCGAATTGGGAGGGTCAAGACAAAGCCCCTTGACCATTCCACAGTAGCAGAATCCTCAAATTCAGGCGACTCGATTCAAGACCCGACCCATACATATAGTTAAGGATTTACTCACACTGTCTAAAAATGTTGCTTTATGCAATTAGCTTGGTGACCAAATTTGTCCTCTGCGTTTCGTTTGACAGTAGACATAAACCCAACGTACGTTAATATTAGATCGGAAGCCAAATCTGTTCCGACATCCAGTACTAGTCGGTGACTGAAAACCTGGCCCGTTAACTTCAAGTCATTTACTTTTTAGTAAGACTATAACGTGTACTAATAATTCCTTGGGCCTTATTCGCTATGTATGACCATCAAACAAGTAACGCGGCGCGTTAAAATATTTTCATGGAATCATGGTAAAATTATATGGACTTCGCGATCATTCCCCAGAGATATCGTAACACACCGAGTTACGTGTTTGAATGGTCATAGCGAATAAGGTCCCAGATTTCATGACATTCACAAAGGACCTAAATGTAAAAATATTCTCTAGACTGTTTTATCGCCACTCATTTCAAAAGCTATAAAATGTACAAAAAGGAAGTCAACTCTCTAAAAATGGCATAAACGTTTGACGATATAGGGGTTTATTGTTGTTTTAATACTACAATATTTGAATAATTTCAATAAATTATATCACAAATATAATTAATTATGTTATTTTAAGTTAACAACTCATATCAAAGTCTGCGGGTTTGTCGTATTGTACGCAATGTCCTTATTTAATGGGTGAGCGTGTTAATATTTATGTGTTGTGTTTGTGTAAGTATGTGAGTGTGTATGCATTAGCGAGAGAGAAGTTTAGGTCTCAAATAATTAAGGTCTAACAGCTATCATGCTAAACGGCCACTTCGGCGTATTTTGACGGTTCTTTTAGCTCAGCTGGTACAAAGCCTGGCCGAACAAATTACTACGATTACAACGGCAGGACCGTCGCCTATTGGTACAATACATAGATATACAATACATATCATCTACAGATGCTGTCTACAAGAGGACGAGACTGTGGTGCATGTGTTGCTGCACTGTATTGCTACGGAAATATTATAGCAAAAACAAGATTACTGGAGGTCCACTCCAGACCGTATCTGATATTTATCCAACAACTCAAACAACACTGGATCAGTTGTGCCAGCGACCAAGGCAATACTTCGCTAGGAGCTGAAAGAGTTGGGCTGGCTTGAGTAAACGCTGGCAGAGGGAATACACAAAACACCCCAAGCAAGACGTCAGTGCAGGCCTTATCGCCCCTAAAACAAATAAGAATAAGAAGACACAGGGAATTCTAATGCGAAAGATGAATTAACACGTTTAAATTTATATAATAAGTTTATATAAGCCCTATAAAAACACTTTAATTGTATTCTCTTACCTTAACATGGCGACATCGTTAACCACCGTATCGGGGTCGTATCTGGGATGGACCACAGCCTCAGTGACCCTCATCTCTACTTCTCCGCGGTTTCGGAGCAGGAGATCGTGCTCTCCCAATCTAATGTAAAGTCGCCTTCGCACGCAGTGTGCCGCTGTTACCACCCATCGAACCGAGACGAGGGTGCCACCGCAAAAAGCTTCCTGAATTTAAAGTATTTTTAAATAAATTACTTATACGATTATTATTGGATTCATATACGTACATTAAAAGCATGTGTGTTTGGACTTAGGGTATTGATATAACTTCTTAGCATAGAGTAATTTATTAGCTCAGTTTGCCTTTTCGTTCGTAAACTACAGTTTGGATGACTGACAAACATCCAAGACCCGAGATAAACGTTTTTGGTCATCAAGTCATGGCACTAACTTTTGTTCCGGCCAGGGAACAAACCTGGGACCCATCGCTATCAAAACGGCATCACTACCAAGTACCACCAGGCTAACGGGTTCGTATAACTACGACCCCACTTGTGGCTAACTAAAATACCAGTCATAGTCCTAGAAATAAAGCAACATAATTAATATGTAAAAATAGTGAAATAATTACTTTACCGCGGTTTCGCCCGCGTGGTTATGGATGAGGATGAAAACTATCCTATGTCCTTCCCCGAGACAAGACAAATCTAAAACACAAATACCATAAAACTGAACGGCTAGCTGCGCCCTGCGGTTTCACCCGCGTGGTGATGGATGATGATGAAAACTATCCTTTTTTCTTCCCCGAGATATGACAAATCTAAAACACAAATACCATAAAAACTGGACGGCTAGCTGCGCCCCGCGGTTTCGCCCGCGTGGTGATGGATGATAATGAAAACTATCCTATGTCCTTCCCCGAGACATGACAAATCTAAAACACAAATACCATAAAAACTGGACGGCTAGCTGCGCCCCGCGGTTTCGCCCGCGTGGTGATGGATGATGATGAAAACTATCCTATGTCCTTCCCCGAGACATGACAAATCTAAAACACAAATACAATAAAAACTGGACGGCTAGCTGCGCCCTGCGGTTTCACCCGCGTGGTGATGGATGATGATGTTGATGAAAACTATTCTATGTCCTTCCCGAGATATTACATATCAAAAAACAAATCAAATACCATAAAAAAATATTCCAGCTGTTCTAGAGTTATACAGATATGTTTATCCCCTCAAGTGTCCATATCATTATAACAATGAAATTTCTATTGTGTCTGGGTCGTTCGACCTTTGATGAAATAATGGGGAAGTAGCACTCTTTTGCCAGTTATTCAACAGTGAAGCAGTAGTGTGCAAACAGTACTGTGTTCCGTTTAAAAGGCAAGGTTTCCAGCGAAATTACAGGGAAATATTAGATTTAGAATATCTATATATCTATTATATTGTTATAGATTTAATCCATGGGTGACCCGCGCAGTGCATTGCTATGCAGGGTTTTCAACTGTTGTAGTTTAAAATCATGATTACCACGTAATACCAAGCGAACTACTTAACTACTTACTGACATGCTAGTTTCGTGACCAAGTTGAATAAAAAATATGAGTGTATATGTTGCTAAACTATAATTGATCTTCTTTTCATAAAGATTTCGTGATGTTTTGGACCAAACCATTCAATAGTATCAATGTGTAACCTTCGTCGGAATGTTACTAATTGATATGAAATGGTCACAAATAATAATTTCTTATAAGTAATATGAATGTGGTCGTACAGGTTCTGTACAAAACTTGCCTTGGCGACATATTAATTAGTCTATATCACGTTTTGTAAGATATCAATAAAGTACTTAGGTAATTCAATAAATGAGTAGATACTCTTGACAACTAATTACATTAATAATCCGATTTTGATTAGGTACATATAAATAGATATATACATTTAATATATGTGTTCTAATTGGTGAGTGAGTATAACAACTTAGTCAGACTAAACTGGAGAAATTGTAGAGAAAGGCAAAGAACCCTGAACTTACTAGGATTCTTTGAAAAATATAATGAGAGTGAGTTGTTCAAAATGCGTATGGTATGTGTCTATACGTCCCCTCCCACACACAGGTGTGAGTTTATCCGGCTTATTACAAAACGTGGACTAAGCAAAAGTCTCATAATCATCCATCACCACGCGGGTGAAACCGCGGAGCGCAGCTAGTTTGATATATTCTTACACTTTAACTTCTTATACTTACTACAGCAAAACATTAAAACGAAACTACACGATTTTTTCTGACGATTACACACGGGTTTCAGTAATACAACTGAGTGAGTAATGAGCAGTGTGCCTAGCACGAATTACTGCGTAAGTGTAACGTAACGTGTCCTTCACGTGAAACAGTACAAACTGTCATCTATCTAGGCCAACTGTGACAAAGATATTTTATAATATAAAATTATATTTATATATATTATATTTTATAATATTTTATTTTATAAAACATAGTTTGTGTATGAATACTTTTTCGCAAATTGTTTGTGCTACGGCCTCTTAGCTCACGAGTTACATTCGACGTTTTTCAACACATTTGCAAGGATAAAGAAAACTTATATTGCATTTACCACACAACGACTAATGTGAAAGTTATTTAAAACCAGACATCATGCGACTTCGTTCGCGTAGTCGGCCTTCGGCCTCGCCATAACCTTCCTTCTTTTCTTAGTTTTTCTTTCATAAAAACCTTTTCCTGACTATAATTAACACAACAAAAAAAATTGCGCAGTCGGTAAAGCCGTTTTTAAGTTATAGCGTGAACAGGAGAAATAGGATCATTTTTAGCTAGTCGACTGATAACTAAGTTGTTATCATGTTGTTACAACTTATTGTGAATTATGAATCAGTTGTTACAAATATTTGTATGTTGTGCTTAAGTAGAACAAACATATATTGATAGTAAATATTTGTTCGACTTAAGCACGTACACATGTATTTATTCCAAATATGTACATAAATTTTCAGCGGCAACAAACCTCTTTGTTTTTACTAAGTAAAAAATAAGAGTATTTCTCGGTTAAATTGAAAAAGCTCTGTTTACTGTCCTTTGACTTGCAATATAGTACTAACATAACTTTGTAGGGATAATTCTATTCTGCACTAGGTCAATTTTTATTATGCACGTGTATTTTATAGTTCGGTTTATGGTCCTAGAAGTGAGGTAATATGGCTCACTTTAAGAGCTAATGTGTTGAAAACCTTACAAAAAAACTAGTGTTAAAAGACTTACACCTAGAAAACCGTACAGAATTTGTAACTCATCTCTATCACAAGTCATGAGTAAAGACAATAATGCTTGTCTCTATATAACCTTTGTGTGAACCTTGTAATTCATCACACCCACAATCTAATTTCAGGGTTCAATAAACACAGATCAATCCCCATTTGCACCCGGTGTTCTTGTCACGATATGCTTTCTTAGCTTATTCCATTATTGACTCAGTTAAATGTAATTATTAGTCCAGTCAAATTAGGATAAAGTATGGAAATAATTCTGACAGTAGTAGATTCTTCTGGAATCGTTAGGAAACACAACTAGTAGTATGTCCCCAGTTTGCACCGTTTCTAGCACCTACGGAACCATGTTATATATTAAGTATAAACTTTAATATGCCGTTAATTAGAAGAATTTAAAGAAGTTGCAATAGTTTATTGTATATATGTATATATGGGCTTCCTTTATGTATAATGACTTAGAGTGAAAATAGTCGTGTGACATACAGAATATTTGTCATTGTATTTTTTTATTTGTGGCTCTAATATCCCGACATAGGTGTAAACTTAAAATTAGGCATTCATAAGCATCATAAACGTTCAGATAAATTTGCACCAATGAGCATGTTACGGATCATATCTTTTCAACCAACTTCCAAAAACTCCTGAGTATTTTATCAAGTCGAGGTGTATATTTTTTTATGTATAATCACGCAAATCTTTGTACAGAGTACTCCGATGTCAATAATTATTTTGTTGTTTGGTAGAGTAAACGTCCAAGGCAGTCCGGGAAAAATACAAAATTCTGATAAAATACTCCTGTTTTGGGAAGTTGGTTGTAAAATACTTAGTAAGAAGGTAGATTTTAATACTTTAAGTATAGTGTAAAAATATAGCGATCGCTACTCTTTCCTGAATGAAGTTGTGCAATTTCAAAGTTTACACTCGATTGGAGGGATTGAGTTGGTATGATTCTTAAAGCATAATAAACCATAACAAAATAAAAAACCCCATTGTCGCGAATTATTTCCACTCTTTTGCAAAATATCGCCTAATTTGACTGGACAGTAAATTCTTCTTTTACTGTGGTATTTCAACATCGACATATCACTAACTATCGATCAAACTGGCAGGCCTGTTAATCAAGAGATATTCTGCCTTCAAGCACCAGTTATGTGTGAAGTTACTGGATAAATGGGTTACATCTCGAGGTGAACCCATTTTTTGGTGTTGTACCAAAAACTTTAAAATTAAGCACGCGCAGTGGACTTCTCTTTAATAATTATTTAAACTTGTTAATATAGTTAAATTATCATTTAACTTTATGCAAACATTGCTGCGGTCACTTATTGGATGGGTGACCACTAGTGGCATTTTTTTAGTACGATAGTAGTAGTAGAGATTACGATAAGCTGCCAATCACGGTTAAACATATAGGCCACATCGAAGGCATTTGGCCGATTTGAAAACTCCGACACTATAGCCACTACCCTATCCGCTAAACCTGACTGAGCCCGTGTTTGGATTAAGGCCCACGCTCCTCTTCCTGAAAGGGCGTGGGCCAGTGTTCCGATAGTGAGGATATAATTGGCTGGTATAACTATAATGTTTGGTATAACACCGCACATATAGCTGTGTGCTGCAATCACCTAATTATGGAAATATATTTCATAAGACAGTGCACGTTTGGGCTTTTCAGCATACAGTAACATTCATAACATATAAACATTTGGATATTTAAAGAGCAAAATATACCATTATTATTTATTTCTCATCACTGTAAGACTGCGTCATCCCGAACTGATTATGCGTATTCTATGCATTATCAGACAGATAGGCGTCCCTTTACTTAATTTAAAAACATGTCATAATTATAGTAACAAAAGCGCTCACCTTGTACCGGTTAAGGACAGCCACTTGCCAAGGCCACTTCCCCGGAGGTGCAGGCCTTCCCCCTATAATCCTGATCATCTCCCTCATTCGACCGCGCCTCCTTGCTGCTGCAGACCCTCGGTACCTTCCCAGCTTGCCACATGATGCCATCATTGCTTCTGAAGTTTTGGACGACGCTGATCGATAATCCTCAGGGTGGATTGCGGGAGCTGGAGTTGGCATCGACTCTATTAAGGCATGTCCTGAACCTATAAGTTGCTTGCATTAAGTATTTTCATTTATTAGATAGTTTGCAATTATATTGATAAAAGAGTACCTACGTTATGGAAAATGAGACATTAAATATCAAGACCTGTGTGTGTTACTGTGAGTTACGTAAATCGCAAGTTTACAAAAGAGGATGCAAATGATACAATGACAATTTAAAAAAGATATTGTTTTATGATAATGTTACGATTTTATTGAAACAGAGTACCGTGAGCAAATGAAGAAATGAGGAATATGAGGTATGTGACGATGCAGTCAGGCGCCAGGCGTGTAAAGCGGGAACGACGCGAAGCAACGAGTGTTTGTCTATGTTACAGAACACACACATCAGCGAGACGGCACATTATCTCAGATCACGATATATCGACAACTATTTGCCCCATCACTAGTTGAGAATCACGCTGCTGAAATTATAAGTTGATAAAAAGTACGTTATTCGATGTTGATAATATTCCCCCCTTTTTGCCATAAACTTGAGCAAAGTTCGATTCTGTTTCGATTGCTAACTTTGCTTTTATTTTATCGGGATCAAACAAAAGCTTAATAAGTATAAGAAATAAACTTATTGAAAAAACTCTCGTGTTACAGAAGCAATTTTCCAGCTCACTAGATAACAACTACGAAACTCACATAAAAAAAGATTATATATATATACATAACGTGCGAGTTGATGTCACTTTACGTGCCACTGAACTACGAGTAGTTAAGAAAACACACATGTGTCCTAAATACTCGTATTAGCAATCATACGGAGAACGTTAATCACTTCCTAGGAAATTCGTTTCGAATTTAACTTTCTTCACCTTGTTTCTGTGCACCTATGCAATATGCTAATAATTAATCTTTGCGGGGAATATTACAATTATGAAGTTTTGAAGCACCTTTGAAGTAGTGCTGGCAAACAAGTGTCGTAAAACTCGCATCCAACACATTCGACCCATTACTCACAGGGTATGATGTAGTAGGATAATTTGGAGGCCCTTGTTTACTCAAAACACACATCGTAAAATAAACAATATCTCAACAAACAAAAAGGAAATCTCCTTTTAATGAACAATTTGAAAACAGACAGCACGTGTTTTTATCAACACACAAATTATTTTTTTTTAATTAATCACAAAATGCCGTAAGCATGTTTTACCGTAAAAGCATTTTTCATTGCCTTTTTGGATGTATTTTTAAGGTATTAAGGTGGTAGGTTGTCCGCCAGGTGTACGTCACGCCTGGCTCATAACATTACTAGCGTAAATGTTTACCAGAAGTGTTTATTCGTCACTGAACTACGTTGAGCCTCGCGAGACGTATTCATTTAGTTCCATTTGTCGAGTAATTTGACTGACTATAATAAAGCCCTTCAAACCTAAGCCTTGTTGGATAAAGGAAAAGTGGATTTACTTAACCGCTAAAATTGCAATAAAATTACTTAAATTATTTAATCTAGCCGTAAACTAAAAGTTTAAATGCATTAAATACAGACTATCGTTTTAAAGCAGAATATAGTACATTGCGGTAACCAAGATAGATATTTACAGAACAATCCTACCACCTAGTGGACCTATTCCGAAGTTTTTTTAGTTACAATTGTGTTTTTGTAGTATCAATGATAGGTTTGTATACTACTGGGAAAAAATGGGTCGATTTATCGGCAAAGTAGAGCCATGTAAACCGAGTACTGCAGTTGCAACCGCGTTAACGCGGTGAGGGTGAGTGGTGAGTTTAGCTGACACGGTTACAGTACACACACGGTTCAAATACATAGTACGTGGCTATCGCTGCCAAGTTTGTTGAAGCATACAGCTCGTTGGATCATGTGTAAAACACTTACTCTACCGTGTTTGTTTTGCACACTAACCAATGCGCTGTGTCAACACCGCTCCGACAACCGTCTTAAACCGTAGCCGTGTATTTTTGCACGGCTACGATGTTCAGACAGCTGGGAAAATATTTTAAACGGTAAAGGTAACCGTCTATACTAGCTAAAGTAAACGTGTAAGGGAGTGACGTAGGCGTGTTACAGATCGAGCCGTGTACACAGCGCTTCACGCGGCTGCCAAACGCGACTGGTGCAGCCGTTTACATGGCTATAGGAATCGTAGCCGTGCTTAAAAGCCGTGTATTTTTTCCAATGCACCCATATGTAACCAAAAACAATTTCACAAAGTTCTGACACTTTATCATCATTATTGAAACTATGTTAATTATTTAAAATATGAGGGACAGCAAAAAGTCGTTATAGTGTTTATTGTTTTTTTCATTATATGTGTATATAACCTGATTGTTACTCTACAGTAAATCTCTTAAATTTTCGGTAAATACACGCTCGCCCGGCTAGACACAAATCTCCATTCCTTTTCTCTCCCTGACTTTATGCTGTCCCTCAAATATTTTCTTTAATTTTTAAATTTAACACATCCGCTGGCCAATTCTAAGATAATGTACCAAAGAAGAGAGCTTAAGAGGAGATACTAAAATACATAATGGTATATAAAAAAAGGCTTCAATTGGCAGTGAATGAAGAAACATCAACATGGTAGTGAGTCTGGTTGTTCGATGAAAAAATTTGGATGATGGAATCAAATTCTGCTTTTCCGTGAAGGACTGCCCATAATGATTCCGATAAAAAGTGTCAGATTTTGATACCGCGCGTTTAGATAGCATTGTATTAGTAAAATATTACAAGTAGATAGTATCTCTGGGTTTAATACGAGGGTCAAACTGAAAGTTCTTAGAACTGACCACTTATGAACAATATAATAAAAAAATAATTCTATAATTTGAAAATAGAACTCTTTGCCAATATTACTGAGTATATACTTCATTCATTTGTCATTTGTTTTACGATTTGGCGGCAAATTGAAAATTGTCTGTGTCACGTCAACATGAATTTAACACGAGAAAATTTTCGTGCAATGATTTTTTATGACTTTCGATGTCATTTAAGTCAACAAGAAAGTTATGATAGACTACGATTGGCCTTTCACGATGAAGCCCCATCTCGTGCGACTGTTTACAACTGGTTTAATGAGTTTAAACGTGGTCGCACTAATCTCATTGATGATTTACGTGAGGGACGGCCTTCTACGGCGACGACTGAAGATAACATCTGTGTTGTGCGGCGTATGATAGAGACTGACAAAAGAGTGACCTATCAGCAGATTCGGACAAGCTTAGGCATCGGTATGAGTCAAGTGCACAAAATCCTACACGAACATTTAGCGGTCAGGAAGCTTTGCGCCCGGTGGATACCTCATAATTTGACTGAGGCTCAAAAACTCCATCGTGTGGATTGGTGCCGTAAAATGATTGAAAGATTTAACGGAGGTGACTCAAATGCTGTGTTCGACATACTAACAGGTGACGAAAGCTGGATTTACTGTTATGATCCTGAAACCAAAAGACAATCTGCTCAGTGGGTGTTTCCTTTCGAGGAGTTGCCAACTAAAGTGAAGAGAGATCGAAGTGCGGGGAAAAAAATGGTGGCCTCGTTCTTTGGAAGGATAGGTCATTTCGCAACAATTGTGTTAGAGGATCAAAAAACAGTTTCTGCAGAATGGTACACTACCAATTGTTTGCCACTTGTCTTGGAAAAAGTTCGAGAGAAACGACCTCGCAGTAGGATCCTCCTTCACCACGACAACGCCTCATCGCACACCGCCAAGCGAACGATCGACTATTTGGCGACATCAAACGTTGAATTACTGGGTCACCCGCCGTATAGCCCCGACCTCGCGCCTTTTGATTTTTATTTATTTTCAAAAATTAAAGAAAAACTTAAAGGAAAGCGGTTTATGAATGCTGAAGAAGCGGTGGCTGCGTATCGCGATGCCATTGAAGAGACCCCTAAGGACGAGTGGGCAAAGTGCTTTTCCCAGTGGTTCCATCGCATGCAGCGGTGTATTGACGTGAATGGACAATATTTTGAAAAGATATAATAAAACTAATAACTGGCTAATGTAATCAGTTTTTGATTTTCTAAGAACTTTCAGTTTGACCCTCGTACAAGCTAGTGTGAAAAGTCCTACATCGGATAAAAATGTTGTAACTGGGACACATTATTACAAAGTGCTTTAGTAATAGTTGTTAGTGAAGTACCTATGTGCAATGTCACCTGGATCCTTACGACGCTGCATCTTCTTGCGTATCCATAGGTGGCAGTATGAGCCTTCCATATAGCAGTACGCGGATTGGCGAACCACTTGATGCCCGCAAATGTTCCGTGTTATGCAGTGCCTGGAAGTATTTATTATTTTTAATTATTTATTTATTCAGTAAGAACACATTTGTATTATATCACACATTATAATGAACCTACCGGCTACACACACTAGATCTTATTTCGGTTTAAATCCAACGATGTTTGTTGATGTGCAAGTGAAGAAGAACATCATAACGGTAAAAACGTCGTCGGACTAAAACCGACATAAGATCAAACGAGTACAACCAGTAAGTTAACATAATTATAATCCTAGCTGGGCCCGCGGTTATTCCCGCGTGGTGATGGATTATGGTGATGACAAGCCTTTGTTTTAATGAAGCGCCATGTACGTCCAAATTTTATCAAACTTGGTCCAGTCGTTTGAGCGTGAAGAAGTAACAAACATACGAGTACATACTCACAAACTTTCGCCTATATAATATTAGTGCCATTTTAGGTTACTCTATTACTACTACTTATCATTCATATCATCATTATAAATAAATAAATAAATAAATTATCAGTATCACACGTGGACGGTCCACATGTATTTTGGTAGAGGGTGTTTGGTAGAGGGACCGACAAACCAAATGAGCGTGTTCGGGGGACCACTCGGGGATTTTTTTTGGCCAACTTGTATTCTCCAAGTGGGCCCCCGAATACGCTCATTTGGTTTGTCGGTCCCTCTACCATACAGCCTGTATTGATAGCAATTGCTTATAAGAGTAACGTAGACTATTTATTAAAGTACCGGGACCTTTATTAATGGTTAACAAATAGGTAAACGTTTTTGTGGTTCGAATGAGCTCATTTCTTAGGTCAATATCGAAAATCATAAAGCAGTCTAAAATACTGTGTATAAAAAAAACTACACTAGGATTCGATCTGGGCTCGAAAGATTTTCACATTTATACAGGATCACTTCGTAACTTTTATACAGGAGGTACCTATCCATATCAAAAAACGTAGGTTTAAAAAGCTGTAAAAAATATAATATAAAAGAAATAGCTAACATTGATGTCGCATATTTTTTATCAAATCAAACTCATGAATCATCACCATATTAGCAGGCCAAACAAGACAAATCTAAATTTTATAGTAACTTTCCGGCCGGTGACAGACAAAATGAAATAAACGTGTGTCAAGCGACAATACTTCACGTGATATGGGGCGAGTTTCCTTCTTGAAGGTCTCGCACGAGTTTGATGAGAAACGAGAGAACTTTGAACTTTGTTTGATCACTCAGACATAGCAAGTATACATTTAAGTTTTGATTTGACATTATAAGGTTGAAACCTCGAACTATCAATCTAACATTTGAACCTATTAAAGCCAAAAACGGTAACAAGGTATTTGATGTGATCGATAGATAGCGTTTACATTGGTGAAAGGTAAATCGGTATACAGCCAATTTCCTTATACATCTCTAATGTGAAATACCTATATATTAGGTAAAAAGTTAAGGTGGTTTGATCTCTACCTTCGTAGTAAGTAACATCTAATACTTTAAATGAGCAGTTCTTGTGTATATATAATATTGATCTCGAAAACGGCTCCAGCGATTTTCATTAATTTAGACAATAGACAATAGACAGTATTTTATTTGTAGCAAAAACATGAAAAGATACACACATTAACAAGATATAAAATGAACAAAGTAAAATTTGTTTTTTTGCCACAAACCGGTCCTTTTACCTTTGGTATGTTGAATGTTTCGAAGGCGATTAATCGATCGCGCTTGGTTCTATTTTTAGAAGACATCGTTTTGTCCGTGTTTTCAGGCATTGAAAAAAAAACAGTTTGTTGCATTCAAACTAGATGGCGTAACAGTCGCATTGCAAAATCCCGAATCGCGGTTACAAAATTCTCACGGAACATTGGGTTGCTGTTTATATTTATGTATTCGTATCTAAATCGAGCAAAGCTCGGTCATCGAGGTACTCTTCATAAAATAAACAACGTGGTCGTTTGGCACTTTCTTGTGCCCAGCTAGCTGTAACCCTCAAGAATGAAAACCTGTCACGTAGCAGCTAATTTAAAACCGACAGCGAATTACTATGTACAGTGATAAAAATTGTGTATTATAGCTTTGTTAGGCCAGAGTTTTTGTAAATATTACCTTCGTCTGACAGTCACGCATCTCTTTGAACAGCTACTCCAAGTGCTCCATGGAGAGAATCCACGGAACTTCTTCTGGACTTCCTCTGCGTCCAGTTGTCGTTTATGTGGCTAATAACGTGAAAAATTAAATAAAAAATTAAATCGCTAAGATAGGTTATAGCTATTGAACTCGAAGTGGATTGGGCATTGCCAAATCAGAGAGATGTAATTGTTGAATGAATTGAAATTGGCTTTTGTTGAGTAAATAATATGAAACAATAGAAACAGCTAATAAGTAATTTACTCGTACTTTACATCTACCTCGAGTTCAATGAAATTAACCTTAACATAATTATTCCTTTACATGAACATTTACTTGTTTAGAAAATTTCGCTAGGTTTCGAATGTAGGTATGTCAAAAGTGAAATTATATTTGTACAAATTCCGCACTAGATTCATAATTTGTTATACAATATAATATATCAATGTTATATGTTCAATATAATACACATTATTGAATTTTGGTCATACAAAAAAGTACAATCCGAGTATTTACTTTACTATACAATGTGGAGATGTTTTGTAGTGCTCTAAATAGAGGCTGGTATTCTGAAGACTTTTTAATACGTAGCGTACGACAGTTCACTCTCCGCCCCGCGCAACTCAAATCACAATAAATTGTGAATTACGGTTACGTGACTTCACGATTTTAATCGCATTTGTTCTATGCGTTTCGAGGATTGGGACGTAGGCTAAAAGCATGTCTCGCAGTGACACACAGCACAGTATAGCCAGTTACGGAAAGCTCGTCATTATCAGTCCATTAGTTAATCCAGCTTTAGTGCTAATGAAATCATTATTTTAATAGAGTTGCACAAAAGACAAAGGTGACATCTTAATGATCCTTTCACAGAATTCGCCATATTTCTATATGTCTATGGATCATTCCATCTCATTTAATTCTACAATTATTGTGCGGTACTTTGACGGTTGGTGTTTTAGAGAACTAAAAACTGCAACACTTCCCTCTTTTTTGACATAGGTATTTATATACACATGGCCTTTGCCAGTTCGTGACTTACTTTCTCTACAATTGTACAAACTGTGTATGGAAAGATCACGTCGCGAAGTATCAGCTATATGACGATCAGATAAATCAGAAGTTGGGGTTTATCAATTATCAATAGCTTTACTTCTTTTGGTAATTGGTGCCAAATTGATAATACTATATTGGATTTACAGAATCTTTGGAAATTTGGTACTAAGTATATACGAAACTCTTCACTATTGTTTTAGAAATAAAATTTACTTTTTCCGAGATTTGGCGGCGGGGAACGTAATCTTCTGCATGTGACAATGGCGAAAGACTTGATAAAGGCACGTTTTACTATATTATTGCAAAATTGTATTCGAAAATTCTACTAAAGTCGGTATAATGTATTATTGTTGACCTGAACATTTTAATCCGTGATCTGTCAATTTAAAGTTCCTTTAAGCACTAAAGGGTTTTTATGAGATTTTGTGAAACTCAAAATACACGATAAAGGGCAATTTGACGTTTCTTTAGATACATTTAAAGGAATTTAAAAAAAAAATAAAAAAAAACGATTTTGCAACGATTTAAGACGGATTAATATTTAATGACGTCTTTAAAAGTTAAAGATCGCATCTGCAACTGGCTGATAGTCGATAGGTAATTCCAATGATAGGATGGGTAGTCTCGCCAGCATATAGTGACCTTTAGAAATTACTTGGAGTGTCTTGAGTATTGGTGGAAATGTAAAACTTGTAGTAAAGTATTTGGGTCACGAAATCAAGCCTCTATCTAAGAACAATACCCTCTAACACTAACCGTCATATTTCCGTCAAATACTTCTAAGAATTTGACGAATTCATTGTTCATTCAAGTTTACTAGATTCAATAGGGTTTCGGTGTTATGTCCAAAGATCTTAGTCACCATATAATAATTTATTAAACGTCAGATGTTGAATCTGTTTATGTACGAGTATTTTGAGTAAGATTATGTAAACATGCCCTAATTGCCTATTAGCTGGTGTGGTAACGGGTGTGAATCTTAATTGAATAGGTTTCAAGAGTAACTGTAGACGTTATATTAAGTTGAGGTGGTTTAGAAACATTTCATAACGATAAATATAATAAAATAACTGCTAACAGATTTTTAGATTTTGGACAGGTTTTAATTTGCAAGCTGTTGCTAAATATAATAAAAACTAGCTACGGTGGGTCAACATTCAGCGAGGACTTTTTAATATGACTTTATTCCTTTTACATTCATACGGTAATTCTACTCATTACGCACCAAACACAGTAATGTTTCACACTACTGCTAAGAGGCAGAATTTCTTGCACGGCCGAGGTACCTACCAAGATAAACTCTTGCAGTAGAGTTCTAGTACATACATATAACCTTATTACTACCACCAATTAGGCCAGTATCTTGAAGGGTCACATACAAACGTAGGTTCTGTTTAGATTAAAATTCTATAAGATTTACATACTAACAGCTGTTTGATAACAAGGAAAAAATAAAAATATCTTAAGCCGTAGATACAAAATCATTTTATTAATTTACCATCGAAATGTATAATAAAATTAAAAATATACGCGACTTAAATCCGTTAGAATACTTATTTTTTTAAACCTTATATTGTTCGTGTCAAAAGATTCTATTTAGAATGTGAAATCATTTGGTAGGTATTGTTGTAACAATCGCGCGACAGCCTCAAAGGCAAGGTTTATTTCTTCTGTCGCTCTTTGAAATTCTCTGACTTTGATTAAAGAGAGACTTCTGTCCTTTGATTACTCTTCTTTGAACGCTTGTTTAAAATTTCAAATATTTGAATTCATCCTATTGGTATAAATATCTTTGGTTTTATGATGACATCAGTTTTAGAACTTCGTAGAATGTTAATTTCATGATTTATCTCCGACGCCCATCTGTCTAAGATGTCCTCTGACACCAGTAGTTTAGCCTAGCACGGAAACAAGTCAACTATACGATTAGGCCGCTTTCAGTGCTCGACCGACCGTCAGTGCGTACGTCGGTCGCGCTTGTCATTTGTATGAAAACACACAGGTAGTTACAGTGCTCGACCGACCGTATATACGCACGAGTATACCGTACGGTCGGTTGTGCGTATCGTCAGAACCGGCCATACGCAAATTTTCGTGCTAGGCCCATTGAACACTGATCGTTTAATGACATAGACGGAAGACCAATTAACAATAACTAATTTAACATATTGTATTATCTGAAAATCAGTCATTGTACTTATAATTATATATTAAAAGAAAACTTAGACGTGACTGGTTGGTTGTCACAATTGGTAGATCCCTACTTTCTGAGCTGCTGGTTCTGCCGTGCAATTCTCAAATGATTCGTCGATGCGCTCGTCGACGAGCTCACCGATGTCAAATACTTTATGTGATATTGTTTTTGTACATAAGGTTGTTTTTCCAACGTTTCTTGTCATCTCGTCAATTTTTTCACGGTTTTTGTCAAAGATGCAACGATGTTTGCTCTTAGAGAATCGCACGGCTGGGCTTAATCCCCGGACAGGTCAAACATGAACACTGTGTGCATGAACATGTCTGTTTGAGCTGTTTGGGTGTATATATGTTTATACATAAGTCATCAGATTACCATAGTACAGGCTCTGGGTCTGGTTTGGGACCTGAAAACCTTGTGTAGATGTTTAATACATAATAAAAAAGTAATACGTACGCTTATGAAAAGGTACCTACTTACTATTATTAAATTATTTCTTCTTCTGCTTTCTGACGTCGTTTTCTTCAGTCGTTTAGAGTTTTCGCAACTGTAACAATGAATAATATTTTTACCATTCTTTTTTATTTTGCATAATATTAATGATGTTTAAACAAATACAAATATAGGAAACCTGACTCATAGGTTTATTGCAAAGACGTATTAAACACTAACCTGTACTAAAAACGTCAATAAAATTAACTAATTTTCTACCGACTTCCATAAAGGAGGAGGTACTCAATTCAACTGTATTTTTATATGTTTGTTTAACAAACATAAACACAAACAACAGAAACAAACGAGGTAACTTCGACTGGGTGAACCGATTCTTAAAATTCTTTCCTTTTTTTAAAGCTGGTGCTTCCCGTGTGGTCCCATTTAAATTTCATCAAATTCAGTCCAGTAGTTTTTAAGTTACGCTCCAATAACTGAATAGAATGGAATGGAAGTCGGTTTAAAAATTTTCAATTTGTAATGAATAAACACAAAAACAACTGGACATATTTCAAAAATTCTTTCACCTGTAGAAAGCTACATTATCTCTGAGTAACATTTATTTTGATTCATCATCATTATCCACCACCGCGCGGGTGAAACCGCGGAGCGCAGCCTGTTATATAATAAGTAAAAAGAATATCGCAAAACTACAGCAATATTTTCCAGCATCACTATCTTCCAAAACACACGCTACTTAAAGTTAAAGTATACTATAAACCAGTACACGCTTCCCTGGGTATGCAATAATAACCCGCGCGTGAAATTATATATATCTGCTATCTTCTATATATATAAAACTAATACGGGTTTGTTCGAACACTTATAACTCGAGAACGGCTGAACCAATTTACATGGTCTTTGATTTGTTGTTTGTTCGCACCGAATAGCAGATAGAATTAAAACATTGGAAAATTGTAGAAAAATAAATTAAAAGCAAAAATAAATCTAATATTAAATGCTCATATGTCAAAGATTTAATATTTACCCCATCGATACGGTACACTCTCACAAAAAGCCTTTATGTATAAAGGTGTATTATATATTATATAACCTATATGTATGTTTAAGTTATGTGTAAAGGTTTCAAATCGACAATATTCGAAAAATGGCATAAGTATTTTAGATTTTAAAACTACATTGACATATATAATATACCTCAAGACAAGAGTCTTCGACCGATGTGTGTTACCAGTGATGACTTATGGCACTGAAACGTGGTCTCTTACTATGGGCCTCATAGATAAGCTCAAAGTCGCACAACGAGCTATGGAGAGGGCTATGCTCGGGGTTTCTCTACGTAATCGAATCAGAAATGAGGAGATCCGTAGAAGAACGAAAGTCACCGATATATCCCAGAAGATTAGCCAGTTGAAGTGGCAGTGGGCAGGGCACATAGCACGCAGAACAGATGGCCGATGGGGCCGAAAGGTTCTGGACTGGAGACCACGGACCAGCAAGCGCAGCGTAGGTCGTCCACCGACACGGTGGACAGACGACCTGTCGCAGGACGACGTTGGATGCAGGCCGCTTCCAACCGGTCCTTTTGGAAAATCATGGGGGAGGCGTATGTTCAGCAGTGGACATCCTACGGCTGAGATGATGATGATGATGATGACAGCGAAGGTAATTGAAATTGTGTGAGTTGCGCCTGTACAAAGTCATTTCGTCTTGAAGAGTTTGAAACATCAAACGGTATCTATTAGATTAGAAGGACTATAGGTATATATACACAGAGTTTAGAATTAGAGTTTTACGTTCTATTTATTCTGTGGTTTCACGTGCTACTTTACTGAGCTTACGCCACCTCTAGACGTTATTTTTGTGTCTCTTTCGACCAATAAGCTCACTACAGTGCACCACACCCTAACAGAGTAATGCTGCGCGCATTATTACTTCGCGATAGAATATCTCTATCTATACAATACAATACAAACATTATTTATTGATAACCAATCATAAAAGAAAACGTAATACAATAAAAGCGCTACAGTAGATTGGACAATTGGCGACCTTATCGCTATAGCAATCTCTTACAGGCAACCTTGCATGGAGAGGATTCTTAATAATGCAGTAGTAAGTAGATGCTAAAATAAACATTTTCATCTAGGAAGTAAGTGCAAATAGATAATTAAAAAAATTACTAAATAATTATAAACGAATACATATCTACTATTAAAATATAAACAATATATAAATACATAATAATCAAAAATTTAAAGTAAAATATAATATTCAGTAGTTATTTGATAAATATTACTTCATCACCATATCTTTGAAAGACGAAATTGACTTTGCTTGCCTGATATTGACAGGAAGTGCATTCCGTAGGTGGACAGCATGTAGTCTTTACTGCGGTGTTACTAACTACAAATGAATGTCCAAGTAGCTGTGGCTTGGTTCTGAACATTATATAACATTTAGAAACCGTGTATAATAAGCTATGTAATTTCTACACAATCGCTTCGTTGTAAAACAATTTAAAAAGTAGTTACAATATTTAATTTGTTGCTAAAAGCAATTAAAACTTCACTGACGTAAACTAAAACTAAAACTAAACTTATTTCACGTGAATACGATATATATTCCGTTTTTATATTTTAGCGACGCTAACGAACAGCAGTTGAGTTTTATCTAAAAGAAGATAGAAGAAGAATGAGGAGAAGAAATAGACGATGAGATATGAAATCACCTCGATATTTCAACGCGCAGAGAATCTCCACAAATGTGTCTATGTAGACAGTGCCTCCGTCTAGTCCTGGAACCTCCTTCGCATTTGCTCCATCGGCCCCATGGAGAAAACGCTGATTGCTGTGCATCTGCAGGAAGAGATAGATAATGATAAAGTAACGTTCACACATTCGCAGCTTCACACTGGGAACCCCTGTGATCTGGTAGGTATGGACATACAGATATAAGCGTATTTTTTATTTAAATGTTTTAGGACAACTTACTGCTGTTACAACATAGTAGGCTAGGCACTGAAAATACATACAGAATGCCATGTACAAGTTTTCGCTCATAGATAGTGTATAATATTAAAGTAAAATATGCCATAGTTAGACGCTTATAAAAAATTACAGAACAATAACGAATATTAATTGACGTAAGAACTTCACCTGACATTATTAAGTATAAAGTATTCGTTTTAGAGACTTAAGACGCGGTCCAACCCCAATTTTAAAATAATTTACGATGCTTTACGTAAGGTTGAAAATCGCTTGTTAGATTGGACGATGTAATGCGAAAATGCGTTAATTTTGTACGTTTTCTTTATATTCTTCGATATATACTAACACAATTGAAAAAACTGCTGGTACTTTAGTACTATACGTTGGCTAAGTATTACTTGAAAAACAATATAGTGTTATCGCTGTAAATTCTGAGAGTTTGGACGTGAAAGTTTATTTTTGCGGACCTATTTAGGATTTTTTTCTGCTGAAAGAGAGTTATATTTATGAATTCTATTCGGTTATTACTCTTTTCCTATTCCTTTTCTAACTTAAGTATTTTTTTCATAATATACTATCGATCTGTTTCATTACACTAGGTGTTTAAAAATTCTGCTTTTTCTTTAATCAGGGTACGAGCGCGCTTTAAGAATTTGATTGATCTGTGTGAAGATTTTTCATATTTTTTCATCATCATATTCGAACAATGAACTACCAAATAGATAAAGTAACATTGTTCGTGCGCTTATACAGCAATGTTGGTACGAAAAACGGTAAAAATTATTTCCCTCAAACGAGTAGTTTTTCTGCGATCCACGAACTATCAAAATAATTATCCTATTAAGATCCTAAGTTCAAAAATGCGTGTAATATACTAGCTATTTGTAAATAATATTTCCGTATTTGTCGAACAGTAATATTATGGTGAATACGTAAGAACCTGCGTCACTTGGAACATAGCTATCCATTTTTAGTACTTAATTATAGAATATAAAAAACAAAGGAATAAAATCACCCCAAAAACTTCTAGTTGTATGAATTTTACCCTTTAAATTATTATTCAATCATCATGTAAAAACACGTATATTCATAAAACATCTAGCAGTCAAAGTCAAAGGCTCTAGGAAAAATCCGACATATGCAAACTTACAATTAGGTATTTATAAGCATCATAAACGTTCGATTAAATTTGCACTAATATGCATGTTAGGTATCATATATTTTCAACCGACTTCCAAGAAATGGAGGATATTCTCAAGTCGACGTGTTTATATATATATATATATATATATATATATATATATATATGTTTTTTTAAGATTGATCACGCGTAAGTAACTTTTGTACAGAGTAGTCCGATTTTGATAATTATTTTTTTGTTTGGTAGAGTACACTTCCGAGGTGGTCCCATTTAAATTTTCTACCGACTTCCAAAAAGGAGGAGGTACTCAATTCGACTGTATTTTTTTAAATATTTGTTACCTCATAACTTTCAATTGGGTGGACCGATTCTCTAAACTCTTTTTTTGTTTGAAAGCTTCCCGTGTGGTCCCATTTAAATTTCAGTAAATTCGGTTTAGTTTTAGTTTTTGAGTTACACTCCATTATCAGATTTTTACCAAAATAATATCGATTCAAATGGAAGTCGGTATTAAATTTTTCAAATTGCACTTGTATCAAATTCGGACAAAAACTGTAAAGTGTTTCGCCTATCTCGATGATATCGTAATTGTCGGTAAATGACAATCGATCATGTAAGAAGTAAAATTCACAAAATAGGGTGAAAATGTTTTTTTTCCCAAAAATTAAACCTCCAACACAACAAAGTGTGAAATAACTTGTCGAAGTAACGTGTCAGTATCCTGATAGTTCAAACGTGCTTGCGTGGTCTACTGTTCGCAGAACTACTAGTTTATTGTTTATTATAGGAACATATTGTTAAAATCAGCTCAAAATAGAATCAAGGTCTTGCAAAATTTTGCATTAAATATTGTCAAGTAGGGCTGAATCAGGAATGTAATATACAATCGTTTTGCTTTGCTCTTTTCACTCCAATAATCTAGGTAATTGAACACGACACATGTGCGTGACTCGGTACTGTCATGGTGATTCAAATTAAATTAAAATTATTAAAAATTAATCAATAGTTAATAAATTTTAATTAAATGATAATTAAAACTGTATGTGTTGCTTCCACGCGCCGCGATAATTCAACTGACGAGCCAAGGCGTAGTTTTGTTGTAGGGTTTGTATGTAAATGCCGTATGAAATAAAAAAATTATGGACATGCCGAGGCGTAGTTTTACCCGGCCTCACTTCTCTGTTCACAACATTCTGTCTTGACTTTTTTATTTTGTCTGAGACCTACAGTAGCTAAATACTATGTGCATAGTTGTCTTCACCGATCTTGAACACACTACAAAACGGCTGAAACAGATTTTTTCGTTTACTTCATATTTAGTGATAGCCTGACCACTGCTATTACGACTTAAAACTTACCATTTTCAAAAGCATATCCCTCCTTCTTTTCTGTTACATCAACAATAGTCATATTATTAAGACTAGCGACAGCATGAGGCGTCGATGTTGTTTCTGAATCAATCTGAAATTTTCATAACAAAGGCTTCTTATTGTGGCATCACATAATAGAATAGCACGTTACTACAATCAGTACATTTTCCATTGGGGATAACTAGGCCAGACCTTTTGAAAACGTATTACTTCCCTCACAATGGCTTCAATCATTTGATAGAGCAAGATATTTTTCAATTTGGATGAACGCCAGACGTTTTTGTGATAGATGCATTGTTGGATGCAACACTGCCAGCAAATGAGCGGCCGAAACTTTTGAAAAGCGTAGCTGTCCATTTATTTATGTTCGATATACATCGATGCACTTCTTTTCAAAATACGATCACATAAGTACTTGATTCTAAACAGTCGTTTGTTAGTGGGAAATTTATTGCTCGTTAAGTTGGAGAATAGCAATTGGAATTGAGTGGAACTTAAATGGATTCCCAATGGGTACCTACCTATATACTTAAAGTACAGACGAGTATACTTACGTGATTAAGTTGTCTAGTTTCAATAATAATACTAAAAAAGAGTAAAGGACACAGCCACTTCATATTCTTCAGTCCTCAGATGTGGAGTTCCATCAGAATTCGGCATCTGAAACGAGAATAAAGTAATATCAATAGGAATTTATGTTCTTGACATTTAGAAGTTTGTTTGATAAGACAACTTGAGACTAATGCAAAAAAGGAAATTATCTGCGATGATTGAATAAAATTATATGAATTCTTCTATTCTACACATATAATAAAACTGTAACTGAACCAAATCTGTAGACGAAATATTATTTGAAAATTATGATCGAGATGTATTTTGTGGTCGCTATAGAGCTCAGTTCTTTCAGTCTGTCTTGTACGCGCATGACTCTGAAACTACGAGACAGATTTTGATGAAACTTGACACAGTGATAACTCATATAATGGTTAGACCATTATATTATATATCTTAAATGATAACATATCCTATATTATCATATAAGATATTTTTATCCCCTACAATGAAAGGGTGCTTCTGGAGTAGGAGTTAAAAGTTATAAAAATTAAGTATACTACCTACTGCAGTATGCAGTTTTCTTTGTTCAGCAGCTGACAGGTTAACTTAAATTCTAAGCAATATTTTATCTCTCTATGTTATCAGAGTGCTACAAAAGACCGTGTTGAAGACGGGGTTTTACGTGTAAAATAATAACGTCGAACACTCTGTAATGATTAATAGCAAGTACGAGTATAAGCTTCTTTCACTATTCTTTCCATGTACCGGTGGTTCAGGCTGCGACGGTGCGCCTTAGATGTTAACGGACCATGGTTAGAGTCCCAGGAAGTTGTTTGTGTTTTTAAACTTTTCGTTTGTTTCTCTTGCATGAAAGTGTAAAATATATATTTATATATTGAGGGAGACAGCAGACAATCAGTGGATACCTACTAATGATGTACTAATGAGGGATCCCAATAATCTATCTATCCGCAGTTTTCCTTACTACCGATAGAAATTTGCCATACCGCCCATACAAATATTGGCAAATATCTATCTCTAATAAGGTAAACCATTATTGGCACCGTCCCTTAGTTGTATTTCGTGCTTTGGTCAATTCCTCAGAATTGTTATTCTCACCTGTAATCTGCCATCGGGACATTTATCGATTCGAACACTATCGAACATCGAACACATATTATTATATGTAATGCAGTATTGTGGTACTAAATTTATTGGCTTTGGGCAGCACGATGACTTTGTGGGCGAGGCGCCATTACGGTACAGAGTTGAGTGTCACGTATGAAGGGGATAAAGTATCCATAGTAAAAAGAAAAACAAACGTACCATACTGCATATACTGTAGCAGTGTATAAAGTAGGCATCGTCTACTTAAGTATTTTCTACATTTTCTACCCACTGATATTCATAAACATCATATTCATTCAAGACTTCATTCATAAAAAGGTTTCTTATATTAACCTTGTTTTCTTCTCTTTCTGAATAATGGCATTATCCAATTTGAATCGGGACCAGTTACACTGAATAATAGAACTTATTTTTGTCAGCTATTTTCAGAATAGGAATGTTTTTGGGTTCAATACAACAGTAAAATGTTAATAGTTTGTATGTTTATAATATGTCATGTAGGTGTATCAAGTAAGGCGACTGGCAAGCAGCCGAGTGATTCTCTAATGATTCGGCGATCCGTTCGTCGACGAGCTCACCGATGTCAAATACTTTATGAGATATCGCCCTTGTAAATAAGGTTGTTTTTCCAACGTTTCTTGTCATCTAGTCATTTGTTTCACGGATGTTGTCAAAGATGCAACGATGTTTGCTTTTAGAATCGCACGGCAGGGCATGAGCCTGACAATAAGTACCACGCATTGCCCGTCACAGTAATTGTATCACAAAAGTGTCCTTTTGGTCCCGGAAAAGTGACCTGTAGGATAGTCATTTTAAGCCAGACTGGAGTCGCAGGATGCACTTACTAGTGTTCTATACAAAAATGCTTTTTGTTTCTCTGTTATTTTGTGTTCAACTATGCCTATGCCATTAATCTGATTACGATGAAATCAGAACAAACTTCTTTATCACGGCGAAATTTGTAGATGATATGCGCCCTCTCATCAGAAGATAAAGAGGCAATTCATTCACCTCACACCGAACACAGGAAGTGGGTACTAAATTAAAAAAGGTAATGTATATATCCACGAGTATATTTTTTAAAGTTATTGCACAATTTCTAAAGTGAAAGGTGATACTTTTATAGAACAGGAGGTTGCTTACTTTAGCTGCATGGGTAATTACGAACACGCTTATATGGTGCGTCTGCAAGCACACCTCAAGAACAATGCATTTAACATTTGAGTGCGACAACTGACATTACATATGTAATATCTTCTAACTACGCATGCCATCTAAGGAACGACTGCATCTTGATGTCGACATTGTATGACAGGCAGATTGTCTTTACCAAAACAGTCATAGGTCAAGAATAAAACAATTGAGGTTTATGATATAGAATAATCTTACTGAGGTCATAGATACGCATAATATTTGTCTAAAGTGTATTACACTCTATAGCAGAACACACTTTTTAGGTTGTATATGTTAGCACAAATATATATTATTGAAAGCAATGGTAAAAGTTTGCTAGTTTGGTATTTAATCACTTAACATGTTTAATTTAATACAAATAATCAAAAGTAATGTAATCATAATATTTTTTTAATTAAACTAATTTAGACTAACAAAAATAATCAGCTTTTTTTAAACTACTCACAGGGATATGTATATGACGAACGTATCCATTCTGAAAGAACATAACATCACAACCAGGCTGTCTTCTACTACGACCGGCTAAAAAAAATTTTAGCCATATCGCTAGAATCTTAAAACTAGTGGTGACCAAAAAAAATGGAGGGATCGATTTTAAAGCAATAGTTCAGGGGTGGTGAGGGACAGCCACCGATAATACATAATATAATGCATTTTACATATATGCATGCAGGTCTTAAAAATACATATATTTATAATTTTAAAATAATAATGAATATAGCCCTTATTGGGTATGGCAACATTGTGCGGAGCGGGCCGAAATATTCTGTAGTAATTGTTTGTCATCAAAATATTCATTAAGGCTATCGAAGCATTTCGTCAACAATATATTTTATGTGTTTTAATAAATGTGTACTTAAGTATTCAGTGAAGGGAAGTTCATGTGAAAATCCACAGCAAGGTCACGTGGTTTCCACCCATAATAAAAACCTATCCAAAGCGCCTAACCGTGCATTTTCGCAATGTTCTTAAGAGTCAGGTTTATATTTAATAGTAGTCACTAAGCATCAAGTTAGATAGAAATCAAACGCTAGACTATCAAATACAAAAAAAAATGTCACCTCCCACAAAGCCATGACAAAAAGGTGACAACTTTATGAGCCTATAGATCAGCAAGGCAATGTGTCCAATCGAAATGGCTGCGGCCATTCAATTTCGTTCCCTTCGATTCGATTTCTCATTTTACCGTGTGTCTTAATTTGTTTCTGGAACTGACAGTGTTGAGTCGAACTGGACACTTGACTACATAATCCACAAGTGCAAGGGACTTTTGCGAGCGCTTTTACAGCAACGTTTTGCAAAGGTACTTTTCCCGATACCCTTAAGCCTGCGTCCCTGTTACCTTAGATAATTCAGTTGGTTGAATTATCTTTTCACCAACATTTCAACAAGACGTATATTATAACTAGCTGCTCTCCGCGGTTTCACCCACGTGGTGATGGATGATGATTATGATGATGAATCTTATATAGTCTATGTTACTCAGGGTGAATGTAGCTTTCCAATGGTGAAAGAATTTTTGAAATCGGTCCAGTGCTTTTTGAGCCAATTCGTTAGAAACATACTTACATACAAATCTTTCCTCTTTATAATATTAGTATAGAAGTGTAGATAATGATTAGATAAAGCGGCTGATGATGGAGGGCTCGCTCACTTTTATATAGACGCCTTTAATGCGCGCGTTGCATGAATTAAATCGAGTTGCCGAAAAAATTTATTATTTGTGTGCTCGGTGGCAGAATTTAAACAATCAATGTTATTTCAATTGTGTTATATGAATAAGACGACATAAAGTAGATAGTTTTTTAGATATATAAATATGAAAAATATTAAGATTGACATGCTTACTTACGCTATTGCATTGGGAGAGTCCTGTAATAATAGTAGTAATTTGATTGTAGTAAATAAATAAATAAATATATGAGAGAAAATCTTTTGTAATGAGCAAAGTGGAGACTTGTAAATGTCCTTTAGTACAATATTTAAGTATCCTAGTTATTAGACCTAGATGTAAGTTTTCCTAAAATAAAATAAAATAAAAATAAAATAAAGCATTACTATGTACCTAGTTGGTGTGGTTCACCACTACCAACCCTTCGTGATACAAATATGTATGGTACGTAATGTAGATAGCAACGTATTTATAGACATCGTAGAATCCTGACCTTTTCAACTTTATCCAATTGTGTTAGCAATCGAGTTTTAGTTAGATATTTAATAAATTAGTATTCAGTCATAAAGTAAACTTTGAAAATAAAATAAGAGTTGGAAACAGATCGACGTTTACAAGAATATATTTGCCACAGTATTTGCAAATGATTTTCATACATGGTTATAATTCTACGCGTGCAGACTCTGCCTGTGAAATCATCCTATTGTTTTTATTGACCGTGGAACACAAGATGGTGGTTCCCGCCAAAATAAACATCCGATATAAAAATATTTGCCATCTTATGTCTTTTGTTTTTATTCTATGGAATGGCAACATTTATAAATATTTATTATGTATTTTATTTCACATCTGCATTTGATCTTGTTCGGTATTTGATGTTTATATATAGAGTTTTTGAATTAATAGGTACACATCAAACACCTAAGTATATGTATTTATATATAAGTGTGAATTTAAGAATTCACTATTATATTTATGTATAGACAAATAGTAAACAAGGTTAGGGGGCAGATCGCCCAAGTCTATAACCACACCTTGAGTGTCAGACCCCTTCCTTTTATTTTACTAAACTCTCTTGTTATTAAATAGAATAAGACGTGTGCTATATAGAATTCGATGGCTACCTTGTAAAGAACTCAAATAGTGAAGTTATGAAGTAAAATGTATACCAAAATGTTTGGCATGGGAACAATTGGTTTTATAGAGATTCGGTTCCTCAACCGAGCGTATTTATTAGGGCCAATGCAAAAGACATAGTAAGTATAATTAAAATAGTTTGCACGTTCTTGTGAGCTAAGTACAGAGTGACTGTTACGCTCTGTAGGTACCTCAGAAAATGCAAATTTCAGCACATGTACGTAAGTATGCGAACAATAATATAAAAGTCTTTAAAAGTTTGTAAACGAATCGCATTACATATTACTATCGATGAAATGTTACGAATTAGTTTAAATCTGAAAATTGAGATGTATCGAGAAATTCGATTTCTAACATCGATAAAAGGGTTTAACTATTATTATTGTCAAATATTATGACATATACATATACATATACATATACATATATATATATATATATATATATATATATATGTCATAATATTTGACAATAATAATATTATATATATATATATAATAATAAATATATTTTAACGACTATACCGATTTCAATAAACTTTTTATTAAATGTTTTCCAATACTTCGTAGAACGAAGCCGCGGGCTAGTATTTAATAAATCCGATTTTGCCGACGTCGAATTGTCGAATTTATCGATTGACATGTCAAATATGAAATTTATAATTATATATATATATATATATATATTTACCGGCGTAGAATTGTCAAATTTATAGATCAACAAAGTACCGTATTTGCACTGCTGTTACGCGGAGTTTTCACTAATAAGTTGTATATAAGAGTTACAAGCTCGTTACGGCATCTAGCGTGGTACTTTCCAACTCAACAACCGACATTACATATTCATGTAATACAATGCATATCTAAAACACCTATGAACTCGCCGCTATGTAAAAGTGATTCTTAATTACATAAAATAATCGAAGAATTGGTTATTGTCGTTATTTGCTATTCTTTTTTGACGCCTTTGCTATTATAGGATTCGAAATCGTTAACTCTTCAAAGGCGGATTACCGATTAGGTGAATCTCTCCAACTTAACGTTTAGTCTTTGTCGTCGATTAACACCATTTACGACTTATTATCATCTTGAAATCTTATTAATTGCAAATAAAAAAATGCATACAAAAAACAGCTAGCGTACAAGCGTAGCGTAGCGTTTGTTTGCTCCATATTTTATTCGAATCAGAGTCTAATTAGAGTAACGAATAATTCTATCTCTACTATGTATATGCCTGATGGTTACCGAATAGATTTTGGAAGCAGTAGACCATTGCAATAGCTAATATCAATAAATAACATACACTTGCCGGATATATGTGTATGTCTATACATTGTGCCCTTCGATGTCACGGATCAGCGAACACCCAATTCTACAAGCCCCAAAAATGTATATCTTCCCAGTAACGAACTCATGCTTGATCGTTTGTCATCAGTTTATTATAATGTTGACTAAATCGGATACGGGCTGGCCAAAGATATGTAAAATGTAAGTAAATCACGTTAATGGACCTGGTAAACGTACATATATAAATAAAAGAACCGAAAAAATGTTAGACTAAAGTTATTGCTCTAAATATGAAAAATTTTACGAATTCTACAAAAATAAAAGACATAAAACAAGTACAATTTGAAAAATATGTTTTGATTTGGCCACTGTTGTACTGGCGCGGTTTTATAGGTTAATACCGACTTCCATTCTATTCAGTTATTGGAGTGTATCTCAAAAACTACTAGACCGAATTTGATGAAATTTAAATGAGACCACTAGGAAAGCACCAGCTTATAAACAAAAAATAATTTATTAAATCGGTTTACCCATTCCAAAGTTATGAGGTAAAAAACATAAAAAATAAAAAATACTGTTGAATTGAGTACCTCCTCCTTTTTGAAAGTCGGTAGAAAATGGAGAGCATTTTAGATCATGCTCAACCTTCCCCGTTTCGTAGCTGTTAACAAACACGTAATATTCATAGTACATTATGCAACGAGTGCGCGAAGTTGTTTATTACAATCGAGACGGGTTTTAGAGATTGTAATAAACAACGCGCACGAGTTTCATACGACGTTTTTCAACACACTTACTTGCTTGAAAAAAACTTCAGTTCATAGTATTTTTTATTTATTAAAACAATTATTGAAAGTACAATTGGTAAAATTATAGGTTAACGCTTTGCCATTAAAAACATCATTATTTTGCTCTTGGGTGACTTGAGTAAATGTTGGAGATTGCGGATTGTTCTCGTAGGGAGTAAGAAAAAGTGTTTCATCATTATTATATAGTTATAGTAGATACTAAACGTTGAAGGAAGCGGTTCTGGACATATTTTTTTGGTTTTGGTTTTAAATTGATATCCTGGGTTATCCTGGCGCTTATGTTGGCTTAATTTTGTATAGAGTATATATAGATAGTTCTACATATGATTCTGCCACTGGATTGGAACGCCGCGAACCATGGCGCTTTAATGTAAGCAAATCAGCTCCTGAATCAGCCAATAATGTGGCTGACGTTCGCCTAAAGCTATGTCCTGTATACGGTTCTGCATCTCTGGTAAACTTAGAAACTTTGCAATTTCTTTCGGCATGGCACCAAATTTATTTATTCCAATGCATTGACTTGTACATTGCCCTATTTTATAGTTTAGAAAAAATCTGTCACTCTTTTCTGTCTCAAAATCTGTCTCATTTTCGCACTCGTGCGGGAATGAAAAGTAAAAAGCACGCGTTTGATATACGCTGCATTTTGATTCTTATTATTACCGTTCGATAAGAGTCCCTTTTCTAATAGGTGTGTTGAAAAAAATATTATTGTGGTAACTCTTTATGTTTGTTGAGTGTGCTAAGTGGCGATCCCTAGTCGGAAATTTCAGATTTAGTAACCTAACGCGGCAACATAACGCATAATATTTATGGTGTAATCGAATAGAATGATACTAAGGGAGAATAAATCTTTGCAAATTTAAGGAAAAGTGAAGTGGTTTTAGGGACAACGATTTTTAAACTAGTACGGCTTAAGTATGTTGTAGTTATTTTTGTACTCCACAAGAAGTTAAGTTCATGCAAACTTTTAGAGTACATGAAAGATAATACAGTTCTACGTTGCATAGTTTAGAAAACAAGGGACACATACAGACCACTTCGGTGGGCCATATATTGAAAAAGGTATGCTTGATAAAAGGGTGATCTATATAAGCTTACCTTAATTTTATGTTAGTTATAATTTTATTTAGTTACTTAAAAGTTAAATCTAGTTAGTTAACTAAAGGCAATCTAATTTATGATAAAATAACTTTCCGCCCACCACGGTAACGCCTACGTTTTCTCGATTTTACGCGAAAATGGGTTCGAGACGAAATCTTCAAATATATTTATTTCTTATAGTTTCTAGAAGTACCTCTCAGCAATTTCAGCAATTATTGCTCAGTGAAGTCAGTATCATTTGTTCCTTCTCGGACCGTTTTTATCATTCTATATTATAAATTAATAACATTTTTATATTGTTTTTGTGTGTATTTAATAACTAATACTTGTTTTGATTGTATTGTAGATATTGATTTAATTTATTATCTGAACATTTGAATTAAATTATTATTGTAATATTAAATGTATGAATATGGATTTATATCTGAAATACATTATTATAATAATAAATGTGAATGTTTGGAATTTGGATGTATGAATGTTTGTTACGTAAAAACGACTGACGTGCCGTGTAAACCGGGGTTACTTTGTAACAGTTTTTGAAGTTTTTTGCTAATAAGTTTTTTGTATGTTGTTGCATTCAATAACTAAGCAGGTTTTACCATCTTGGCGCTATATTTAATCGATTTAGTTTACAAGCAGTAACCAAACAGCATTATTCCCTATGTTATAACCTTTCAAAGTGTGGCACAAAATTACCCCGGGTGTGGGGTTAGTTTGTGACACATCACTAAATGGCCTATAACTTCATACTGAACCAACCCAGGCACAAATAAACCCCGTTTAGTTGTTTGTGCAGCATCTGAGAAAAGAATAATAACGTATACTTTGCCAGTTCTACTAGAAAAAAAAAACAAAAATGATAAATCTTTTTGTATTGTTTAAAAAAATACATTTATTATTTACAAAATAAAGTCAGATGAATGTTGGCATTCTGGAACGATCATAATGATCTCTTTTTGTCACCAGTTCAGGTAAAACTTTTTTTATCACCATGTTTGCTTGGTACCATATTTCATCACGTTTTTAGGGGCCATTTCCAAAATGTGTTAGGTACCCTTTGCCATAGTGGTGATTAAATAGGTGTTATTTTGTCTTTGGTTGTCTTATGTTATTTTTCCCAGGAAATATTATTTTTCGTAATTGACAATGACATAATTGCCATCTTGGTATGTATCTGCTTCTTCTTCGCTCGAGTTTCCATTTTCATTTATCAACTTTCTGAGTGTCTTCGATTCAGGCAAAACGTTCATAAGGTATTTTTATTTAAAAAAATAGCAGTTGGACGCGTTCAAAGTAAAATATCAAAAAAATACTCAGATTATGTTCGGAAAATTGGTGTGTCACAAAGTTTGACCTTAGACACAAAGTAACCCCTGTTTACGGTATTTGAATAATTTGGTAGGTACCAAATTATAACTATATATATTATATACATATGACGCGCTGGATTAACTTATCTTCTTCTATATAGAATACTTTTTATCATCATTATATTGTGATTATTATTTAAATATAAATTGCTTTACGTATTTATTTTTACCTCCTTTTTCAAAATCCTATATTAAAAAAGTAAATAAATAATATAATAAAAAATAACTATAATAAAATAAATGTAAAAGTGAGTTAGTATGTTTGTTACGCTTTCACCTCTAAACGGCTGAACGGATCGAAATTAAATTTACCAAGGACAAAGATTATATCCCAGGGAAGAACAGATATAAATAACATATATTCTATATATATATATATATATATATAGAATAGGTACTTTTCATCATCAACACCATCTATCATACGGGTGAAAACGCAGAGCGCCGCTGTAATCTTATAAATGCCACAAAACGTACAAGAGAGGCGTGTGAACCAAGCATCTATCATTAAAAAAAACGCTTTCTCAATAAAGCTCGCGACAAGCACGTTCAACGTGCAATACTATTTTATTCCCAAGTGCCATGTAGGTACTCCACGCAGGCCTTGGATCCAGATCATTGGTTTGCATGCATTACATTAATTAATGGCTTCCAAACGCTATAACAGCCTAAAATTAATTTATGTTTCATAAAATAATTGCCTACCATCATCTGAAGTCGTAATTTTACAGTTAATTTCGGAGATAATAGACCTTACCACAGAATATTACAAATGGATCGAACGGCTAGTATAATTTTTTGGGTCGATAACTTATAGAAAATAACTTCGAGAAAACAACTTCTTTGTATCTATATAGAAGAAGATATGCTAAAAGAAATCCTTAGTTGTTTTTCTACCGACTTCCAAAAAAAGGAGGAGGTACTCAATTCGACTGTATTTTTTTTCTACCGACTTCTAAAAAAAGAAGGAGGTAGGTACTCAATTCGACTGTATTTTTCTTTTTTTAATGTTTGTTACCTCATAACTTTCGATTGGGTGGACCGATTCTCAAAATTCTTTGAAAGCTGGAGCTTTCCTCTAAAACATCAAAATCCCTACTCGTGTAACATTGCTTTAAGCCAAATATTTGTGATATATGTTATATATTTATCACTAATTAAATGTTAAAATAGGTCTCATATAATAATCAGAGATGTGATTTTATATATATATATGATTATCACTTATTCAATGTAAAATATGTAAATATGTACACACATGATTGATAGTGGCCTCATTATTTAGGTTACCTATATTTTGCTTTGAAGATAGGTAAATAACTCGAAAAAGGAATGCTTCACCAAATCGGACAATTTTGCCTTGTAATGTGAGTATGAGCATTTGCTCTTAAAAATAGTTTTGACAAGAACTTCTACCTTTTATTTGCATTTAAATCTCTATTCTGTGAACTGTACGCACGCGCTGCACGCACAATAGACCTACTTCTTGTTACTACACAATAATTAACAACCTTCAACTTTCATATATTGTATCTATGTGAATTGGTGTCCTAATTTTAATAGCTAGTTTTTGTTTGAAGTAAATTATTTTTATATAGTTTGCATATCGAATAAAGTAGCATGTTCCGTTTCTATGATAACGGCTCGGTTAGCTCAGTTGGTAGCGCCCATGCCTTCGAAGTGAGGGCTCCCAGCTTCGATCCCTGGCCGAGGCATATATTTGTGAGTTAAGGCTAAATGAGCGTAGATTACGACCAAATTTCATGATTAGACTTCGCGAAAACCTAATTTTCCACGCTTAAACCTAATAACCGAAGTTCGAAAAAAACGTACCTAGTGTAAATTGAATATACCTACGTTCTTATGAAGTATTGGCGTCAATATACGATGGAGCAAACTTGGATCGATGGAAAAAAATCGGCAACATTCTCAAAATTTTGCAATTTTTCTTACATGTTCCGTGGGAAAAAGCATTTTTATTAAATTATGAGCAAATATATTTCAATGAATGTATCATATTCGAATTCCTAATGAAATTTACTAGTGAACTATGGACTCCTTTATCATTAAAATTTAACCATTTGATTGTACGAAATAAATGTAAAAGTATTAGCACGTATTCAATTGCATCTTCGCATCACATCGTCCAATCTGATAAACAATTCTCAACCTCATGTAAAGAATCGTAAATTGTTTTATAATTAGGATTGGACCTCGCCTGAAGCATAAATGTTTGTTATTATCTGGTAAAGAAACGTTTTTTATTACATCCATTCGATAAGGGCAAGACTCTGTTTACGAGGAACAATCCTCGTAAACAGAGAACAAAAAAGGTTTTTAATTCATAGAGACTGAAAATTATTTCAATTTGGAATGTTGATATAGTAAGTAAATGTTCCAAACACCAACAATATTGTATTGTATGTTATTAAATTAACATGCATTTTAATAACTTGCACTTACTAATTTTCTCATAGGGGGTGATAAAAAGTAGAGTTTCCAACTCGGGAGCAATACTATTTGATGCTCGAGTGATGTACTTTGAATCTCTCGCTACGCTCAGGGTTCCGCTTTAGAATGCTTCGCTTCGCTCTAGATTCAAAGAAAAACTTGCGCCTTAAAAAGAGTTGTTTGCTCCCTAGGCAATAAATCTACTATTACCTGCTGGTTACTGGACATTTTGTATGCATTATGATGATCCTATTATGACATTTTCGAAATCAAAACACAACACCTCTATTATTTTTACCCGACTACGGCGAAAGGTGTCGAAATGCTGGTGCCTATTTTGGGAAAAAAATAGTATTGCAATCCAGCGTGCTGCCAGCGTTTTGGCCAGTTTTCCCCCTACATAGGGGCTTATAGATTACTTTTTATTGTTACTTTTATTATTCTGTAAAGTTTTTTATCTCTTACCACGAGAGTAAGAAAAAAAAACGTAAAAGAGTCATGGCCTTGATTGATAAGAAAACGATAGCTGCATGTTTTAAATCTTTTACGTATGATAGAAATCGATCCGAATTATTTAAAAAAAAATACAAACTATATTATTGAACCATTCGATTCCGTTGCTGATAAAGATCAATCTTTGCAATTGAATGTACCTACTACTAAAAATGAAAGGAATTAGCAAATTCAAAATATTTTATTATTTTACACAGAAGAAAAGTCACACAAACTTTTAGGTCGTTATGTGTGAAACTCATTTGTCTTATCAGCGGAATACTCGTATATCGTGTTGATACTCATAAATTAAAAACAGAATTAATATTACATATCTGAAAGTAGAAGTCCATTATTATTTTCTTACAAATCGAGGGCATGACGCCTTTCAAGACTTTTCTCTTATTCTCGTGGTTTCCGACTTGGCCATGCCCTTCTCAAAAATCCAACCTGTATATTAGTAGGTAAGCGATCCGTAAAGAAAGGAGGTTTTATCAGAAAAGAAATTCAAATAGGATATTAAACGCTTGTGTTCTCCTAACTGTATTCTCACGTTTCCTCGTTTGTTACCAAAATATTTCCACCAATTTCCATGCTCGAATACGAAATGCGAGAAATATTGTAATCTCCGCTCTGTATGTTTAAATTTTCGATAACATACAATTTATGTTGAAGGTTTCTCCATTTGGGAGAAGTATTATTTTAACTTGTGTTTCACATATTATAGGAGTGATCTCAGGCACCAATTTAAACTACGTATAATTACATCTTACTATCACGGGTAAGTTATACGACTAATAACATTACGACTGCACATACTGCAGTGCTAAAGTTTACTGCATACTCAGAGTTAAAGTTTTTAATTAAATTGCACTGCCGACGTTACCTTTAGACATGTATACGGCCTTACTTATAAACGTTGCCTAAATTTAAATAACGTCACTTAGTATGGCGCAGATCATTTTTCCTTTGCGCGGTACTAAATAACGTCATTTAAAGTTAAGCAGCGTTTATAAGTAAGGCCGTGGTTCTGCCTCCGACCACTTGGATCCACAGCTTGGTTCCACATGTGGATCCGCGGATACCTTTATCTCCTCTTACTCGTAAATCCACCATTGAGGGGATCCAAAAATAATAATATTTTCACAATCCGCTGTCAAGACCATTTGTGGACTTTGCTTCTTTTTCTCTGAAATATTATTCTGAAAACCCCTTTCTGAAAATCTTTTTTTTACTATTAACCAGTGTACAAGCATGACAATGACGGGATTTCCATTTGAGATAGGTACATATGTAGCAATTGTATAAAAATATAGGTTCATATTGTTTAAACAACAGATTTAATCAACTATTTATTATGTTAAAAAATCTTCTTGGCGACCTTAACCGATCAACAAGTTAATCAACAACGCTTGCTGCGGTCAGGACTTGGATGGGTGACCACTAGTGCCATCATTCAACTGAGCGCTTCCGTGCTTCGAAGTGCACGTCAAGCCGTAGGTCCCGGTTGATTGTCTTAGGACAACAGTCATTAGGCTTGTGTCGAATGTCGAAGGAAGAAAAAAGAAGTTATGAAAAAAGTCATGTGGAAGGCCTTCGGGCGGCCTGAAAACTTCGACATGGGTTGGCCACTAACCTATCCACCAAGTCGCACTAGGCCCGCGTGGTGGATTATGGCCCAAATCCTCTCTCTCTGAGAGGAAGGCTAGAGTCCCAGCAGTGGGAACAAAATGGGCTGATTAAGATGATGATGATTCGGTCCGAATCAGCAAGTCTCCGCTTCATTCATAAATCTTTTGTGATAGCGTAAACCTTTTATTAAGATAAAATTAAGTAGGTAGATTGAAAAGGAATCAAAATATTCACAGATCCATCTGTGGATTTAAGAGGAAAAAGTAGTATCCACGGATCCACCTGTGGATTTAAGAGGAAAAAGAAGTATTCACAGATCCACCTGTGTATTTTAGAGGAAAAAGAAGTATCCACGGATCCACCTGTGGATTAATGAGGAGATAAAGGTATCCGCGGATCTACATGTGGAGCCGAGCTGTGGATCCAAGTGGACGGAGAGGTGGTTCTCAGTGGGAATAGCACGAATAACTACGTAAGTGTAACGTAGCGTGTCGGTGTAAAACAGTACAAACTGGCATGTATCTAGGACAACTGTGATACAGATAACTCATAGTTTGTACGCCGAAGCGTGACGCGTTGACGTTTGCGGTACGAACAATTTTTCGCAAATAATTTGGGCCACGGCCTCTGGTCCTGATCACCCAGTAACTTTACTGTATTTACTACTTTACTGCAACTATACTGGGCTCCTGAAGAACACAGACATGAGTTTATTGGAAGTATGTATTAAAAAACAAAATCAGGTAACCAAGATCCTCAACATTTTCAAGTGTGAAATAGATATACGATTCATACAACATATAGGTGCTCGCATATGACAAAACACATCTATTGAAATTACTTCACTGAAAAGTGTTTGAGACGATGAGATAAACTAATATAAAATTGTATGTGATTTAATCCGTTTAAAGTTGTTTAATTTCAATGTATAACATTCGCGCAAGCCTAAGAAAACATATCTACCTTACGTTGTGGCGTGTAAGTGTGATGAATAATCCAAATAGAATGACATTTTTTCTTATTAAATTGTTTATACTAATTAATAGTTATTTCTCAATTAATTGTACCTAATATATAATTTTCGCCGAGTAGCTGGGCGTAACAGTACCATATGTAACATACATTAATGTTATTTTAATGAAACTTGTACCGATATTTGAAATATCCCGTATGAAGCTTCTGGGTTGGCGAACCGATAAACAAACCTTAAACTAGCAGTACCTACGTGTACACCATAATATTTTGTAGGTAGAATATAGATAGATTGGTTTTAGTGCCACAGGCATTGGAGTACGATACACGAAAGGCTCATGCTCAAGAGGCCTCATAAAGGTAGGTAATCGTAATAAAATACTATTTGACTCGAAGCACGATATCTTTTAACATCGGTCCCAAAGAAATAGTACCAAAGTTATTTTCTTGATTAAACAAACATCGAAACAAAAGGTCAACAGGGAAAAAATGCCGGGCTGTATGTAGTGAACTGCTTATAGCATAAAAACAGACAAAATAATTAGGTTACGCTGATTATCCATGCCAAGATCTCTCACAAATCATTCCAGAAGTCTATTTAGCCAGATATGTATACATCTAAGAGTACAACAGAATCTTGAAGCCATAAGGAAGTAACGGTGTTCCAGCATCTACCTAGCCCATTACGTACGCTTAGTAACGCAGCGTCCTTGACTCCGAACGTCTGTCTGAATACACTATCAGACGATATTGTATAAACTTCAATGTTTACGTAATTTTCACACTCATATTTTGGCATCTGTGTACACATTTGAGATCTCTTTTAACTTAATCGCTTGAAGAAAGGACGCGCGAAACAACGGAGCGTGAAAATTTAGATTTCATGAGCTCATAGAAATTTATTGCCAATGGCAATTGTGTGGTAAGTGATGGAGAAAAACAAAGCATTAAATAAAGTGATTTTAAATCATTTAGTTAGTTTGTCGGAACGATGATCTCAGTACGCGCTTCTTGCAAACAATGCGGAGAAAATTAGGTACTTACAAGACTACGAAAAATATTGGGGTAGTTTTGTCTACGCACGAACTTCCTGTGTACCTACTTATGGGTGGGTCTTGTCACGTATGGCATGAGTTGGCCAATAAACTATAATCTCCTAAGTAGTTCGGTCACGTGTAATAGTGAGCATGTTATATATACCTAACTATACATTTGAGGTACAATTGTCTTTTTTAATTAGATGTGCAGGTCGCTGGAGTAGATTTTATACTGCTTTAGGTTAGTGACTCCATACTCCATAATAACATTTTGCACTAGTCTTGATATATATATATCAAGACTAGTGCAAAATGTTCTCTTTTTCTGTTTAAGATGATATAGAGTTTAGACCAATGGCATCCATAGTAAGATTGAAGTTTGATTAATCGGTCAAATTCCATTGAAATTATGCAACTAAGTACAAAGTTCCTGTGTTGATGCTAAATACTTTTATATTTTTTCCAATTGGGGAAAGTCGCTTATACCACCGTTTGAAATGTACCACTTCTACTTTTCTAAATAGGTACTTATTAATTGTAAATGTTGTGATTTATTGTAAATGTATTTCATATGCAAAGAAGTAGGTATTAAATCCCTGTTTTGATGCAAATACTTTAATATTTTTACCAATAGAGAAGGTCGTCTTCATCGTACCACTGTTTAAAACATACTACTTCTAGATTTCCTACTAAATGGTTTATTTTTCTATTTATTATTATCAGCATCACTATACTATGGTCTAACGATGCTTTTAACCATCCGCTAGATGGCGGGAAAATACGAATAATGCCTGTCATTGTTTTGTATATTTTTCCTAGATTTGAGATAATTGAGTATGACGTGTAATAGTGGTGGATTAAACGTTAAGTGTTCACAAATAATATAAAAAACAAGCAACGTTTTGTGATTTTCTCATTAATCATCTAGAAAGTTTTAGTAATGCATCCACTTTTGTTGGTGCTTCGCGATCAAACAGCTAGACCCATTTTGATTCGTTGGCACCTGGGGCCCTACTCCCACCTCATAAAGCAGTCGTATTTCAACCTTACCATTAAATCTGGTACCACCACGTCAATATAGCAAGCTTAAAATAATATTGGATTACGATAGACGTTTTGATGACGTATTATCAAATATTTCACGCAATTCGCATACTTTTTCATGAATTTAGACACTAAGTTTCATTGTTCCAATGTGAATTTTTTCAAGATTCGTACTCCCATATCTTAAAGTAGTCATATTGTAACGTTACCATTAAATTTGGTTGATCGTTTAGTGTCGGTGGGAGTACGATAGTAAGTATGATTATTCTAAGCTTATTACAAAGCGCTCCTGATTTATGATAGTTTCGTAAATGGTGGGAGTAGGCCCCCTGTTGTCTGTGTGAGCAGTATCGAAAGCTATAATTTTTTTGAACGGACAAAAACTATTTGCCACTACGGGCATTTACAGCGACACGAGCGGAAATCAAAGTTATTCATTTTTTTTTGCTAGAGCTGGCGCTCCTGTTCGTCATCTCTACATCTCTAACCTTTCTAGTGTAGGTACAGTGTGCGATAAAAGTTACGTACCATGTCAATACTTCCCAAACATATGTAAATTATCAGTAAAAGATCTCAGCAGTCTCTCAGCAATTTGTATAAAAACAATTGAAAGTATATACTCTTCTAATTCTGGACACCAGTTAAAGTACACAGTTCAGTAATTAGTCCCCTTAAGAAAACCTAACATATTTTAAATTCGATATGTTCTGAGTAATTATGTTTTGATTGGAATAGACCAGGCTTAGCGATAAGATCGTTTATCGTACGTATTTGTTCTTGTATACTATCTTGGATTTGTAATTATATTGTACATGTGTTAGCATTTATGCATAATGTTCATTATTTATTTTAAACTTCGACTGCCCGCGACTTCGTTCGTGTAGTACGCTCGACCTTCGGCCTAGCTAAAACCTCCCATCTGTTTTGGTTATTCTTTCATAAGAACCTTCTCCCGACATTAATTAACACAATAAAAAAGCGATATTGTTCCATTTGTTCTCAAGTTATAGCGTGACCTGGAGCATTTATGAGAAATAGGGGTACATTTTTACATATATATAGATAAAATGCCTACGAGTTAAGAACACCCTTTCGCCACCACCGTGTAGTAGTGTGCGAGCACTATTGGTTTTTTAACCCTTTGCGTCCCAGAGACGTAAATATACGTCAATTTGATTCATAAATCTTTTGTTTTAATTATCACGGTATAGGAAGGATTAAAAGCACTGCTCCACTCACGAGCATTGTAGCAAGTATTTACTGGACAAATTATATTGACCATATATTAACCAATATCTCGGGGTAACGACGCGAAGTACAGTGCTGCACAAAACTTCTGCTTCAACACTACAACTATAATAGAAAGCCGGCCGCCTACTGCCATATGCACGACAAAAAGACATATTATTTGTAGTTGGTGCAATTATCGTGTCGAAGGATCGAACGGCAAAGTTATGTGTGTCCTTTCCTAGTTTGGTTTTTAGTTAAAGCAATAATGTAGGATAGTATCTTAATGTACGGAACCCTCAGTGCGCGAGGCCAAGTCGCACTTGACCGGCTTTTTATCAATCACATGTAAAGAAAGGTACGAAACACACTGAAAGCTGCTTACGCAGTTACGTGCACTGCCTTAGTAGGGTTGTTTCTAAATAAAATATATTTTTTATATGTATGTTACATCGAATTATGGCTTATCAAGCTAATGCTTATAAAAACACAGCATAATAATCGAGTAGACTGTGTTTTAACTCGTACAACGTTAGGGCATGTATCTCAGTTGCTAATAAATTCTGATTGAAATCTTGAAAAATGGCGGCTCTATGTCAGTTTAGAGTTTTAGACAACTCCAGTAAGCAAAAATGTTAGTAAATTGATGACTGAAGCTGACAAAAGTGACATAGAGTCGCCATTTGTTTTTCGATTTCAATCAACATTTGTAAGCAACTGAGATACATAATAGCCCTACTGATAAATGAATGAAGTACAAACATTAAGATTTTGTATAAGTATACAATATCTAGAATAAAGAACAAGCGTTGATTATCAAATTTAATTAACTAATCATGATAGATTATATAAATACGAGTAAGTTATAGCAAAACATCACTTAGGGCAACATCTTACTGCGCTCTAATTATTTTAGAAGATAATGTTTGACCTTCGCAATTTATCTTACAATGTGACCTATTTTTTAAGCTAAATTAGAATTTATTTAAGTAGAGTAACTCAGTCTTTGTTATATTCCTGCACTTACCGTTGCTTATTCTGAGCCATTGAGGATATTACAACTTTTGGTAGTTTCTTTTCACCTCCCCATCTCGTTACTTGTTGTACATACCTACTATACCGATTAAGTAATTTTGAGACGAAATCACATGTTAAACAGAGGCCGTAGCACGAACAATTTGAGAAAAAGTATTCGTATCGCAAACGTCAACGCGTCACGCTTCCACGTACAAACTGTGAGTATGTCTGTGTCACAGTTGCCCTAGATACATGACAGTTTGTACTGTTTCACGTGAACGACACGTTACGTTACACTTACGCAGATATTCGTGTTAGGCCCACCGTAGGTACAAGATTTAAGGTTAACGTATTTTTCTGTATGACTCATAAACCAATGTCAGGGGGAGACGAGTGTAGTTCAGTGCCAAGCAAAACTGCAGTTTAGAGCTCTGGGTGGAACTGCAACTGACATAGTCAAGCGTAATTCTAATAAATTAAAGTAAAAAGTAATACGACTTGTCCGTCTTGTCACAAAAAAAATCATAGCCGAATAAATATGACCGAAACCGGTGCATTTTTTTGTTTGGGCAACACTGTAACTTGGTTTGAAGCGAATTAGATGTAATTTTTGGCGGTTTCGTTAAATGGCTGTAATGTGTTAATCAGTATTGGCGATCTGTAGGTGATCTAGGGGGCGATTCCAGTAACTACATTGCAATCGAATAGTAGCTGAACGGTGACTTTTTATGTGTTTTCTTATTCTGCTATTGAAAAACAGCCCAGCTGTAGTTACGTTTCTGTTGACGCCAGTGATCATGAACGCTACGCTAACTCAAATTCGTATAGGGTAGGTTTAAATGTATCTAACAAAGTAGTATTATATAATATTGTAGTGTTTAAGATGACGTTACACCCCAATTTGATTATAGAAACATGGTAGAATGGCTTTATGGGTAATTATCGAACGACAACTGAAATCGAATTGTAGTTGCAGTGGGATAGGTTGTTGAACGTTGTGAAATAGTAGAATTGCCTCCTGTGTCATGATATCGGCCAGAGGCAGTATTAAAATTTGCATCAATCATACAAGTGTCAATCTTAGCATGTGTTCGCTACAGTTCTGTCATCATATTGCCAATGGGTATTTTCGTTATATAATCAGGTTACGTGACGGGTACCTGATTTTTTATTGAGTGGTTTTTTTGTAATTTTATCAAAGTCAATAATTTCCGTTTGTAAAAGCAAAAAAGTGTTTATAAAGTTATAATGATTTTATATTAGTTTAATTTAATTCCATCAAAGAAACAAGGGAGATATATGAAAAGTGGACGGGGCCGGTGTCGTAGCAATATGCCCGATTGGCATCTCTCTATATAGATCTCTATGGATTCCATACAAACAATGGTCACTTTTTCTGGGATGGGGGAATACGAGAGCGAGCCAACCACTTTTTGTTTCCGCCAAAATCTATGAATTTGCCTCTATACTAAGCATTGAACACAGGGTTTCTGATTAATCATTCCAACTACTCTCAATCATTTGGAACTTAGATTAGATGCTAGATTATACACAGTTCAGAGGATTTGACTGCTAATTTGCCGTAGTAGATAACGTTGCCTGATCCTGTACATAAATTGGCAATTAATTCGTTTAGTAAAGAGCGTACACTTCATGTCATAGATTTCACTCAACTCACTAATTTACGCTATTCATTCATTTGTTTCCGGCTCTTTTTTCTTACATCGTTTTAAACTTCTAAAGCATAATCTTTGGTCAGTGTTACATTGTGATCATATGTAATGAAATGTGTTGAAATGGTTTCCTTATCATAGAAAAGCTTATAATAAATAATAGGCTAACTTGAACAAGCGCCTGGAAGGAATAAAAAAGGCAATCGATAAAGTTTCAATTTCTCAAGTTTTGCCAAACCAAATATTGATACTTATTGGAAACGAACAAGAAAAATGATTTTCGTTTTCTAATTTTATTTTTAATTAAATTTAAAAGAACTAATTTTCTTTACTTTTTTAATATTACTTTACTACTTTTTAATTATACTTTTCTCGCCCTAGTAGCTACTATTAAGAGTTTTGTGATTAAATCCTGTTTCCGGTTTGAAATTTACCTAATATTTATAAAAAATATTTGAAGCATACTCTCTTCAACCATTTTCAATTTAAGAATACCCGTGCGATTCTGAAACATCGTTGCATCTTTGACCACATCCGTGAAACAAATGAAGAGATGACAAGAAACGTCGGAAAAGCAACCTTATGTACAAGGGCGTTATCTCATATATTTTCTGACATCGGTGAGCTCTTCGACGAGCGCATCAACGAATCATTACAGAATCGCAAGGCTGGATATATTTATCAACAAATGTTTGAGAGCGTTATAACAAACATAGATTGATTCGTTTTTTAAATATGCATGTAGATAATATTGTATACTCGTCATCACTTGTCCTGGCTGACTTAGTGGCTGACTGACTGACTAACTGACTGATTGACTGACTGATGAATGACTGACTCATCAACGATTGACAGTTGATGGCTTTGATGTACTACACGTCCACTCTAAGGAAGAGTTCACCGCTGGCGGCTCAAATAGTGTAATGTATATAAAGTAGTAACTTATAAGGCCACTGTACGATATGTTTGTTATGAAGGTAAGGGTTTTTGGTACTTTGTCGTGCTTCATGTTATCCTGGCTATGATGTCCATATCCTGTAGTATGGCAGAATTAACATTTAAATATTCAGACATAGGTAAAGATGTACGTACCTACGTTAAGTACTATATGATGTGAAGTCAGAACTCTATTTCATTTCGTACTTTAAAAAAAATTTAAAATAAGTCTACTAGCATTCAATGAATATAATACCTTTACAGATATAATACATCTTTAAACAAATTTCGAATCGCGTCTATTACGATTTTAGTGATTTGATTAATTTATTAAGTAACGAAATTGTCAGGAAGTAGGTACTTGTATGTTCTTTAATACATAGCACAACTATAATTATGATGTGTATCAATAATACAATTATCTAATACTAAAGAACTCTAGTTTGGGCAAAAAATTTGCATTGTCATCCAGGGTGGCAATGCTGACAGCATGTAGGCCACTTTGCTCTCGACCATGGGCTTTGTAATTTTTCTTTTATTTACTTCTATTTTAAAATTTGTATATTTGTGATTATCTTTCAAATAAATAATTTGAATATGCTTAAACTCTAATCCTAAAATATTTTTTATTCATCTTCTAAAATATTTTATAAAAATATATTAATGACTAAAAATTCCCGATGCTCGCTCAAACAGCTCACCATGTCCAAAGGTTTGGTAATATTATGCTGACCTTGAGATTAAAATAACTTGATAACTAAAACTTAAGCAAGTGGTAAAAGCCAAAACATTTTATTATTATTGACTTAGGGGTGCTTTTTTAATCACTTGGTTTTGTAATTGCCTTGACATATGGAGCTTGTCTTTGGCAGGGATTTTCACAATTTAATTATTTTCAAAATTAATCGTGAATGAATTGTATTAACTGAGCCCTAAAAATAAGGTTTATTATTCATATTTAAAATAATCAAAATGTTCATTAGAAAGACAAAATAACATATACAATAACATACCAAAAAATAATGTTAGTTCAAAGATACCTAATATCATATTGTGCGCATGGTACCGACTTTGACAAGTTATTTCAAACTTTTTAGTGTTGAAGTCGGTTCCATTTTTGGTAAAAGTTTTAGTGAGCCTTGCTGCTTACGGGACAATTTTTATTTACCGTCAATTACGATATCACCAAGATAGGTGAAACACTTTTCAGTAATTGTATTGTAACTCCAAGACCGCTGAACCGAATTTGATGAAATTTATATAGTAGGTACCCGGTAGGTGTAGGAACCTTGGAAGCATACTACGAGTATACCAAACTAAAAAGGATTTATCGAAATCGAACTACTCTGTAAAAAGTTATGCGTGATCATAAATAAAAAAAATATGAGTCGACTTAGAAACTTCTCCTTTTGTTTTGGAAGTCGGTTGAAAATTATAATTTTACGTTAATAATGGGATCTCAATTACGTTTCTAAAGTGATTACTCTAAAACCACGTAAGAGACTTTTGGTTAAATTATCGTACTACAACACGTCTATTCTATATCGGACTACTAATAAAGAACGTAGGCTCTTCATTTATTCTATTATACGGCTTATTGGGTTGAAACAACTAATTATGTTCCAAGCTTTTTCTGAGTGAGAAAATAATTAAATTATCTCTTCAAAGGAAGTTTGCGATAAATTAACAAGAATTTTAGAGATGGTTTTTAAATTATAAAAGCTGTTACACTCAGATGTTTATCATAATCATAATCAGCCCATTTTGTTTCGTTTGCTGGAACCCGAGCCTTCCTCTCAGAGAGAGGATTTGGGCATAATCCACCACGCGGGCCCAGTGCGGGTTGGTGGATAGGTTAGTGGCCAACCCATGTCGAAGTTTTCAGGCCGCCCGAAGCCTTCGACAACGTCTTCGGCTAAACAAACGAGATCGACAGCTTAACGTGCCCTCCGCAGCACGGAAGCGCTCAGTTAAATAATGCCACTAGCGGTCACCCATCCAAGTCCTGACCGCAGCAAATGTTGCTTAACTTATTGATAGGTCAAGATCACCAAGTCAAGCTCCGCTACGAGCGCTTCCCTTTACTTTTACTATATGTGTTGTATACTTATGTTTCTTACCGCTCAGGTATAAAACCTTTGGAAGGATTTAGATGAGATTTGGAATAGAGACAGCTTCAGTTACTTTAATCTCGATTAAGCGGGTAGTTCCCGAGGGATAGCGATACCCTTCGATGAACTTCTGCAAGACAGATGAGGTCCCGGACTGTTATGTACTAGACTAGCTGCGCCTCGTGGTTTTACCCACTTAGTGATGGATAATGATGATAATGATGTTAAAAAGTATCATATGTGCTCATTCCAACGCCTCATCTATCTACATACCAAATCTCGTCCAAATCTGTTCAGACGTTCCGCCGTGATTAAATTACAAACCTCCAACCATCCAAACATCCGCATTTATAATATTAATAAGTTTTATGTAGATATATTTAAGGCGCTTAGTGTTTTTTTATAGAATTTTTTTTTTTAGTTTAGTTAATTATAGAAGTAAAACTCTAACACTTACTTACTAGATAACTTTACATGGCAATTTTAACAAGCATCAATCACTATTCTCCTTAAATAAGAAATCACTCATCATCATCAGGGTATTATTAAAATAGCATTCCAAACCCTCGTATTCATAAGATCCAAAATTCATACTATTCAAAAATAAAAAAATAATAATAATACAGTCGAATTGAGTAACTCCGCCTTTTTTGGAAAGTTGGTACAAAATGTGGTAGACGGTAGGCACATTAAAATAATTTCCATAGCTTTATAACAGACAACGGTCATCCAGTCTACCCGTGAAACACCATCTTTCAAACAAAAAAGAATTTTGAGAATCGATTCACCCAATCGAAAGTTATGAGGTAACAAACATAAAAAAAATACAATCGAATTGAGTACTTCCTCTTTTTTGGATGTCGGTAGAAAATGAATAGCGTACGTAGTTTCCCAATACTCTAAAGAAATTTGCATCAAATCACTAGTTTTAGAGTTTACCTGCTACATCCAAACTCACAAACAAATTGTACCGTTCATAATATTAGTGTAGAAATACTTAAAACACATATAGTATATCACACGTGTAAACAGATATAATTATGATATATTTAAACAGCACGCTTACCTCAAACAGTCTCCAGTTTGTTTGACAACATCGATGGATTATGATAACAATAACTATCAGACGAAGCACGAATTACACGAGAAAAATTTAAGTATTTACAACGTACCTACATAAACAATTACTATTGAATCCAGTGCAATCATTTATCTACAGCTATTAAGAAGTGATTTATCTTTTCTTAAATGTGACATAAAATGTAACACACGTTCAGTCAAAACTTAATCACAACTAAAAAGTAATTTAGTACAGTACTAAATTTTATTAATTTTCAGCTCTCAAGTTTTATATTAGATTTATGAAATTTAAATTAAGATAAATTATAGCTGAAGATGTATTAAAAAGTTGGTCTATAAATGTGTTGATTTTATAAATAATTGCTATGTCGCAAGTACTGAATGCGGGGGCCTACATTGACGGACGAGATAATTGAAACGCGTTGGTTCTCGGACGCGCTCGCGTTATACTAGCTGCTCTACAGTGCTCTACCGTGACTATGACACTCTACGTTCGGAATGGTTGCGCGAGCGCTCCTATCCGTCATCTCTACGTCTCTACCTCTCTACTCTAGGTACAGTGTGCGATAAAAGTTACGTACCATGTCAATAGTTCCCAAACATATGTAAACTATCAGTAAAAGATATGCTCTCAGCAATTTGTATAAAAACAATTGAAAGTATAAACTCTTCTAATTCTGGAAACCAGTTAAAGTACACAGTTCAGTAATTAGTCCCCTTAAGAAAACCTAAGATATTTTAAATTCGATGTGTTTGAGGTAAATTGTTTTGTTTGGATGAGTCAGTTTTAGATGAGTGATTTGTCTTAGCGATAAGCTCGTCTATTGCAAGTATTTGTTTTCTTTAATATACCATAATAATAATATAGAGAGGATTGGTTTGTTTCAATTGAAGAAGCTCCGCAACAACAGAACCGATTTGAAAAATTCTTTCACCATTGGAATCCTATATTATCCCTGATATGATATTATGATGGGGGACGCGTATGTTCAGCAGTGGACGTCCTACGGCTGAGATGATGATGATGATAATTATCCCTGATATACATAGGCTATATATTTTGATTCATCATCGTCCATTCCATCACCACGCGGGTAAAACCACGGAGCGCAGCTACTTGTATAGCATCTTGGTTATTTCTTGAATATTGTGTCAATTTTTATGCATAATGTTCGTTTTATTTATGTAAAATTAACACTACCAACAAATCGGTTTAAAGTTCTTACCCAACTATTTCTTAACATTGTCATTTGACATATATTGAATGTTGAAATCAATTGGCGGACCAATTAGTCTAGTTGGTAGTGATCCTGAGCTCAAAGCGAGAGCTCCCAGGTTCCTTCCCTGGCCCGAGCAAATACTTATGTGATGAGCAAATTTTTGTTTGTAATGTGTTAATGTGTGACCATGACTCATCCTAATGCCTGTGTGAGCATTTCTTCTTCTTCCTTAATCGTTCCCTCATTACTGAGGATCGTGACTCCTCTGTTGCAGTTTGTTTACTGTTTCTCTCCACCGAGTTCTGTAGCTGGCCTGACACGTGTCTTAATTCCTGGAAAAGTAGTATGATTTCTGAGAAATCTTTTGTATTATTGGCCTAATATAGCGAATGGGAAGTCTACGGGTTAATATTATAATTTTGTTTTTTTTCTATCTAGTAAGCACCCCACGGTTTCACCCGCCTGGTGATGAATGATGATGACTATAAAATAAACCGTGCTTATCCAGCGCCTTATTTAACATACCAAATTTCATCCAAATCCGTTCACCCGTGGCGTGATTTAGTAACAAACCTACATCCATCCAAACGGTCACATTGAGAACAAGAGTACGATAAGCTAACATTACTCACATTATTCATATTATTTTAGCGTTCAGCCGAAACAGTAGATGGCTACAGGTAAGCATGTATTTCAATAATAATAGCTCCCGACACTACCTCCAGTGGGACAGCTGGTACGCTCCACTACAGCCGACTGTACATAGTGCCCTATTTACATATCGTTTTCAAACTGATTGATTTGATCCGTCTAAGTAAAATGAATTTGATAGCTGTCGAGTGTAATCCAAATTGAAGCGCTCGCAGTTGAACTTGTCGTTCAGCCGTGCGATTCTCTAATGACGACGAATCATTAGAGAATCGCACGGCTGATCAACAAACTGAAGCAAATAATTCCGCAGTCAGTACTTGGATGGGTGTCCGATACTGGCATTTTACGGAAGACCAACGATGGTATTGAATCTCTTGAACCTGTGGGCCTAGCATAAAAATTTGCGTAAGTGCAACGTTATCGTATCGTTGACGTAATACAGTACAAACTATCATTTATCTAGTGCAAATGTGACATAGTTAACACTTACGTCAATAATACGATTACGTTTACTAACGCAAATTCTTGTGGCTAGGCCCAAAGCGTTACATTGGTTTGGGGACTATTGTAAGACATCAGTAAATTCTCATTCTGCTCTCTTCCTTAGTTATCCTTAACTAGCTGCGATCCTTGGTTTCACCGGCGGGGTGATGGATAACGATGTTGATGAATCAAAATACTTAGCCTTTGTTACTCAGGGATAATGTAGCAATCCGACTTCTCCTTGTCAGCCATCATTACTACGAGGAGAGGTCGTGGGAAGCAGTAGCCTCATTCTGCGAAATTATTGTTTCGCAGAGAGAGGCGGAGGAGGGGAGAGGGAGAGAAACCCTCTCTTTCATCCGCTCCGGAGGAGCCAATCGAGCTCGCACTCCGTCTCCGCTCCGAGGACCTGGAGCATCGGCTGCGGGGACGGCCGGTTTCCGCAGCCGGTGATCAGGGTATAAAACCTTCCTCTGCGTTAAAAAAAGGGATAATGTAGCAATCTAATGGTGAAATAATTTTGAAATCGATCCAGAAGTTTATTCGTTACATACAAAAATATTTTTTCATCCCATCTATTCGAAAAGGACGACTTGGTTCGCCTTTATGTGCACCCAAAGGTGGTGTTTTCTATAAGAAAGTTTTAGCGGGCAGTAATGAGTTTTTAATCCTCTTTATAAGTGCGCCGCAATTATCTTTGCCGCGCACTTTTTGAATTTGGAACATCTTAGTGTTCAGCACCAAAGAAATCGAACGCAAATATTGTTTGAATAAAGACTGGCTGGTACGACGGCCCATAGTCACGCCGCCGGATGAATGAAAAAAAAAACAAATTAAAAAAGCGCGAACTACAGCCCGCGTTTTCGTAAATTTTCACGGATTGTTAGAAATTCATTGTTTTGTTTTGTTTTGAAAAATGAGTTCTTCAAGTGACAGTGAAAGTATAGAATTAACTCCTGAAAGCATTAGAACTGACGCAAGAAGTGTGATGGATAATCTATTACCTGCAAAATCCCGGGAGAAATATATGAAAGCCTATGGTAATTTTATTGAATGGAGAAATGCAAGAAGCGCCAAGAATTTTTCAGAATCTGTGTTTTTGGCCTACTTCCAGTACTTAGCCAAAACTAAACAACCTTCCACTCTTTGGAGTACATACTCAATGCTAAAATCAACAGTCAGTTCTAATAACGATGTAAAACTGGACACATATTCGAAATTAATAGCGTACCTGAAGAGGATGTCTGATGGATTTAAACCTAAAAAATCCAAAGTGTTCTCAGTCAAAATCGTGGAGACTTTCCTTAATGAGGCACCCGACAAAGTCTTTCTTGCCGTAAAAGTAAGTAGGTAACTATGATTACGGTGGATTAGTAAAATATAATCATAGTGTATAAAAATGCACATTTTATTGTAACCTGTACTTTGATAGATACTTGTCTTATTCACATTCGGTTTTGTTACAGGTGACTTTAATTTTGGGATTACATGGAGCTTGTCGTGGCAATGAACTTTTAAAAATAACTGTTGATGATGTCGAAAATCACTCGGATGATTTACTGTTAGTAAAGCTGACCGATACAAAAACCAAAATTGACCGATCCTTCGTAATACGAGGAGAATACAAAACGATTGTACAGAAATACCTGGACCTGCGTCCTGCTGCTATGAAGACCAATCGGTTTTTCATCCGTTATCAAAATGGCAAGTGCTTCAAACAAAAAAAAAAAAGTGATGGGAAAAAATAAAATTTCTAACATGCCACAAGAAATTGCTACTTATTTGAAGTTACCAGATATCAAACTGTATACAGGACATTGTTTTCGTCGTACTTCTGCTACCCTTTTGGCAGATACTGGAGCGGACTTAACTGTTCTCAAGCGACATGGAGGATGGAAATCGAGTGCTGTAGCAGAAGGGTATATAGAAGATTCCATTGAGAACAAGGCGAAAACATCTGAACGCATCGTGGAAAACATTAAATTGCAACCTTCAGTTAATCCATCCATACCACTGTCGCCGCGCCTATCTACATCCAAACAACGAGATTCACCGTCACATTTTCCTCAAAATGATCCAGATTCGGACATTTCAAACACGCAGAATATAAAATCTACAACAATCTCTATTCCTAATAAAACTGTAACAATAAATTTTCATAATTGCGAAAATGTCTCAAATATAAATATAAGTTTTTAGTTGTTTTAATAAAGGTTACTATTTAATTTCAATTTAGTTGTTACTCTATGTTTTATTAAATAATAATATTACAATAAAATATGAGGCGCTTTTATTTTCTCATAGTGGGTGATGAAAAGTAGAGTGTATCACTCGGGCGCAAAATATATTTTTGGCTCGGGCGACGTACTTTGAATCCCTCGCTACGTTCAGGATTCTACTAAAGAATCCCTCGCTACGCTCGGGATTCTACTCTAGAATCCCTCACTTCGCTCTGGATTCAAAAAAGCGCCCTCGCCGTAAAAATATTATTTTGCTCCCTTATGATACAATCTACTATTTTCTGTTTATAATATTAGTATGATTAGTATTAGTATATTAGTATTAGTAAGTTAATAATGGTGTATCAGTATATATTACACTCAGTATAAGTACCTAAGTATAGTTTCCGTATGCTGCCCTCGTAAATAAATTACGAGTATATTTTATTTTATTTTCAACTGAATATTGCCCGTGCTTCGGAAGGCACGTGAAGCTATCGTCTCCCGGGCCTTAGATTTTACGGCCGCAGTTTAGGGCATGACAGAAACCTTCAAGTAGGTTAAAACTAATCTGTTTTATTAGTAAGGGGCGGAGTTAAATAATATTCACTCTCAATGGGTTTGAGTTTCCGATTTCCGAACTCGTTAATAATGTGAATATTTCTAATGTGAAAACTTATAATTTTCCCTCTGCTGTCAGGATTCGAATCGTAAGTGGCGAGGAATCCCGACATTCTATGTGGTAGGTCTCTTGTGCAGGAGGTCTTCGTATCACTGTAGTGCCAGAGGCCGTAGCACAAACAATTTGCAAGAAACTATTCGTATCGAAAGCGTCAACATGTCACGCTTCGGCGTATAAACTATGAGATATCTGTGTCACTATTGCCCTAGATAATATACTGTCTGTGCTGTTTACGTGAACGATACGTTACGTTACTCTTAGGTACGCTATTATTCGTAAGTACTAGGCCCGCAGATATTTTGCCGTGAAATGCAAGCGTTACTGTGTTCAGGCAAAGTAAGTTCCAGTATGTAGGCACTGTAGCAAATGACTTGAATGATTACTGGGAAAAGGAGACTCAAAACTCAATGTCCAGGGTGACGAGTAGAATGCACTGCCACGCGCAACTACAGTTCTAAGCACTGCGTGGTACTACAACTGTCATGGGCAATCCTGTGTTTACCATCAGGCACATGACTTGACCTTCGCGTCACTAGATTGCTTAAAAACCTCTTACACTAGGTCTATCAACTAGGATATGCTACTCAATCCTCACTAGGCCCACAATGAACTGCTTATTTGCCTCGAAAGGACTTTTTCCACATGTAGGTCTAACCGGGCGACACCGGATATTTCTCAAATAGGGGCGCTTTCGCACCACACTTCGCAATTGATTCAACGTTAGGGTTAAGAATTAGAATGGCTCTTAGAACCCAGCCTCACCATTTCCCTGTGTAGACACGGACTCCCCACATAGAGAGTATGTTATGGCCCATACCTACATAAATACCTACTCGTCTACCTGAGAAGAAGGACCTGAAGGCCTACTATAAACTTTCAGATTATTTGTCAAGTTCCGAGCAGTACAATAAAAGGATCTCAAATTGACCTGCCAAAAATCGTACCATGAACTTCATTTGACTGGCATGCGTTTGAACTGCTAGGGCTAAGAAGGGCCCTAAATTATTGTCTCTGACAGTTTGCGGATACTACTTTGATGGATATCTAAAGTCAAAAAACACGTCATGGTACGCTTACATTAGGTGAATTGAAGGCCGCCCTTTGCTGGCCGGCTAGGTCACGTGGGCAATAGTTGGCTGGCCTGCTAGAGTCCACCATAGTACGAATTTGATGGACAGTTCAATAAAACGCTTAACTGTCCTGCTATAAGGGGCTTATGGTAGGCCTACTGGAGTGCATGGGAACATAATGGGCTGTTGGGAACATAATGTCGCGTTTGCATTATTTAGAATATTTCTTATCGTTTTCGAATTTCTTGACTTTTCCCTTTTTCATTACCATCCGATCCATTGTTAATGATGCTAATCAAACCTCGTAATTACATTAATGCTCAATTAACCTAATCTGTTTACAGGCGGCCTCAATTAATCATTGTAGACACCCTCATTACAAGGCGATGAAACAACGGAAGAAACAGGCGATTGTCAAAATTTGACATTTAATGAGCAAAGTACAAAATGAACAGCCGTGCGATTCTGTAATGATTCGTCGATGCGCTCGTCGACGAACTCACCAACCTCAAATACTTTGAGATATCGCCCTTGTACATAAGGTAGATTTTCCAACGTTTCTTGTCATCTCGTCATTTGTTTCACGGATGTTGTCAAAGATGCAACGATGTTTGCTCTTAGAGAATCGCATGGCAGGAGAAAATGCTTTATTCGGCTCTATTATAACTTAATGCAATATAAAGGTGCTATAAGATACACAACAAGTGAAAGTAGGCCGATGGTGATATCGACAATAGCCTATGTTTATTACGTTGATATTTTCGTTTGTTGTCAGTGATACTACTAGTCTTACTACCAACAGTTACACGGTATGTTTTATTGCTTCTCGGCGTGTTGGTAGTAAAACTTGTCTGACGATACACCGAGTAGGTAAGATGGGTAGTAGTAGGTCAGACGGGATTTTTAATTGACCGTCCTACGACTTGCAAACCTGGAAAGATTCAGATGGATACAACCAGTCACTACCAACAGTAAGACATTTTTTATTCCTTTTCGGTGTGTTGGTAGTAGGTAACACTTGTAAAACTACCAGCACACCGAGTAGGTTAGTTGGGTAGTCGTAGTAGGTGAGACGGGATTTTTAATTGACCGTCCTACGACTTGCAAACCTGTAAAGATTCAGATACCAGTGTTACTACCAACAGTAACACAATATTTTTATTGCATCTATAATTGTATTAAATTGTTTACTCGTAAATTCAAAACTTCAAAAAAACTTCATACTTTATTGGGTAATAAGTAACACAATTTGAAAATCTTAAATATAAATTACATCAATGTTTTAAATGTACGATTTGTGTGTTGGCGTCCGGACAAGAAATTCTGTTTCCCGGATACCAACCTCTTCCCGCAACAAGAACATTTTAATAGTTAGTAGTAGGTGTACTTAATTAATTTAAACAATAATTACCGTGTGTTAAATTCAACATATAAGTTTGGTAAATGGGTATTACAGATTCAGTAGTGGGTGTCAATTATTATATATTTATAAAAATCTATTGTTGTTTGTTAGTCTCGCAACTTTAAACGAACCGATTTGAATAATCCTTGTTTTATTTTGTTTGTCACAATATACAGGGGTGGTATAAAAATCATGCTTAACATCACCTATCATCACTATTATATCTATCAAGATCTATGTAAGATGGAAAACCATAATAAGCTTCGCAGACAAATTTTTCATAAAATAACACCTTTGCATTTTCGTAGTGATGTGTGGAGTCATATTCTTTGCCTTACCAAGGTTAAGGTACACAGACCTTATGTCATTAGGAGGATAGCTTACTAATGCCCGTTTTCACCAATATTTAAGGTAACACCTAACCCTATTTAGGTGACATTTTTGTACTTCTAAGTGCTACCTAACTGACTTATGTGTTACCTTAAATGTTGGTTAAAACGGGCATTAGTCAGCTTTTTGATATTTATTTCGGACCATATGTTCAGTGCTACAAAGTGATATATGATTCGCATTGACAGTTTACCGATCAGCATCAGATCACAGAGCTCCCATGGGCATACTTTTACTAATTGCGATCTCTAACGGTGATTTTCTTATCCTATAATATAATCTATCTATCAGCGGTTTACCCTACCATAGTCTTGAAGGAATATTAATACTGTGACCCTATTATATATAGATATTTGCACCGAGCGATAAAAAAGAGATATTTGACACTATTTGTTTGGACGTTATGTTAAATTTCTATCCGTAGTGATGAAAACAGTGGATAGATAGGTTATTTACACCAGCCGTAGGAAAATTTAAATGTCATCATCACTCCAGCTACAACCGTTGTTCCTACAACATTGTTTTTATATTATATATAAAATAAATTTCGTATTTCTGGGTATGTTTACCTGTACTTGTATATCCTCTGAAAATAAAACAGTACACGCCATTATCTTGACGAATTAAAAAACAATTATCATTCTGGTCACAAAATGCTATCCAGATATTTAATTTCGAAAATAGCGTCGTCTAATGGGCAAGCAAGATGTATGTTTCAATCATTTTTATAAAAGTTAAGATTTAGTTAAAAGCACGATTTTATTTTCATAAAAACATGATAACAGAAATTTCCTGACTGTTCCATCCGTTCACGGGTGATGCGATGAATAATGGAAATAGAAATTAATTTATATATATATTATACGGTTACAACTTACATACAAATAACTTGTTTGCACAAAGTTTTATAACCATATATTTTGTACAAATTCGTGCGCAACCCTCCTGCCAAACGGCAGATGTAGTCGGAGGGTCGAAGTATTCTGAAAAGTTAGCGAGGCGGGTGCCAACTAAAACTTCTCTACATATTTTCGCTTTCGTAGAGTTAGTTTGTCTTTCTTGATTCATATGTGATGTTTACAAACTTATTTTACCAGTATAGTCGCGTTCATACGAATTATATTATTTAGTGGGCAGTGCGACACACGGAACCAAGGATTACCTAGAATTATTTTATTGCCGGGTGTACTCAATAGACATAGTGACAAACATTACACTTAAAACACGTAGAAATATATAAACCTCTACAAAAACGAACACTATGGTTTACTAGCTGACTCGCAAGGGGCTTTGCTCGCTTCACCAGTTAGGGGTGAAATTTCCGTAAATCCTTGTTTTAACTTGATTGAAACTTTCATATGTATTACATATTTTAATGTTATTTTGACGGTTTACCTTAAGCTGAAGCTTCGTGACCGAAGGGTCACGAAACCGGTCGAGATATTCGACCTATATACCTACCGCTTAAGTTAAACCGTCAAAATAACATTAAAACCTTTTTTAGTGGATTTTTGAAAATTTGACGTTTGTAGCCCCAACGGTCATCGAGCGTAGTGCGCGCGGTGACGGCTGCGAGGAGGACGTCACGGTGCACGTCAATGCTATGTATGAAAGTTTGGACGCGACTAATGAACGGTTGGAGCGTATCAAAACAGAAACTCAAAAGGATACGGTTTTATCGGCAGTGATAAACTATTATCGCGAAAGGTGGCCCAACGATAAAAATCTTGTGGTGTCGATAGCCCGACCTTACTGGACGTTTAGGCATGAATTATACGAAATTAACGGCATATTATTTCACAACAAACGAGTAGTGATTCCGAGCGACTTGAGGAAAGACATGTTAAATCGCATACATGAAGGGCATTTAGGAATAGAAAAGAGCAAGTCACGCGCTCGAGAGGTGGTCTGGTGGCCCGGCATGGGTGCGGAGATCGAGCAGTGCGTGTAGCGCTGCGAGCCGTGCCAGCGGCACCGCGCCGCACCGCCGCGCGAGCCCCTCGCGCCGCCCCCCGCTGCCCTGGGACACGCTTGCGGCAGATATATTCGAACTGCAATATTTACTATAAGCTACAATATTTACTTGTCGTGGACTATTATTCGAAGTTTGTGGAGGTAGTTTATTTACCTAATATGAGAAGCGACACTGTAATTGCGAAAATGAAGAGTATGTTTTCTCGTTTCGGGATTCCGAGAAAACTAGTTACCGATAATGCGAAACAGTTTGTATCGACGGAATTTAAGAAGTTTGCAGAAAAATGGGAATTTAAACACGTGACCAGTTCCCCGCTGTATCCGCGCTCGAACGGATTAGCCGAGCGGAACGTCCAAACGATCAAACGTTTACTAAAGAAAGCCACCGAGGATAAAACGGAATGGCAATTAGCACTGCTTAACTTCAGAAATACTCCCGTCACTGGCGAGGAGCATTCACCGGCGCAACTATTGATGGGTAGATCGCTTAACACCAGGCTTCCGGTTGCCCCTCAGTTATTGACGCCTAAAACCATAGAACCTAAACAAGTCCGTGACGTGCGACAGGGCGGAATAGATAAAATGAAGCGCTACTTCGATAGAGGCACGAAGGATTTACCTACTCTTTCCCTATGCGAGCGGGTCAGAGTGAAAGAGTGTAAGGTGTGGAATAAAGGTCGGGTAGTCAGGGAGGCCGATTGTGATCGCTCCTACTGGGTGGAAGTGGGCAACGGTGGCACTTATAGATGTAATCGGTCACATATTTTAAAAGCTAAGGGCGTCTCTTTTGATTCTCAGGATGTTTTACCTAACAATGTTGAACACCCATCGTCGGTAGGTGAGCCGGTAGCTCAGTTAAGTACTTCCCTACATACAGGGGAGGAAGTAAGGGAGCCTACAGAGGCGGCTGCGTCCGCATCTTTAAAGGTGACTCGTAGTGGCAGGACGGTAAGGCTGCCACAAAAAATTGTATGTACTTAAAACACACAGTGTTTATAATAATAATAAATAATACCAATAATATTTTGTTAATTTAATTAGCCTGCGTCACTTCGTAAACCTAGTCCATTTATGCCGACTATTAAAATGTATTGGTTGGCTTAATAGTTTATAGTTACAGTTTATAGTTAGTATAGTTTCAATTTCATTTAAGAAGAAGGAAGATGTTGTATGTAGGTTGTTCTCCATCCAATTATTTATGTATATTATGTGGGTACTGAAATAAGACCAGTTGTCATTACACTGCGAGACCGGCTGTATCATTTACCTCGTTCCCGCTTACTACAACAAGCATATAAGTAGGTATAGATAGGTTTCAACAGCAATAAACTTGTCCCCATTAACTATATAGCACCTAGGTGTTATAAAAGTCAATAATTTCTTAGGTGTTTAGAGAGAAACGTTTATTCAAATGTACACACTAAAACTAATATTTTTACAAGAGTTTATAAATGGTTAATTAAAGAAATGCACTCCGAGATTTTTTATTTGCTAGTTTTCCACGCTGAAACATTATGAATGAGATTAAACATTTAACAAATTGATTAAACATTATTATTAGCGAAGTAAAACCCGTAATAATGATCCTCTGAGAAAATTATTTTACGTTCGGGTGAATACACGGAGAGCAGTGCAGTGATTTGATAAAGAAAATGAAGAAGTGAATCGTAAAATGATTAGTGTTTATTTTGTGTGTATTTTGTATGCATGTGCAGACTAAAAAAAATCGAAAACTCGTGAATTTAATTTTTAACCATTATGGTTAGAGTGCAAAGTTCTTACACAGAATGTAAATTTCATGGTATTTTGTATTATAGATATCTAAGTACTTACTGTACCAGATCGCGTAGGAGCTAGGAAGTGATAACACCGAGCGCAATGACCCATAATAATCAAATATTTAGTCAGCTCTTACGAGATGTAGGCGGCCGCGATATGATAGTAATTGTTTCTTTTATTAAATGATAATATTTATACGAAAATACCTACATACCTATATGAGATAAAGTGTCACGCATAATACAGGGAGCGCACAGGGCCGAGTATATATCTATAATAAATTTAAGTAATATAGTATACAACATTTATTTCCTTTTTGTAATTTAATGCACTGTACGTACATTGATATACGCCACGGTCAATTCTCCAGCTGTAAATGTACGTTTGCAGTTCTTTGCAAAAAAATATTACGGCTACGTCTAATTTAATGATATAACTACAAATTAAGGCGCCGTCAGCTCAGCGCTTGGCTACGTTCAATTTCCTTTACTTGAAATCAAGCAATCGCATCTCGTAAAAACGTTCAAAATTCATAAAAAATAATGTGCATTCTAGGACATACATCGTCCTAGTGTGCACTCTTAAATAAAAAAAAATATCCGTCAATGTCTGTGTATATGTGTTGACATGACAAATGACATGAAAACACGAATGTGAATAAACACTGTTTAAAGGTGAAGTGGCACAATTGATTTTTTAATGTACTGTAGTATGTAGTATGTTAAAATATGTTTCAATTCCGTCAATGTGTACTTAGAACTCTTAGAAATATCATACTATTTTTTGTAAATTTTTAATTAAATCGCTGCTTCATTTACTTGAATTCTGAGGATCTTGCTTGTTAAGAAATGTCATAATTGTAGATATGTAGGTTAGGTTTTGTTTTATTTAAAAGTGACAACACATTCGATATAAATGGACGTATTTTATTGGTGAGCTCTAACGGCCGGTCCCAATAATCTATATATCGCCGGTTTACCTTACTAGAGTTAGATATTTGACACTATTTGTATGGAAGTTATGTCAAATTTCTATCGGTAGTAAGGAAAACCGCGGATAGATAGATTATTGGGATCCTCCTTAAGTCATATTCACTTTTATACTTCTATGCATTAGTCAGAAAAAGTGAAGTCAGACAGATAGATGGACAAAAAGTATTCCTATAAGAGTTCAGTTTTCCGCGAGGTACAGAACCCTAACATTGTGTAACAATGCCAACCGGACGATTTCTTTATGAGATTTTTTTTTGATTTCGCTTTGCCCTACTCCCGTTCTTGCCCTACCCGTATTTACTTTGAACTGATTTTTGCGCATCGACCGGTAACTACGTTTCCTTTCACGGATGTTGTAGGAACATCACCGTCCACAGAGTACGTTACTGTCTAGCTACAGGGAATCCTAAGATTTTACTATACCATCATATAATGGAATGGGCAAGTGGTGGGCCTTACAGTAAGCACCACGCCTATCCATAACACTTGCAATGCCACCCAGAAATAACAACTGAAGTTTAGTACGGTACTGTTCTTGTCACCGAGGGACATTGGTTTTTTAAGTGGTTTTATTCGACCAGTAATTTCGGATCATTCCCACTAGTTCCATCGTGTTTTAGTTCCATGGAACTAGTGATCAGCTCTTCAGAGGTTTTAACTAACCTTCAAAAAAGGTTCTAACCTAACACAGTAATTGTTGCGCACTATTGTTTTGCGGCAGAATATCTGCCACTGCGGTAGTACCATACCAACCAAAGACGGTCTATTGCACAAAAAGCCAACCACCAGAAAGTTGAGTTTCCTCGTCTCTTACGATTCAAGTCCGAATGGAACTGGAGGAAAAATTCTGTAACTTTCCTTCACGGAGTAAAACTGGGCTGAGACAGTTCTGTATAGGAGAACTGCCAATGAATATTGTAGTGTTACAGCCGTTTAGGCCTACACTGCATTATCAAGAATAGTGCGTACACTAATTATAAGAAATAAAAAATAATAATATGAAAATACCTTAAAATATGTCATGAACAGGTTCAACGATCCATGAATATATATTATAATATTCATAAAACTCGTATACCTATTTCCAGAGTGGAAGAGTGGAGCCAATCAGGTTTTGTAGATACACTTTTCACCTCGTAATATTCTGCAACTGTCTGTCTTGATAGGTATACTGAAGAACCAGATATTCTCATTAGAAGCTGTAGGAAGCACTACTGTAATGTGACTGTATGAATAGAACAAAAGTTCCATACCTCAAAAGGAAATCTTTTTTAATTTAAATCTTTTTTTCCCTTATGGGATTACTTTGTTGTCCGTCTGTTCTTCTGTCCGTCTGTACATCTATCCCTCAGTCAGTCTGTACGTATGTCCGACTGTCTATCTGTCAGACAAGATCATTATTTTCAGGAACGCGTAAAGGTGTCAAGTTGAAATAAATGTCAAATTCTCCCGATAACGGTCTCTTTCAGCTATGAAATAATCAAACTTGTAAATCAACGTTATCGAAAAATACGACCGTATATGTCGCATACGAGTATTTTGCAAGCTCGCAAGGATTCAAAACCTATATAAGGTACTTTCCTTTGACCTATAATTGTGAAATTTGGCACAAAGCAATGTCTTACTGCACATACAAAGGAAAAAAATGTAAACCGTAAATATAAAAAAATAAATAAAAATTACCTATAAAAATTGAACCGACTTCTACACTAAAAAGTGTGAAATAACTTGTTGAAGTCGGTACCATGATAGTTCGAAAATACCTATTATCGCAATATTGTGCGCACGGTACCGACTTCGACAAGTTATTTCACACTTTTGTAAAAGTTTAGTTACCTTGCTACTTACGGGATACACCGTCAATTATGATATCATCAAAAGAAATCAACACTTTTCAGTTTTTGGAGTGTAACTCAAAAACTGCATGACCGAATTAGATGAAATTTATATGAGACCATCAACAAAAAAAATAATCATCAAAGTCGGTTCATAAAAGACGAAGTTATCTGCGAACACACATAAAAAATACACGGTCGATTTTAGAAACCTCCACCTTTTTTTGAAATCGGTTAAAAAGTGATTTTACTACTACAAACTTTTGATTTGCGGTTGAAGCAATTAACTGTGTCTAGGGATCTACAAACATTGCCGCGCAGAAATTCAAAGTGGCGTGACGCTTACCCATCCATCACTTACTGTTTTAACCTACCGTGCGATTCTGTAATGACACAGTAGATATATAGAGAACAGTACGGAAACTACCTTCAATCGTTCGAAACAGCCCACTGACATAAGCATCCGCATCGACGAGACCCCTAAGCGGTTCTCGCGGTGCCGTCAGTAGTGAGTGTTACAAACTATTTCTACATCTTAACCTTTTTTATATAATCTAAAATATGAAATGTCACACTTGACTGACTGCTATGTGTTTTAAAATTGTAATAGTGTTCTTGTGTGATCGATCATAAATCATAATAAATTCGTAAAACATAACACAAAATACAAATATTAGATAGCTGCTGCAATAGATTATAATATTATTATGAACTATATCGTACTGGGTGTCGTTTTTATGGTTTTCGAGGGTGTCGAAGCTGATAGTGCTGACAAAATCGAAATCCAATTAGGCGTCTGCGCGAAACTATCACCTTTATCGTCATGGGTCTCGTTTTCATGGTTTTCGAGGGTGTCGAAGCCGATAATGCTAACAAAATTGAAATCAAAGATGGCGGCTGGGCGAAATTTTTTTTTGGAGTCAATAATATTAAATTTATGAAGAATAAAAGTTTTTTTTTAGTAATGTTTTTTTAATTAAAAGGTATCAATCGCATTTTTTAGGTTGAAACGCAGTACGGTTCAGCCCGAAAATGCGTGACAAACACCCGAAAACAGAGCTCATGTCATGAGCACTGTACCCGCGCCACCTACAGCGCCTACCACGCGCCCAACCGCGGCTCACGTACGCTCCCGCCAAAACTTGTAAAAGTTTATGATAAGTTAGTGTAGTAAACCTACAAAAAATCCTAAGATCTACAAGTGGTTGTGTGTCAATACTAAACTGTTTTCCGTATTTTAAAAACCGACGCCATGATACACCTATACATACATGTTATTTGTAAACTAGAATTAACTAGATTTAATGTCTACAGCAGAACAACAAATGTTTTATTTAAAAAAAAACATTACCTTAAAACATTAAAAGTGACAACCCTATGGCTTCAACGGGGCATAGATAATTATTTGATCAACTAGGCTTAGTTTCCATACTGTTGCATCTTTATACTGTGGTAATGATTTGTCGATGCGCTCGTCGACGAATTCGGCGATGTCAAATACTTTATGAGATATCGCTCTTGTACATAAGGTTGTTTTTCCAACTTTTCTTGTCATCTGGTCATTTGTTTCGCGGATGTTGTCAAAGATTCAACGATGTTTGCTCTTAGAGAATCGCACGGCTGTAGACTCGCCATTCACCATATTTGGGCAATAACACAAAAAAAATCTCAGAAATCATACTTTTTTCAGGAAATGCGACATGTGCGGTTAACGACTGTGAATGTCATAGCATCTTTGCCAGACCAATACGAGTACAATAAGTCAGTAGGTAGGTACTTCCATTTGCATGTACTCGAGTGGGTTCTTATGGTGTTTATTTGAATTCCAATAAACAATACAATTATTTACTTACAGGCGACAAATTGATTACAGGAGACTCTTAGAGTTCTATGGTCTAGATAGTTGTATCATAAGGTGTCTATCAAGTAATAATTTATTATCCTGCCAAGCTCCTATTACTTTCTTTAGGGAAATATTACGTAGTATTTTTGTACAGCTTATTACTTCATACTTCGTTCTTTTGTTTTTTATTGACATCATAAAAAACCTTAAGAAGCGAACTTATTAACTTACTATAGCTGCGCTTGTGGTTTCATCCCGTGATAAAAAAGATGATAAAATTACCGAATATCCTATTTTAAGGTCTAATGTAGGGTAAGGTATTCCAAGTATCGGCAGTCATTTAGTCATGTTTGAAAATAAGATCCGGACTTTTTTGCTCACATACGAAATCGTAATTTTTGAACTTTCGTGATGTGAACACATATTTATATTATATTAAGACGCGGTCCAACCCCAATTTTAAAATAATTTACGATGCTTTACGTAAGGTTGAAAATAGCTTGTTAGATTGGACGATGTAATGCGAAAATGCGTTAATTTTGTACGTTTTCTTTATATTTTTCGATATATACTAACACAATTGAAAAAACTGCTGGTTACTAATTTAGTACTATATGTTGGCTATGTAATACCTAAAAAATAATATAGTATTATTGCTGAAAATTCTGAGAGTTTGGACGTGAAAGTTTATTTTTATGGACTTTTATAGAATTTTTTACTGCAGACAGCAAGCAATATTTATGAATTCTGTTCGGTTATTACTCTTTGCCTGTTCCTTTTCTAACCTAAGTATTTTTTTTATAGATTATTATCGATCTTTTTCTGTACACTAGATGTTTAAAGATTCTGCTTTTTACTATTACCAGGATACGACCGCGCCTTAACGTACCACGATCAATGCAACTTGATCGAAACGTCGAGGTAAATAAATACTGTTACTAAAGCGATTAAGCCCCGTAAAATATAATATACATATATAAATACATATTAAATCGGTAATCAATGACATAGATTATATTTTTCCTTTTTCATTCCTTGAAGATATCGTTCAACATCCGTGAAACAATTGAAGAAAGTACAAGAAACGTTGGAAAAACAACCTTATGTACAAGGGCGATATCGCATAAAGTATTTGACATCAGTGAGCTCGTCGACGAATCATTAGAGAATCGCACGGCAGGTCAGGCGTGCGATTCTAAAAAAAAACATACATCGTTGCATCTTTGACAACATCCGTGAAACAATTGAAGAAAGTACAAGAAACGTTGGAAAAACAACCTTATGTACAAGGGCGATATCGCATAAAGTATTTGACATTAGTGAGCTCGTCGACGAATCATTAGAGAATCGTACGGCAGGTCAGGCGTGCGATTCTAAAAGAAAACAAACATCGTTGCATCGTAGACAACATCCGTGAAACAATTGAAGAAAGGACAAGAAATTTTGGAAAAATAACCATATGCACAAGGGTCATATCTCATAAAGTATTTGACATCAGTGAGCTCGTCGACGAATCATTAGAGAATCGCACGGCAGGTCAGGCGTGCGATTCTAAAAGAAAACAAACATCGTTGCATCTTTAACAACATCCGTGAAACAAATGAAGAAAGGACAAGAAACGTTGGAAAAGCAACCTTATGTACAAGGGTGAAGTATTTGACATTGGTGAGCTCGTCGACGCTGAGCTCACCAATGTCAAAAATCATTAAATCATTACAGAATCGCACAGCAAAAATCATCGCGCGACCACAGGAAGCATTTTCATCGTACGATGAAATCGCATCGTTCGTTCGTATGATCTTTAACCATTTAGGAGGACGCCTTTGAGGTTATCCATAACAAATTAACAAACAATCAAATCTCTCTTTTTATTATTAGTGGAGGTTATAACCTTAAATTGCGTAGGGTAGGTATAGTATAGATAATGATCATTTGATGCCAGACAGAATAACGCTTATTATCTTCATGCTTATACAACTCGTAAAAAAGAACTTTAGATTGGTTCCTCTACGAGTCCCTGAATTTCAGGAACCTGTCACTGTGTCAAGGTCGAGAGGGTTCGTCTCAAGCGTCCCAATACAATTTTAGCCGAGGGGATAGTGTCGGGTTAATATTCACAATTAAATGAGAAATCTTCCAAATGCATGAAATAGAACGTACATTTGATCAAATTTTGCTTTAATGATGTGGATAATGTCTTCAAAGTCGTGTTTGTTGTGAAATGTGTGCATATATACTACTATGTATAAGTATATGTTGACTAATTAGGTTCAAGTGCTACCTGTAGGGCTATTATGTATCGCAGTTGCCACCAAATGTTGATTGAAAACGAAAAAAATGGCCGCTCTATGGCACTTTTGTTAGCTCCAGTCATCATCTTAATATCATTTTTGCTTACTGACTTGTTAAAACTGACGCAGAGCCGCCATTTTTCAAGATTTCAATCAATATTTGTTAGCAACTGAGATACAAAATAGCCCTGCCGATAAAGGTCGACGCCAACGTCGTCGGCATCCAAATGCAGGCCGCTTCTAAACGGTATTTTTGGAAAATTATGGGGGAAGCATGTGTTCAGCAGTGGACGTCCTACGGCTGAGATGATGATGATGATGATTGCTAAGGTTAGGATTATTAGGTTACAAGTTAGATAGTTAGATTGTACAAGGTTTACAGTCTAACGGCAACTTATTAAAACAATCAATTCTGTTTACTATTAAAGTTCAAAATTTTAATTATATAATAAGTGTGAGCCTCTCGGAGGGAGTAGTGGGTGGGGGTGTTTTCCCCCTCCGTCCTTTGAAGGTAACTTATTTTAAGATCGCTGCCAGAAGTTTCTCTGTTGATCTCGCTGTCACTGTTGAAATAGGAGTGAATATACTGACTTCATAGTTTATTCACACCCACTCCAATTTAATACTTTCTAATTATAGCATTTCATGCGCAATAAACGTTAATCAACTTTACTAGGACCTAACTTATCTGTGGGCAGTGCCGCGTATCTCATTGAACCGTTTACTGTCACTTAATGGAAAATGTGTCGAGATTACGAAACTATTTGAATAAACCGAAGTATTTATTGCGACCTGTTCGATTATTTTGATAAACGTAAGTACGTGTAATTATTCAGAGACTGTATGAGATTGTGTGTTGTAATGTAAATAAAATATTTAAAAAAATCTTGATTACAATATACCTAACAAGTATCTGCGGGCGACTTGGTTCGCGTGGAATAATATTATCACAATCCACCGGTAAATACCCGTTGAATCGGATAAAAATAACCTATGTGTTAATTCCGGGTACATACTATCTCCACTCCAAATTTCGACCAAATCCGTTCACCCGTTTTTGCGTGATTGGGTAATGAACAGCTGTATTTATACATCCAAACTTTCACATTTATAATATAAGTTCGTCACTTGTGACGAAATGCGTCTGTTCTATGGAGATGTTACCACTTAACATCAGGTGGGCCTCTTGCTTCTATCGTGTCCTAATAACATTTAAAAACCTAAAAAGATTGATTACAATCTGTATAGGTAGGCATACATATGTTATAATTAAATCGATGCATTATTAGCATCGATGATGATTCCAGAATAGGTCTCAAACATGACTGAACAATTATCAAATCACATAAATAGGTGCATAAATACCAACATGAAACCTTTAAGGGTTCGGCAGAGGTGTCAACTTTGCCAGCATTATTCATAGAAGTGGCTGCAAACTCTTTAATTCCAGTCGTGTAAAGTGTTAGAGATCTGCCACTCCAATCTCATTGCAGTCCACCAACACCTTGAGACTGAAAAACTTGCTTAGGTACCTATTTGTTCAGAAACGTCTGATCTACGTTTTAGCCTACATATCTCACCAAGTTTACCCTGGTAGGTTTAACCTGAAGCATTTTTACAAACCTATACAATCTGGGTGTTAAGCAATCACCAGGCTCACAGCTCTTTATGAGACAGCGGATGCGAAACAACAGCGGTACATTTCAGCCTAACTTAGTGTTACTGACTCTAAAAGGGTCCGTCTGAAGCCGTCATTAGAACTACCATAGAACCGTTTCATCGCTTTCACGGAGCTATAGATTTTAGTAGTCATCTAGTTCTTAACTTCGCTATTTCTAATTGATCGACCTTTTTAAATACATATCGCCGTATCCATTATGGATTAGAATTACAACTCCACCATCACCATCCCCATTTCAATATGGAGTTGACATCGGCAATACACCTATCGCTACACCGTACAGTTCTGAAATGAAACTTCTTGCAGTCTTCTGTTTTTCCTCAGCTCTACAATCTAGGCATCTTCACGGTTACAGTAAATATACGAGTAGATAGTTTCTACTTAGATAGACGTGCTCCATTCACGGGTTTGGGTCCCGGGACGTCTCGTGTCTTAAAGTCCCGGGACTTTTCGTAATTTTAGTTGTCTCGTGTTCCGGGACTTTTGGGTAGAGACTCGAGACGATAAGATCGTCTAGACCAGTAAAAGTAGCCGTTTTTTTAGTCAACCTCGAACTAAATTTCTTATCCACCATTTTTTCATAAGGTTTAGGGTCAATTACTGGTCATTAAATCACAAAAAGCTGACATGCAGGTGGAGCTTCATCGCCATCTTGAATAAAGCTTTTTGACGATATCTCGGAAACTATGCATTTTAGGGCAACAGTTACTTACACCATTATTGTGGAGAATATAATTTTCCATCTTTTATTTTCCGTTAACATTTTTGTAAAAGTCACCGTTCACGAGCTCATGTATTAAACCGGTTTTTCTAATATCCATACTTGTTGAATTATACGAAGTTTTATGCAGAAATGCCGAAGCTCGGCAGGTGAAACGGCAGCTCAAAGAAAAATAATTAAATTAAAGATTAGATACTAAAATTACTAGATAATAGACAATTTAATAAGAATTAGTATGATTTTTGACTAATTTCGTTTTATAACTTTAAGATTTAACTGCTTAAAAGTGAATCTGTATGTGATTAACAGAAATAAACAAAGCTTTATTTTCTGTTCAATAAATGATTTATACATAAATTGTTTTTTTAACAAGATTCACCAGAAATTAACTCAATTAAAAGTTCCTCCACTAAAAGATTACACTTACAAAAAAAACAATTCTTCTAACGGGACTTTGATTGTAGACTGTCTCGTGTCCCGGGACTTTGAAATTGTTGGGAATTCCCAAACCCTAATTCACAGCCACACCATCGTTTACCGTCAGACGAGGTCGTAGGAAAACGTAGACTTAAAGTAAGAAAAAACTTACGCAAAAAAATTAAGTAGGTCTGACTTCAAAGCCAAAATACTGACTAAACCTAAATAATTCTACCGCCATAGGTCTCAAATTGCTTTTTCGGCTACGTCCTGCCCACGCAGTAAACTAACGAAAATAGCAACGACGTCGTGGGATACGTTTTTGGCAATGTAATGAAAATTTAAATTCCAGTTTTATTACAGTCTTTGTAAATAACAGAACTTAAAAATATGAAGCATAGCTAATATACATTTAATTTATGTTTTTTAATAATAAGATCTATTAATGATCGAGCAAAGCGTCTCTGTTTTAACTGGCCAAATGTACATTAATCTGTCCGTATGTTTGTAAGGTTGTATGTACGTCTTTTTGTACAGGTAGCATTTTTCAATCAATCTTGACAAACCTGGTATGCATGTTCTACTATTGAATAACATTGTTTGTCGTTGGCGATTTTTAGTGGAGGGGTGTACTTTTCCTTTAGGGGGAGTTTGCGCTGCAGCGCTATTTACCGACTAATTCGTTCATCGATCCGTGGTACGATCGCGGAGTTCTACTCTTATTCTGGTCGATCCATGGGCAATTTTTTTTTGCTCTTGTTCTTTACATTTTGGATTAATTTGGTACACATAATATTAGACACCTTAAATTAACAAAAAATTCGAATATGAGCATAATTGTTCCGCGATAATAGGTTGTGAAACACTGCGAAAAATTGCCGCTGATAAGTCTATGTACTCACGAGGCCTAATGTTCGCAGAACTACTAGAAATTGTATTCACATAATTACAGTCATAAAATTATAAATACTTAACGCTAGAAATTATTTTGTTACAAGATGTAACCAGTGAAACAGTCCCCTACGTATTGACCCCTGAGTCAGGGGCCTGACCAAATCTGCCGCATTGCCTTGCTGGACGGCTACATCCTATGCCATACACTCAGATTATAAAACAAAAGGCAGATGGAGCGTACCGAACACGCGAGCGTCCCCACCAAAGCGAATACAAATTCAAAAGCAAATAAAAACCCGCGCTAGTGCTATACGCGACTTGTCCGAAGCAACACGTTACGACTGGTTCGTAATTTTAATGTAAAACATGCCGTCTTGTGTTACTAAACACTGTAAAAGTTGTTCCCAAAAAGAAAATAAAGAAGATGGAATATCCTTTCACAGATAACTATTAATTATTTGGCTTATATAATTTTTAATCAACATAATAACTTTACATGTGACTCGGAACACAAAACTTCGACAGTCATTCGCTTGTGTTGCCAGTATTTATTTAAATTAGTTAGCCGTTTTATTGGTAAAACTACATTTAGAAGGTCTAGGGGTTAGGGATGTAACGAAAGTTTGTTTTTTAATATCGCAAATGCGAATATTTTTTTATAAGTTTCGCTCGCACGGTTTTTTTCCAAAAAACCTCAAGACTTATTACTTATTATGCCAGGTTTTTAATAAAGTTGAAAATGTGAATATTTGTCTCGTTCGCACCATTTTTAGGGTTCACAAAAGGTAAAAAGGGAACCTTTATAAGATCACTCTCTTGTCAGTCTGTCTGTCCGTGTGTCACCACCGATTTTCTCAGAAACGGGTGGACCTAGCAAGTTGAAATTTATACCAGATATTGAAGTCTATAGTCTATAGTGTATAAAAATCAAGGTTAGTCTTTTTCGCGAAATCGTGTAAGTACCAAACTTTACCTTAATTTTCAACTTTTTTTATTTTTCGGTATTTTCCCTTTACTTGTGCTGTAGACCTTACATTTAGCCTAAATTGACAAGTCTGGGTCAACCGGAAGTACCCTATAGGTTTTGGGTCGAATACCCATAATATGGTAGTTCCCGTTGACCTAGAATCACTAACTTTGGCAAAAAGCTAGGTCTTATAGAACAAATAAAGGAAAAAATATTTATGGTCCCCCTACTCTAATCTCCAAAGTCTGTGAAGAGAAAAATCTAAAATAATTTGTTACCTACAAATTTGTTCGGAACCCGATATGGGCGAGTCCGATGGAATGTTCTGTATGTTAATCTAGATTTAAAACTACCTGTGTGCTAAATTTTATCCAAATCAGTATAGTCGTTTTTGCGTGAAAGAGAAATAAACATCCATATACGTACTTCCATTCTCACAAACTGTCGGATATATGTGTAATTATTAGAAAAGTAGGATACTATTAAAATATTAAACAAAAACAATTAAACAATGAATTGTGATATATTTACCGAACCTTCTTTATTTATTGTAATTTATTTAGTTATTAATAACTATTATTTTATCCTTATATTACTATAGTACTGTATGTTATAAAATAACGTTTATCTTTCCAATATTATAACAATTTGTTACAAAAATAGGAAGTTAATTTTTCAATATCTGGTAACTGTACACGCACACAGATGCACGTGTACGTACAGTGCAGTGGCTCGTTGTCACGCACACATAACTATAGAGGTGGCGACACTCGCGAGTTCGGCGCGCTCCATCTGCCCTGTGTTTTATAATCTGAGGCCATACATATTTATGCAAATTTTCAGCGTAATTAAACAATGGATATAGTCGTTAATTGTTATTATGAATAAAAAGCTCCCAATTGTAATTATATATAATATATAAATTATAAATAAATAAGGTTGTAAATAGTGATGAAATACTATAAATACTTAGTAGCAGTAATAGTAGTAATAGAAAAGTATAATGCGTAGATACTAAAACATCATCCTGCTTGTATTAATTCTGAGAGCCATGGTGATTATTCAAATCTGGCGCGTTGTCTTAGTCTCTACTTTCATTTACCAGACTCTACCACATGAGTTTTAACTTTCAAAACACTGTTTGGCCTACTTTGGTGTAGAGTTATTACTAACAACTTTACTCTGCCGAAAATCTTATGTCCAAATACTACACATCATCCGAGTTGTTAATGCTAGCAGGCACATGTTTATTCAAAAGTGGCGCGTTATTAGTGTCTCTAATTTTGATGGCTAAGCTCTACCACATTATTACTACCTTTCGAGATACTGTTTGGTCTACTTTGGTGTAGAGTTATCACTAACAACTTTACTCTGCTGAAAATCTTATGTCCAAATACTACACATCATCCGAGTTGTTAATGCTAGGAGACATAATGTTTATATATAACTGTCACGTTATTAGTGTCTCTAATTTTGATGGCTAAGCTCTATCACATGATTTCTACCTTTCAAGATACTGTTTGGTCTACTTTGGTGTAGAGTTATCACTAACAACTTTACTCTGCTGAAAATCTTATGTCCAAATACTACACATCATCCGAGTTGTTAATGCTAGGAGACATAATGTTTATATATAACTGTCACGTTATTAGTGTCTCTAATTTTGATGGCTAAGCTCTACCACATGATTTCTACCTTTCAAGATACTGTTTGGTCTACTTTGGTGTAGAGTTATCACTAACAACTTTACTCTGCTGAAAATCTTATGTCCAAATACTACAACATCATCCGAGTTGTTAATGCTAGGAGACATAATGTTTATATATAACTGTCACGTTATTAGTGTCTCTAATTTTGATGGCTAAGCTCTACCACATGATTTCTACCTTTCAAGATACTGTTTGGTCTACTTTGGTGTAGAGTTATCACTAACAACTTTACTCTGCTGAAAATCTTATGTCCAAATACTACAACATCATCCGAGTTGTTAATGCTAGGAGACATAATGTTTATATATAACTGTCACGTTATTAGTGTCTCTAATTTTGATGGCTAAGCTCTACCACATGATTTCTACCTTTCAAGATACTGTTTGGTCTACTTTGGTGTAGAGTTATCACTAACAACTTTACTCTGCTGAAAATCTTATGTCCAAATACTACACATCATCCGAGTTGTTAATGCTAGGAGACATAATGTTTATATATAACTGTCACGTTATTAGTGTCTCTAATTTTGATGGCTAAGCTCTACCACATGATTTCTACCTTTCAAGATACTGTTTGGTCTACTTTGGTGTAGAGTTATCACTAACAACTTTACTCTGCTGAAAATCTTATGTCCAAATACTACAACATCATCCGAGTTGTTAATGCTAGGAGACATAATGTTTATATATAACTGTCACGTTATTGGTGTCTCTAATTTTAATGGCTAAGCTCTACCACATGATTTCAACCTTTCAAAACACTGTTTGACTTACTTTAGCGTTGAGTTTTCTCTAATAACTTTACGCTGTCGAAAATTATTATGCCAAATACTAAAACATATTTCTGTTGGTTACAATGTCAATTTTATAGAGCCATGTGTTTATTAAAATATTGATTATTATTGCACATAATAACTAATTTAAAAGCAAGGTACCAAAAATTCAAAAAATATTTTTCTAGCAATTTATACGAGTATATATTAAAATGCCAGAGTTGTAACAGTTATATTCAATTCCCATAGAGAAAGCACTTTTTGTTTTACCTGACTTGAAATTTATTCAGTGAACGTTTTCTGGGATGTATAATTTCGTTTCAAGTAGGTAGGTACTTTTCTAATGGAATTCATACATACACTACTCATGAAATGAAACCGCATAACCTGCTAAAGGTTAACATAGCAGTGGGCTCGCTCCGCTATTACATGGGATCAAAATGGAAAAAATTTTGAAATGTTGGTACTATATCTCTGCCATCCCCTGCAAGACTTTATAGACGTGATAGTAGGCATTAATATTATAATATTATAATGAGACCTTGATTCCTAGCTACAAACTAAATTTTATCAAAATTATTCTATTTGTTTCAGCATAATTAAGTGGGAAACACTTTAACATTGTTTACCAGATATTATTAATGAGATTAACTCAGATGTTTATTACAAGGATTATTTCTCAATAGTTACATACTCGTAGTTTAGTAACGGTGTAAGTTTACCTTCGTTTTTAAACTTCGTTGCTCGCATGCTTATGTACCTATGAAGTTATAAAATAGTTATAAATAATACCGACTAAAAAAAACAAAAAAAGATATTAAAAAATATTTAACTTCCGCTGAAAAGAAAACAATGATTTTGGCCCATTTGGGGGTGTGCACCACCCTCCCTCCCGCATAAAATGCTAATAGGAAGAATTCAAAATCAAATCGTCACAGGACAGTTTATAAACACCCGACTTTTTTCCATCCTCAAGACGATCTTTACCATTACAAATATGACGTAAGTTCTGGTCTGTTCGGAAGGCCACGTGGATGTTATTTTCCCTGAGTATGTTGGCAATTTTTTGTGAGACGGGGCCTATGTAGGTCAAACTACCCACATATTTGTTTATTTTTTCCGAAGGGCAAGCACAAAGCAATGAACGAACCCTATCTCGCTGCTTATTTTGAATTAGGCGATCGACTATTTGCTTACTGTAACCGTTAGATGTTGCCATTTGGTAAATTATATTTAGCTCTTTTTTGTAGTTATCTGTTGACAGAGGTAGATAATCTATGAACATAGCAGCGAAAGGCTGCTAATTTGTGTTGGATGGGATGACAAGAAGAAAAAGGTATAACTACGTCTGTGTGAGTCGGTTTTCGAAGAATTTGGAAATCCAGTTTGTTTTCGATTCTAGTTATGGTCAAATCCAGAAAATTAAGCGAATTGTTATTTTCTAGTTCCAGTTTAAACTTTATTTTGGGGTGGATATTGTTGAGTTTATTTACAAAAATATTAACCCGACGAAAAGTACCTGTCCAACAAATAATTATGTCATCAACATACCTATAATAAAACAGGATACGGGGTTCGTTCACCACATGATGTTTTTCAAAATCATCCATAAAACGTTCAGCCATTAATGGACTTAACTGGGATCCCATAGCCAAACCATATTTTTGAGAAAAGTACTGATTATTAAAACTAAAGTAATTTTGTCTCATACACACCCCAGTCAAACCAAGAGATCATTAACTTCTCCAGGATGTAACCGTTGTCTCTCGAGGTGACCTTCTAAGATACGTAGGCTTTCTTCGTAGGGAACATTAGTGAAAAGGCTGTCTACATCAAGAGGCAATAATTTAGCACCGGAAGGGATGTCAACGTTTTTAATTTTATTTATTAAATCTAGACTGCTTTTTAAACTGTACTTAGGTTTGAAACATGTCTTGGAACATAAGAGAATGTTAAGATGTTTAGCCAATTTGTACGCCGGAGCGTTAATGTAAGAAACAACCGGACGAATGGGAATATTTTCTTTATGAGTTTTGGGTAAACCGTATAAAAGAGGGGACCGTGGATTCATTGGGATAATAGTTTTAAGCACCCCTGGAAAAATGAAGAACGCGCTCTTAACTGCATCTTTCACCTCTGATGTGAACTTTTTATTAAGATCCGAATTAAGACGTTCAAATTCCTCACCTAGGATAACGTTGTTAACCTTTTGGTTATAGACATTTCTATCCAGAATGACAACACTATTACCTTTATCCTCTTTTGAAACAACTAGATAATCTTGATTGAGTCTATCCAGCAATGAACGATAAATCCGATGCTCTGAAAGAACCGAGGTATTAAAAGATGAAGGTTTTTTAATATGAACTGCCACCTGATGTTTAACGGCGATATCCTGTTTACTCCTAACACAAGCAATTTCCGAGTCTACCGCTAATGTTTCGAGGGATTTTTGAGACACCCTTGGCGTTATTATATAAGTTATATTTCAGACCTTTCTCTAACAACGAGAGCTCTGAAGGAGGGAACTGAGTGTCACTTAAGTTTTCAACACGAGGGTGAAACAAATGAGCATGAGTTTGTGTGTCAGAATTAACATTATTAACATGGCCGTTTTGAAATAACCTGTCCAGTTTCCTAGATTGTGTCAAATATATTTCATGTGCGGCCAAAGATGCTAATTCCCTAGCCTTGTTATCCAGAAGATCAAACTCTACGTTATGTATGTTGAAACTCAACTCTGAGTGTAACACCTTCAGGTGAAGTTTCAAATTATCTCTTACTGAAAACCAATATCTACCTTCTTCTTCTAACCAAATTTTTTTAGCTTTAGTAACCGCTATACAGCTAGCCCGACTATGCGTGTTGGAACGTAAGTTAATATAATTAGGTATGACATTTAACTGTTTACAACGTTGATTGAACCAAACATTTTGAGCAGCTAAACGATGAAGTCTAGTCAATTTGATGTAAAATTTTGCCTGTTCAGCTATACTTGCCGACTTCAGATAATTTATTGATTCAGGCGTTACTTTGCGGAAATCCATTATCAAAACACGATATTAAAAAATATTTAGTGACACTTCCACTGAAAAGAAAACAATGATTTTGGCCCATTTGGGGGTGTGCACCACCCTCCCTCCCGCATAAAATGCTAATAGGAAGAATACAAAATCAAAAACACACAAGAAACCCCAAATACGGACGGACAGACAGACAGACAGACAGCAGAGTCTAAGTAATAGGGTCCCGTTTTACCCTTTGGGTACGGAACCCTAAAAAACCAGTGTTAGCGATATTTAATTTTTTTAGCCCAAACCTGGCCCGATCGTCCGCGTGTTAGTCTGGATATAGGTACCTACGTAGTTTAAAAAGCAGTTTGCGGGTGTTGTGGCAGACTTATATACACTGTACAGAAGTCTTTAGTGAGAGAGGGGTTGTTGATTATTTCATTGATTGACAATACGTTTAAGGATTCCACTGGCAGACATAAGAATTTTGCAATAATAATGTTGTACTGTGTCAAGATTTTGTATTTAAATATATAGTTCTTTTCCTGCAGTGTCGTATTTTCAAACCATCAAAATAATCAAAATAAAAAAAACTAGTGATAGCGATAATCTAAGGAATAGTTATTTTATTTGATGTTGGTCCATAACATAAGTAAACTTTAAATTTTTCGCAGTAACAGTAACAGTTTCATTATATAACTTAGTTTCAGTCGTTACACTACTAAAGTATAATTGAAACCGCAAAATGCGTGTAAACTCGCCCGTGAATGGTTGAACTTTTGTTCAGTTGCGTATTTTAAACATTAATTGCTGTATTCAATGAAACTGAAATTTCGCAATTTTAGATTCCTTTTTACTTTTTCAATACCAACCCTAAATAGCGATATGCACCAAAGGAATAAAACATTATCTTACGACTTACGACACATATCTCATATCGATTCGGATACGCGAAAGGCAAAGATAACTTTATCACCAATTTGAATTCTCTACTTTTACTGTGAGTCTATAAAGCCAAGTGTACTAAAAACAAAGCACACTATTAGAATATAAAGCTTTAAAGATATATTTTAATAGTTTAGGTTAAAAAGGCACATTATTTTTTCCTTTAAATGTGTACCTTTATGGGCACTAAACGCTGAATAAGCCACACGCACATAGTACTAGCGTTTGATATAAAACTATTATAGTGCCACCAACTTATCTGTTCAGGTGGGAAGAACTGGAACTACAGTATACATTCATACATACCTACTAGCTTTCGCGTTTATAATATTAGTAGGATTTTATTTGCAGAATTTGCAGAAAGAGTGGTTTGAAAGACTGCCCTGTTTTGATTCTCTTTTTTCTTGGTTTATTCTTAGGTGGCAATACCAAATTCTCCACTAGCGACGCTTTCATCTCAAGATAAGATGGTAGGACTGCTTGTACATTTTGGACGTCTCAATACCCGCTAACAATAGAAGCTGTCATACATTACCTAGATATATTTGAATTTTCCTGGATTCGTGTTTTTTACGAGCATATTTTTTTAATATTACAAAATCGCTAAACGCAGGAAATGTTTCGTAGAGTTTCGAGATTTACATTCAACAGCCTTCCCGACAACCCAAGTCCTAAGTTGATGTTTTACGACTTTTACGTAGTACTAGGTTTTGCATTCTCTTTTGTATTTGTGTGTATTGTATGTAGGTTCCCACCAGGCCAGCCTGGCCACCTTTTTTATTTTTTTAGTTAAATCAAATCAAATTATTTATTCTTTATAGGCCTACGGGGGCATTTACAATTTGTCATTTTACATTTATTTTTTCCTAAATCTACAACCGGATCGGAACGAGACCACGACTATGAAGATCCGACTAGAAACTCAGCGGACTTGTCGTTTTACAATTTTGTATCGGTTAGTGTGATAATAATGATATGCTGAATGATATCAAACATGAAATACACGCAATATACACATACAAATTAATCATGGTCTGATTATTATTTTTATTAGTAAGGTAGTATAGAGTCGGTTGCAATAATATTTATCTTTTTCTTTCTCTGAGGTTTCCGCCAGTTATTCGTCATACGCGGGTAGACCTATTCATCCCGATTGCAATCGATAGTCGTTTTCTCACTGCGACGTCACTTCAATTGAAAACGTATTCTAATAAAATTTTGTTAAATTAGGTACTGAGATCTCAAAAAAGTTTAAAATATCTAAGTTCTAAAAGCTGTAAATAGTTACTAAGTATTTTGCTTTCGGGGACCAAATGGTTTTCAGTACCTAAGAATTTATGCATTATTCTGACAATATCCACTGAAATATTGCTTTAGTTGGCAAATGTATTCGACAGTGGAAGAAATAGAGCCTCGAGCGAGTGCTTAAATATCGGCTGTATTGTATTTGTGTTTTTGTAGCTGACACTGATAGTGTGGCGACCCACATTTGTAACAAATAGGCTCTCAATCTGCCAATACGAGATTTACCTGCAGAGTTTGGTCATGAGATAACGATATGAACGCACGGTGCTATATATTATATACCTATAGGTATACACGTAAAATTTGAAAACATTTATGCCGACTTCCATTCCATTCAGTTATTGGAGTGTATCCAGAAACTACTGGACAGAATTTGATAACTTGTAAATGGGACCACACGGGTTTCTGCTTTCAAACAAAAAAAGATTTGGAGAGATTTTGGGAATCGGTTCATCCTATCAAAAGCTATGGAGTAGAGAGTACAAACTTAAAAAAAAAAATACTGTCGTATTGATTACCTCCTCCTTTTTGAAAGTCGGTAGAAAAGGAGCTCTTTATGACGTTAAAAAAGACTTTGCCTTCTGATTCGTACTGTTCGACTACAATAACCAACCTACAGTGACAACTTTGATAGATGACCGCGAATTTCATTTTTTTACTGAGCAGTTTTACCGTTGTTTGGAAGGCTCGGTATACAGTTTACGATTTACGGTCCCAGAATACAGTAGTTAGAGCATTTCGAACACCTTCGGCGATCTAAAACTCGGGGGAAAACTGTCAAAAAGTAACAAGTCACAAGATAAGCAAAAAGATCCATTTCTAGATATAGGATTCCTATATCCAGAAATTGATCTTTTTAGGAATAGTTAATAGTTAGCCCCGGGTTAGCCCTAACTAAAGTTGGCCATCGATGTGTTGATGAGAATTGCATAAGGAACATTTAGTTATGTACTCGTATATGCACTCATATCGTACCGACCATACCTATACTTAATAAGATGTATAGGGTCAATAAGTTCTTGACTTTCAGAAGATACGCAGAGTGGTTGGCTCAACCCGAATTAGTTATTGCAATTCTATTTTAATATTAAGTAGAATTAGCAAGAAAGTTTTCGTGTTTAAGTTGGATTGAGTTTTGTTAAATTTGAGTTTTTTGGAGGGTAAATAAATATTTAGAATTGGATAACGTTAAAATACCTTCTATAATTAATATAAAATTATAATATTACATGTATAAAAATGGTTTATTTTAAACGTACCTTCTTAACAGCTAAATATTATTAGAAATATTAAGTATTATTGGTACCACAGAATAAATTATAGTTAGTAGGTAGATGCTACTTCTTACAAAAAAATTACCTAAAAATTTTCTTATTTCAACACTCAAAGTACGAAATAACTTGTCGAATAAATACCTCCTTCGACAACTTATTTCACACTTTTTTGTGTTGAAGTCGGTTCCATTTTTGGTAACATTTTTTTCACCATTTATAGTGACATTTGCTACTTACGGGATCGATTGTCATTAACCGTCAATTACGATATCATGAAATTAAAAAAAAACGTTTAAGTTACTGGATTGTAACTCAAAAACCGCTTATCCGAATTTAATTAAACTTAAATGGGACCACCTCGGAAGTATAGTATATATATATATATAGTATACCAAACAAACAAAGAATTATCAAAATCGGACTACTCTGTAAAAAGTTATGCGTGATCATACATAAAATATACTCGTCTATTTGAGAACCTCCTCCTTTTTTGGAAGTCGGTTGAAAATGTATCTTAAACTGTTACCACTTTTTCTGATAGCGCACAAAGGCTGGAAATGACGGGTTATTCCCTTTGTTTCCTTATTTTTTTTACATTGACTTATCCTTATAATAGTTACGAACAAAATTAATTTGGCTTAATGATTTTGGCACATTTTAAAGCATATAAGCATAATAATTGTTAAGCATAATATTCTAAAGCCTAAATTTACTTACGTCTAATGATATCTAAGCATAATTAGGAAAACCTAATTTTTGGAAAGCAATACCTACTTCAACAAGTCGCTTAGTTTGAAAAAACAGAGTTCCTTATTTCATCAGGACATATTTTGGAGAGGAAATTTATCCCCAAAAGTACTGCGTTATATCCTTATCGAGGTGTAGGTTTGCTTTATTCTGGTTGAGTGGTCACCATTCCACCTAACGCTCCTCCTCGCTTCGCTCGTCGTCGCACCTATCGTGACTGTGCTATGGCTAGATACTCCGCTACGTTTTGTGGGAGTAATTCTTTTGGAATATTACGAGTACCTATGTTCTGCCGAAGCAACGACTTGTCTAACTATGTTTTTCGAAGTAAGCGACTGTCGAAGACTGTTGAACGTGTCGAAATTCAGAGGTACACCATAGACGAATAAACAATATGCCTTATAACTTTATGCAAATCAAAATTGAGACAAAATCCCTGAGCCCATACTACATACCAGCCACCAGCTACTACTAGAACGTACTTAAATAGTATGCAAAAAAACAATAATGATAAAATATTATTATGAAAAAAAAAAAAATGCGTAATCCAAATTTTTTTGTCCTAGTTTATTTTGGCGTCCTTATGCCAAAATAAACTAGGACAAAAAAAATTGCCGGAAAAAAAAAGGAATCCAGTTTTATTTAGTTTCTAATAGTAAGTAGGTAAACATTTTTGAAAATAATAATAATGAGTCTATGTAATCATTTTAAAAGGTAAATTACTTACATAGAAATATATACAAAGGAAATAACCAGTTGACCTACTGTTCTAGCGAGCCAATTTGTGCAGGTTTCGATAGATTTAGATCTACGAGTATGTCTGTGTTAAACATCATTATACTTATATATAATACGAACCACCCGCCTAATTCATAAATATCCATCTAACCGTAAGGCGTTCGTAAGTTTTCGTCGAACACTCACCAAACGCAAAGTGGCTTGCTTCAGTTCGGTGGATAAAGCCGTTTCATTATATTTCTAAATATATAGTAATTCATAATATGTGTGGGTATTAAATATCAAACGATGATGGATTAAAGGAGATAACTGAGATCGAATGTTCAAATTCGTTAAACACCCACGCCACCGGTGTCGGAAATTGGGATTTTTTACTTTATGAAAGTAAAAAAGACCTTAATTTGTGATCAAAATAAATAAAAACCTAAACATCTTCACAATTTTTATCTCATAACTTGAGTTATATCTGTCATCTGAAGAATGCTCCATAAGTATAGCTGTAATACAAGTTAATTCATGTGAGTAAACACAAGTAAGTACATACTTACTTGTGTAAGTCTACACATGTAGAGTCTGTGTCAAGAATATAAGTGTAGTATTCTTGATAAGGGGCTCTTTCAGAACCTCGGTGGGAGCGCACTCGGAGTGCAACTTTTCGCACTAACGCCGTTCCGAACCTCAGGGAAAAGCACTCGGTTGTTCTAACTCGAGCGTTCCGAACCTCGGAGCGTCGCAACTTTTTAACCATCAAAATCGATCTGTAATCGGTTGCAACCCGCATCTGACATAACTTTGACCAATCAGACTACAACAAACTTCTTCTTCTCTTTTCTCAAAGAAAATTAGGTAAGGATCAAGTGATCTGTCAATGTCGAATTAGTCAAAGTCTATTTGAGGTTAGAAAACAACCGTACCTCAAACAGATGACAGACAAGAAAAAATTGACAACAAAGCGATAAAAGACACTGAAAGATATTGAAAGAGAAGAACGCTAATTCCAAAATAGAAAGTACGAATTAAAAAAATCAGATCGCAGAATGTTTTGAAAATAATAATTTTACTAAATCAGATGGGATACAATGTGAGATGTGTTTAATGTGGTTGCATGAAACTTGTACAATATTCAAAAACCATTGCATGAGATTCGGAAAAGTAAAAACCCTTGCTTCTGGTGATAATTAATGCTAATGCCAAAGTTATCTTTAACGTTAAAGTTTTTACCATCAATATTATGGTTGTTTTTTAATGGTTTTGTTAGAACACTATAACTTAATTTTATTATGTAATGTTGATTAGTTAAATATGGAACTCAATAAATAATAGACCAAATCTGGAATTGATATTAATTTACTTTTTATCTTATAAAATCATAGTGAGGCGTCTGTCCCCGCACAAGGCAAGTATCCCACTAATCATTTTTAACGTTAGGCAAGTATCCGGTACAGTAGGCAACTATCCTCTTTTTCAGAGGTCAAATAAAACAGGATTTACTAAAAACCTATACTAATTATGTTAACTAAAATAGGCTCGCATAAAACATAAGAATAGAGCATTTTCGAAAAGTAGGGCAACTATCCGGCTTTTACCCTAAATGGCGCGGTTAAATCTGTTGGATAATTTGATACTTTAGTAAAGTCTGTAATTAATATTATCTAAAGATCTAGTAGTTTGTTAAAATAACCCTACAGTATGTAATTTTAATATGAATATGATTTAAGTTTTTAAACTGACATGGTCACTAATGCAAGAATTAAATTTAGAAACGGGATATCTATCATGTATTGTATTTATTCTGAGCTCTCGATATTTCGAAACCGTTGCATGCGCCATGTTAACGAGTAAACTGAAGTATCTTCGGGTACGTATTGTTATGAGCAGACGAAACTGTTGATTTGACAGTCCAGATCAAATAATCTTAGGAGTGTCTGATACATGTGACACTACATGTAACATGTAATTTAATGTTAAAAGGTCAAAGTGAATGAAACTAACAGAAACATTTCTTTTGGTAGGTACCGAAAATGCTTGACTTCCTAAGAAGGACGAGCTTCTAAGTTAACAAATGATAAACGACAGTAACTTAGGATACCCGATTCATCAACGGAGCCTTAGAGCCTAAGCACACGGCGTATTTTATACGCGCAGACGAGACGCGTTTCACGAACGCACTTTTACGATGCCGTAGATGCCCAAAATTAGATTATTGCATTTGTATCAACTCAAACGCGCGTATAAAGTGATAAAAACGTGCCTGAGAATAGCGTTCTAAACACGTTTTTATCGCGTTTAACATGCGTTTGATTCGATTCAAGCGCGCGTAAATAGTGATGTAAAGGGGCGGGGGCGGGGCGTGTTGTCTCAATCGATGCCGTGCAGTCGTGGTCTAATTGAAACGGAGGTTTACGAGCGACTACAGCGCGTTTGTATCGCTGTATCTGCGCTATATTTAATACGCGCACAAGCGTTCGTGATACGCGTCTACAGCACCACTGATTTTTTTTACGTGTGCTTGGGTTACGAGGATGCGTCTGATTTTCGTTTGAAGCGCGTTAACGCGCGTCATCTGCGCCTCGTCTGCGCTGTGCGTAGGCTCTTAGCTACAAATATATACAAATATGAAATATTGGTAGTTCACGCTTTTTATGTTGGAACGAATTTAAAAAAAAAGTATACCCTTTTTTTTTAACACTCCACATACTCCAGGGTCCGTGCCTTTTTTCAACATAGCTTGAATTTTTTATTAAGATAATAAATTTGAGACGTGCAACATATAAAACCTAACTAGGGAACTTACAATTTTTTTTTATTACAACTAGAAATAATGATTAAACTACACTCAAACTACTACTACGAGTACATGTTTGTTCTAAGATGGTGTGAGCACTCGTCGTAGACCAGACGTGTCCACAGACATCACCCCTTCACGAGTTGACGCATGTGCCAGCCATCGCCTTCCTTACCATTTCCGAGAGAAGATGGCGACCCGCCACACACGTCGCCACCTGCCGACACATTTTCGTGAGCATGTCTGCCTCGAGTGCCTACACCCTTTGTTAAATAAATTAACAAGAAGATGAACAAAGAAAAAGCAAGAAAACCAAATTTACAGTCACATTAAAACAAGAAGAGTCAGTAATGACGAAACAAACAAACAAAGATTGTTATGGTCCCACTATGCGCTGACGCAGGGCCTCCATCACCACGCTATTACGGTCTCAGATGGCCAACTTGGCTGGCTTGTTCACTCGCAACCATCGCTTGCCTCGCAAACTGTCCGATGGCATCATTCTCGTCGTCGACGTAGTAGATAAAGGTCTTGGTGTCCCGGGAAACCGCAACGACTGCGTGCGGGACCCTCTCGTGCAGCTTCATCTTGCCTTTTGTATTTATTACCAGGACTGACTCGTACGTCAGTCCCTGCGCCTCGTGAATGGTTAGGGTGCGGGATCCCTCTCCCTTTCCATAGCCCTGGCTGGTCAGGGTCTTCTTTTCCTCTTGAATGTGGACCAGGAAAGGGGTGTTTGGGAGGGATTTAGGGATATTTGCTTTCGTGTAACTCTCGACTCGCAGGGACCATAACCCTTCAAGAGTCGTTATATTATAACAATGAAATTTCTATTGTGTCTGGCCCTATGATGACCAACGACCTTTGATGGATTATACTGGGAGCTGAGGAATATATACCGGAGTATATTTCCCTCAGCGCATACGCCACATCCATTGGGTTCCGGTGCGTACACAACAACTCCTGGCTGATGTTCGTAACCAGCCTTAGATCGAACAGGTTCTCCCTATCTATATAAGGTAATTGATTGACGTCTCCGATGAGGAAAGTTCGCTAGCTCCAGACAGCTTAGAAGCCATTGCTATGGCCCCGAAATGGTTCATGAGTGCCTCATCCACCATTAGGCGCACGTAGCTCTCATTCTTTTTAATACCGTTTACTAAGACCGAGGCCATAGTGCGCACCTTGGTTTTCACCAGGTCTCCGATTCGGTGGGCTAGCTTCTCCCTCAGGTCTTTTGCTGTCTCTGTAGTTGTTGTTGCGATAACGTCCTTGTCCACATCGAAGTGTCTTACCACCCAAGTTGTTTTTCCGCATCCGGAAACTCCATTGACTACAGGCATGCTAGCCCGGGTGATAATCGTACTTGGCTTTTGTTTCTGGGTAGGCAAAAACTTATTCCCAACCTTTCCCTGCTGCTGTCAATGAAGAAAGCGACGCCCCGAATGTGGATTCCAGGCTCCCCTTTCTCTCCATACGACAACAGCTGAGATAGCTGCGTGTTATTGGGAAGCTGAGTATGTGATTGTTGGGGTTGTGGGGTTTGTTTGGGAAGGGATGATATTGCCGTCCTGAATGATCTCTCCACTGATCGGCAGTTCGGGTTCCAGTATTTTCCTGTTCACTGTTGTTTCAAGATCATGCCGTGCGGTAATGAAGCGGGAACAATCTAAAATTATGTGACTTACTGTTTCTGGGATTTCGGCATCGCACTCACAGCTTGGGCTGTTCTTGAGCTTGAACCTGTAGAGATATTCAGAGATTCCACCATGTCCTGTCATTGCTTTCACCAGTATCGATGACAGTTTCATGGTTCTCGTCAGCCGGAATGCCAATTTGACATCTGGTAGAAACATTATCGTGACTGCGTCGGTGCTAGAGGTCTCGTACCTATCTTGCCAAATCTGGATGGTTTCCTCTCGTATCTTCCTTCTATCGTAGGACAGCGGAATTTTGTCGTAGTCTCGAGTCGTGCACTTGAGTGCCGCTGATTTCGCGAGCTCATCGGCTCTTTCGTTTCCAGCGGTTCCCACGTGCGCTCTCAACCAGAGCATCCGAATGTTTCTGCCTTCAGACTTAATCTTACCAATGTTTTCCTTTATGCTCTTCGCGAGGGGATGACTAGTTTGTGGTCTTTTGAGCAGATCGAGTGAGGACCTTGAGTCGCTAAGGATAGTAACTACTTGGTCTTTACTAATTTTTACTAATTCAGTCGCCTTATGGAGAGCATAAAGTTCCGATTGGAAGACTAAGCATTCAGGATGCAGCTTGAAGGTTGCGAACCTTATCTCTCTTTCTTCTTCCCACCAGGTTAATGCCGCACCAACTTGGCCCTCAATCTTGCTACTATCTGTGTAGATTTGGGGTCCGGTGATATGGCTGGTATCGGATTCGAGGAGCTTGTAATCTATGGATGATCTCGTGGACGGATGGTGTTGGTCCGCGATACTTCCATTTTCTTCGAGCTCCTTTCCCAGGGGAAGGTAGTCTATAGAGAGTTTTTTCTTGGCTCTATACAGGCTCATAGCTTCTTGGATCCTCAGGTCTATAAGCAATCCCGACAGAGCGAGAGCTGAGGTTAGCGAAACAGTACGATACGACCTACAGATTTTTTGGGCAAAACCTCTTTGTAGGGCGAAAAGCTGCTACCTATTCATTTCGAGATCCGCTGCTTGTCCCCACACAATTGCCGCGTAGGTCACTATGGGTTCCACCACTGAAACATAAATTGTTCTCGTTATCTCACAGTTTAGACCCCAAGTTACCTTTGCTGCACGCGCTAGCTGTTTATAAATATCCGCTGCCTTTTTGCATTGTGCGGGCACGTGTGTTTTCTAGGTGAGCTTGCGGTCGATCACTAGGCCGACCAGTTTCACTTCGTCTACGAGGTCAATTCATACTCTAGGCATGAATAAATTTGGGGTATCGTACTTCAACTTTTTCGTCAGCAGCATCGCGTTGGTCTTGTGCGGCGCAAAGTTGAGTTTGTTTTGTACTCCCCAATCCTTAACCATGTCTAGCACTGAGTTGACCTCCTGCTCCAAGGTGTCGGGTTCGCCTTTGAAGACGAAAACAACGTCATCAGCAAATGCTTGACAGTATACTCTCTCAGTTTCCAGTTTACGCAGCAACGAGTCCAGGGTTATATTCCAAAAGATCGGTACACCAATGGATCCTGGACACAACCTTTTGTAGTCCCTTTCTCGCATTCTGCCCTGGCATAGTTGACTGTGATCTTTCTGTCATGCAGGTATGAGCATACTGTCTTGTAGGTTTGATGGGCACCTCTTTTTTGCTAATTGATGTTTCAGGGCTGGCCACCATGCGTTATCGAAGGCGCCCTCTATGTCCAGGGAGACAAGGAGTACTTTCTTTTTGTTGTTCATTCCTTCTTTCACGTGCTCCAGCAGGTCATAGAGGGCGTCCTCGGTTCCACGTTGCCGACTCGGTCGGCCGACACCAATGGCACCTGCCATTGGAGTCGGCCGACCAAAAGCTTTTCGACGATTTTTCCTAGCACAGGCAGGGGTCTTATTGGCCGGTATGACTTGGGATGTGTATAGTCTGCCGTGCCAGGTTTCCGTAGGATGATGACGTGCGCCTTTTTCTATTGCTTCGGTAAGTATTTGAGCAACAAACATTTGTTTGCTATTGCCATGAATACTTCCCTGTCGCTTTGGATTGCTGCGGCACATATATCGGCAGTAAGCCCGTCCGGTCCCGGGGCTTTCTTTGGATTCAGCGCTTGAATCACTGATTCCAGTTCTACCGAGGGGAACGGTGGGTCATCATCTGGCAGGACGGGTAGTAGGTCCTGTATGTTCTCAGATTTCCGAACGGCACGGTTGGTCTGTGCTTTCGGTGTCGTCGGGGTAGAAAGTCCTGGCTAGGAGCTCTGCGGATGCCTGCGGAGACATAGTATTACCATCGGTGTCCCTCAGTAGGATGTCCTTTTTTCCTTCTTGAGGTTCTCCTAATGACCCGGTATATCTTGTCCCACATGCTCTCTTTTCCTGAGTTGTGCAGAATTCCTTCCAGCTTTCTGTTTGAACTTTGTCGGCATTTTCTTTGTAGTCACTCCGAGTTTGATGGTACTCTTTAATTACTATTTGGACTCGATTCGGGGCTGCGTTTCTGATACGTCTTTTCTACCTGAGCACATCTCGTTTCATTTCATTAAGCCATTTCGTGTACCAGGGGGGAACTGGGTCCCTTTTCCGTTGGCCTAGCGTTGGGATGGTGTTTACGCAGGCTTTGTGGATACTATTCGTGTAGCTTGTGATGAAACTTTCGAGAGTCTCGGTGCTTTCGATTTCTCTCACAGAGGCTGGCGATATATTTTTCTCTTGTAGATACTTTTTTATGTTAGACGTGAATTCGGACCATTTTGCCTTCTTAGTGTTGTATTTGCGGGTCGTTATGGTTTCCAGTCGTTCAAGTCACCTTCCGAGGCGCTAAGTGAAGGTTATGCTGTAATGGTCTGATGTCGTAAGAGTACTGTCTATCTGCCAGTCTTTGATCCTTCCCAGGAGAGGTACGCTACAAGCCGTGACGTCTACTCTGCTTGTGTAAGCTCCCTCCCCGGTAAGTCTCAAAGGTTGGTTCGTCTCCCTCCCGTGTTGAGAACCTGAAAGCCCATTTCCTCGACAAACGCGCCGTAGGCCTTTCCTCTTGTATTTTCCTCTTTGATTCCCCACCAATGGCCCCAAGCATTTACGTCCCACGCGACTATGATGTTTTTAGTCGCTAGTTTCCCGCAGAATGCTTTGGTTGCTCGTAATACACAGTGATCAATCCAAGCCGCAGGTCTTTATTGACCAATAGGACTGCTGCCTTCGTCTCGGTTACAAGCTGGGGGTCGTGGATTACCTCCAGCTTGTCACTGAAAACTATAGTAGGTATACCCTTAAAGGAGGTGAATTCAATATTTTTTTGTAGCCTTGTATGCATAGACCAAGCGAGCGAATTGAAGTTGTACTACTGAGCTGGTGGGTCAGCCTAGCTAGTATTCATAATAGACGCAATAAGTTTGCTTTTCTATATAATAATATTATTATAATTATATCGACAAGCGTAGATAAGTAACGCCTACCTATATTGTAAGGATTTCATACTTTTCATGGGTCTATGTCAGAATACCCAAAATCGATACCTCTAAGATAAAATGAGACTAATAAAAGTCACCTAAATACGTCTTGATCTACTAGAAAGCTGTAATTAGGTTAGACTAATTCAATACTATGAATAAAATACAATGTTTATTTCTGCTAATCTGAAGGCAAGTATGGAATAATTTATTTCTATGGCAAATCACTGATAGCTCTTAATAGGTACAGGTGCTCTTCTAGTATGATTCAAATATTTATTTCTTCGATTGATTTCGCGTGATCACCGCGTAACAGATTATTGATTTCATGGATGGAAGCGTACCCTAGTTTCTAAATTGATACAATTATGAGAAAGCGTTGTTTATTCGCTTTTCAGTCTGGAGCAAATGGACAAGCCACTTTAAATGACTAAGTAGGTTCAAGCATTTCATTAGTCATCAATATTGAATATAATTTATCACAATAGTTTTGTAAGTGCTGAGTTTTACGTGGGTAAGTTTAATCAATGCCACTTTTGTCTCCTTCTCCTTATTCACTCCTATTTCGCAGTATGAAAAAATCAGCATTTTCCGATGGAAGCAAGCAGGCCTTTGAAATGTTTAAAGATTTTTAACAAGTGGCGCCATCTCTGTTCCTAAGTGGTGAATGTTGTGAATTTTCCTGTCAAATCGTTCATTTTGGTATTGACAACTGTGGAAAACCTACTTACGTCAAATAAAGCAGCAAAAAAATTGTCACAGTATAATTCGTCCTGGGAAGTACTGCCACCATACTGTCGTTATAAGTGACAACGTGAATGCATCTGTTAAAGGCGGAGGTAATCGCTAGACCTCGTACTTGTTCCGTAACCCAATCACATAAAAAAACACATGTAGGTAGGTTCACAAATTGGCTTCTAAAATGAACGCTGCGCTTTGTATGGATTATGGATCAGAGAATGTGAACCTCTATAATATTATTGTATAAATTATGTAGGAATATAAAAACCTTCCTTTTTGTGTCTCTCCTATTACTTATTCTGTGTCTCTACGCGGGACAATCCGTCAATGTCACATTTTGCGAATCCCATCTCTGAAGAAGTTTCATAACAATACTGCTATACGTTGTTGACTTGAATAGGTAAATATACGAGGTTACCCATTCTTATCAATCATCCTTGCACGAGCGGTAAATGCTAACCATATAGTTCAGGTGTTTTAGTATGTTTATGATTTGATTTTGATTTTTATAATTTATTATTCGGTGTTTTTCCTTTTCGTATCTTTATTAAGAACACATACATTTTTTTTGGTTGTTTTGTGATATTGTGGTGGTTTTTGGCGCCATGCATAAACTGAAAATTTATACAATTTTTAATAACACGTAATATTAACGACGTGTACGGGCGTCGGGCAGCCTAGCACTGCTTTCATAAACGCGGTTTATTATTGGGTCAATCGTTTAAAATCTGGAAATGTTGAGTTGAAGAACGTGCCTCGCGGTCGGCCGGTAGACATTGACAACACAAATTGAAGCCGATATGGGGAAATTATGGTGACTATCTGATAGAGCAGCGCCGGACTTGTACATCACAGCTTCATACCGAATGGCGCAACTTTAACGACAGATGTCTATGACCAAGAATTGCCAACAATGATGGAGAAGCTCGCAATTCAACGACCAAGACTGGTCAATGGTCAATCGCTATTCGCCATTTTTCTCCACGACAACGCGCGAGCTCACACTTCACAACAGACTATCGCAAAGCGACAAGAGTTACAGCTGGAAGCTCTCTGTCCCCTACTATACTCACCCGACCTATCCCCAACACGTTTCTACTTTTTTTAATTTAGACTAAGTACATTTAAGTGAGAAAAAATTCAACTTCGGAGAGGCGGTATACAAAACGCTTTCGCTGACTTCATCGCTTCCCGTCAGGGATAGTTCAACAGTAAAAGGATAAACAAACTGCCATCGAAATGCCAAAACTGTATAGATAATTTGGGCCAGTACTGTGGTCAGCTAAAGTAAAGAAAATAAAAACATATACATATTTTAAAAGTTTCATACAAATCTCCAATTTCATAGCTAAAAACCTTATATAAATATTAGTCAAATTGACGTCATCCTACAAATGCTTTTTTTTTTCTATTGTTAGCTACACTAAACTTTTCAACCGACGTTGATGAAATTTAAATGGGACCAATTTGAAAGTAGAACCGATCCGACATACTTAGAAGAAAATAGCCATTATACTTTTGGTTTGGTCTCTACCAAACGGAATCATCCATGCTTTTGGGTCACAAACGGCGACGAATCGAATGTATAACCACAGATACAAAAAAATCATACAGTTGAGAACCTTTTTATATTTTTTGAAGTGCTTAAAACTTGATAACTAACTTTATTTCATAATTTTTAGTTCGTGTGAAGTCAATCGAAAAATATCGTAATAGACTATTAATTTGTTATTTCCCAAAGTTATGTGAGTAATCAATATTATATCGTACCTAATTGCTTAGATATCAACTTTTACCATTGGCCATGTCATTGTCGAGTGAAATACCGCGCACTTTTCGCCTTTATGTGACCCATGTGGATGGAGAGGGTTACTTTATAAGGATCAGTGGGCAGCTCGACGAGTTGTGTCCTTGTTAGAAACCGCCCGAGAAAAGTTAGAACAAGGCATTGGAGCAGTATCCCGGGGTGCCCTGCATGAAGACATTATATGTGCTGCCAAAGACAAAGATGATACTTACTATAGAGTTAAAGTCATCAATACGACGAATATTGCTACAGGATTCGTCGGCGTATATTTCATTGACTTTGTAAATAAAGATATAATTTCGCCAAGTACTATTCGTTTCCTGAACAGCTACGACCCTATGTTTATGCAGTTAACCGCCTGAGATGTAAGGTCAAGCCAGCGACTTTTACCTGTCTCGTTTCATAAATCCACGAGGTATATGGGAACAACCCTTGCTTATGAAACTCCAGAGCTTACTTTATTCTGAGTACCCTGTAAGTCCTGTAGCTCTAGATGTTCAGACTCAAACTCTGCCGATAATATCCATCCAATTCAAAGGTGAAGGTCCAATTGAATTGAAATGATCTATCAAAATACCTTGTCCTCTTTTTGCTTTGGAAGGGCAATACCAATAGCAAAGCAAGAGGTTCTGCTGCTGCAAATATCTAAAAACCAATATAATCAAACAGGCAGCCTCACATTGCAAATGAAACTCCAGCATATCCAGATCATGTTTAATTTTTGTGAACCAAAACTTTCCATCGAATCCTGTATCAGCTATGCAGCTGCAGCAAAATGTTTCACTACCATTCAATGGAAGTTTTCCAGCAACCTCATCGCTAGTCAGTCAAAGGCTCAAGGTCAACAAAGCATCACGGACCACTGTCAACTTGAAACCAGGGTCAGTTTCAAGTCTTGTCCTATCAACTCAACCACCTGCAACGCCTCCAGCATTTAAAGTATTTGTCTCTTATGCCGAGAAGGACCTGAACTTTTTATTTTACAACTTGCCGCAGCTGCTAGAAAACTGAAAAAAATTATGTATGATATAAACCTGAAATACTACTAACTGATACTAACAAACATACACTACACTCACTCACTCATTCATTAACTCACAAACTATCGCATTCATTGTAATAAATGAGTTGGGACGTATGATATAAGTAATGTTCCTTTAACTATTTAAGTGAAAGTCTAAATATCCTACAATAACTAATAGTACTTGCTGCTTGGCTAGCCTTTCACCAAAAAAGTAGAATGTATTCTACCTTTTTAGAATGTATTCTACCTTTTTTTGTGAAAGCGTTCAAAGTTTATTAGATGTAGATATCGTGTTAACATATTGTAATATGAACCTAAGTCCACAGTGAATAATAATTTATTCTGCGCTTGAACTAAATTGTTTCATTAATGAAACAAAGTCCGAAGTAAATGAAATAAAATTACACGAAGGTATTAGCGAATATTGTTTTTAATTTTTTTTAAAACAAAGTTTGTGTAGTTAACAAGTAAACTAGTAGTAGTGAGGGTAAGAATGGGGTATTCGTATTACAGCATGTTGGGCACCCAAGTGTACAAAGCACCTTAGAACATATACCTTATTCGGTAATTATTCTAAGTGTAGCACGACTTATTTGTGTAGGTGTATATATCTATATATAAGTATAACTGTAATTTATCTGTACAACTGTGGCACGGATACTTAGCAAACAAGAAGTGTCAATAAGTAAGGAGTCGTACGCAAAACGATCCGTTTTTGGATATAGGAACCCGGGGTTAATACTATTAACCCCGGGTTCCTACTACTATTAACTTAATAGTAGGTAGCTCCAGATATCGTAGTTTGTATTGTATACATTACAATTACGCAAGTTTTCGTGCTAGGCTAGGTAGGACCACTGATGTCATTTAATTAGTGTAGTTCAGTTAGCATCCAATAGTAAATGGTGGAATGTTAGCAGTACCCATAGAGTTTCTGTGATATGTGGCTGTACCAATAATATGTAAGAATCAGAGTCTTCAGCCTCCAATTTACAAAAATATTTAATTTGAAAGAGCAGTCCTGAGATATAGTTGAAGAATTAATATTTAAATTAATTTATGTTTAATTTCAGAAGTCAAGAGTGTGCAACATCAAATAAAGCATTGCAATGCCCTGCTTTTGATAAAAGTAACGTCGGCTACAAAAGTGAGATGTACACAAACATATTGATTGCTTCGATTTTGTAGCTTATACTTATAGGTAGACTTTGTCTCACTGTTCCTTTCCAACATATTTTTATTTTTTTGTTTTAAATTTGACGCAATATTTTTTTACAGATGCATGCGATACGAATGACCCGAGCTTCCCCTATTTAAGTGACGATGTTATCTCTAGAATTATTAAATAATGTGTATATATTAATATTAAATAATGTGCAACATCAAAATAATAATATTTTTGCATAAGTAGGTACCTAATATTATTGTCATTTTATTCTTATTAATATAATATCATTAAATTTCTTACATATAATATTATTCACAACAATACATAGTATTTTAGTTTATACCTAAAGTTACATAAATGCCGTGTTTGTTCTTTAGTCACAAGTCACATAACGAGGTACATTTATATAATAAGTGCAGTCAATAAATCAATAATTATACTTTCAAATCCGCGCAGGCTACTAAAAAACTGTTTCATTCAGACTCAAACTCGTATCTTTTTACTCAAGGACTCAAAGACCATTGATCATTCGACCACCGAGATAACAATGGTAAATAAAAAAGTACAATCCGAAAATTTCATCCCATCGGTTTCCTCAAAAATCGCTAGATGGCGCTGGCACAATCTTTCGCCCACGAACATAAAAATCATAACTACATGTTATAATAATAATAAAAGCGATAAGTACTAACTAACTCCATACCCTCGACAACTGTTTGACGTTCGTTGAATTAACACATATGGCGCTCTCAGTACCTAAAAAAAAGCAGCAGACTGCCCAATAAAAGGTTATTATTTATAAAACACAGGAAACTACTCTAAAAAATCTATGTATCTTTTAAGGTCATACGATAGCTGGCGAAACGGTTCCAAAACTTTAAAAAACTTATAGAAAATACATTTGTTCTATTGATTTCGGTACCAGTAGTCGTAGCGAATTAAAATGTCAAAATACACTCGCTTCTGTTCATTCTAACTATAAATATGTTTGTATAATTCATGCCCACATATTAACATTTACATCTGCATTAAGTTTAGACCGGACCTTATTGGTAGATGTTCAAGAAAGTAGTTATTTTCTAATTTTACTACACATTATATGCGAGGTGTTGTTTTTTAGTATATATCTAGCCATTAATCCGTTTAAAACCAGGGATTTTTTAAATGTAAATAAGTTAATTTTGACAATGTAATATTGAATCACAAATACTGTCATATATAACAATATTTTGTTCATGGATTCTACTCGAAATTGACCCAGAAAGTTTTCGGAACCCCGGGTTGCCTCAAGCACTCTCTCCAAGTATCAGAATATGGAGATTTCTCGTCAATCGTTGCTTTCCCTAATATTTCTTTCTTCGCCATCTTTGTCTTGCATCCGAGGCTTATGTAAATGCTAACTTTGTCCAAACTGGCCTTAAAAACTGTCAATTTCACTGTAGAAGATTTTGGGTCCCATCTGGCCGATATTGCGGGGATGAATCGATCACTTTTCCAATAGCGTTCAGCTTTGTTCGCTTCTAGGATTGTAGCCTTCAGATACAGGGGAGCTGAAACAAGACAGTTTGAATGATTATACAAATGTTTGAACTATCTATGTTATCAACATGCCGGCGAACCTAATATATTGAGGTGAACAGCTGTTACGTCAAAGCCGATAAGCACGAGTGCCGAACACGTCGACTAATTGCCGCTTAATGGTGTTTATTAAGTCTGTTATAGGAATTACATTTCGTTTACTTTAATCTACATTCAATTAGATCCTATTGGGAAAATTTACTTACATAATTCTTTCCCCTCGTTATTCGGGGGTGATAAATTAAACGAAATGAATTCAGTGACGCGTTGATTATTTGCACAGTAAATTGGAGATTTTTTTGGGCGTAAACACTCACTGTTACAGTTGACTTACAAGATTAATGGTCATCATTAAAGACCTCCGCTTGTATAATTTTGTTTCAGGAACATTCGCGCGTCCATAAGTCTCTTCATTAATAATCATTATAGTTATAGCGCAGTTCTTTTACTATATTATTCAAAGCTATGTGTTATGATATCTATGTGAATTATTAATTTAGTTTATAGAGCGTTATTATAGCAATATAGACATTGCCAGTTGACTTTGGAGTTGTCCTATGTTGTGGCTGCATGAAACATAGTAGGTATATACGATAATTTACCATAACCACACCAAACTTACAAAATTATAATCAGACGAAGCTCAAAGTAATGTAATGAGAAGGTCTTTATTACGGTTTATTTACGTAAAAGATAAGTATTTTTTTTATGGAATCGGTAGGCAAACGAGCAAGCGGATCACCTGATGGTAAGTGATACCGTCGTCCACGGACATCGGCAATACCAGAGGTCTCGAGGATGCGTTGCCGACCTTTGAGGATGGATGATAGGAAGGAAGAGATAGACGGGGCGGGAGGGGGAAGAAGAGCGAGAATGTGCCTACGAAACGCAATAGCAAGCTATGTTACTTCACGTCGGTGTTATGTGGGAGTGTGGTACTTCCCCAGTCGTGCCAGCCCATTCGGCTGTGGGGTTACAGTATGGCACTACCACCGATCTGTGTTGCATAGTTTCGAAGTTCGGGGCCCGATAAAGAACTAATTTTGCACTTAATATATTTCGAAAGTGGTCAAGGTAATAAATATAAAAATGCATTTTTGTAGCTAAGAAAACATTTTGATCGTTATTTTCCCACGTATGAGCGGCAACATAATAATAATATTCTTGTGCTTAATTTCATGCTTCAGTTAACGAGCTAACTTTGATATTAAGGCTATAAACGATTATTACGGACGAAAAGGTGATATATAAGGGCTCCTTGTAAGATATATAGAACCCTAAAAAAACGCTAAAAGTCGCCGTGCTACAAACTCCATTAACTAAGTAATTATAACTTTATGTAGTAAAACACGTTACGTATCTCGCGCTCGCTACTGCGCACAACAGTGACTCCCAAAGCCCCAGACGAAGAAAATTTCGGTAAGTAGGTATCACCCGAGTCTATACAAGGTTTTTATTATTGGTCTGCACATTGACAACAATTTAAAATGGCAAAATCACATAGAGTTAGTACGTAAAAAACTTTCTCAATCATCATTCAGTTTTTATATGCTATCAAAGAAAGTTAGTCTTTCCACATTACTGCTATCTTACCATGGATATGTTGCTTCTAGATTAAGGTATGCAATATTTTTTTTCATTACTCATACTCGGAAAGTAGTGTTGTTTGATCTGATTATTGAGTGGAAAATGCTGCATCCCTCCATAGAGAGGGAAAAACTCATACAAATTACTTCCCACCTAAGGGCCGGAACGAACTTTAAAAATAGAACTGCTGTCAGCTGTGAAGAGTTTTATGTAAAAAAATAATTAAATAAATGCTGCGGCCATGTGACTTTCTAAACAGCCAGTGTGAACTTAGCGCAAACTTCTTTGAGCGGAATAAGCCGCAACAATTACGCGGTGAGTTCCATATTTAAAATTTAAAAAGTCGACAAAAATTGGCGGGATACTAATTTGTTATGTATCTGAGACGGAATTAAAAAAAATAGGTAATAACCATTTTTAGATTTGAATTTTAAAAATGAGTTCAAGCGATTCTGAAATGTTGACATCAGATTCAATTAAAGACGAGGCAAATTGTGTTATTGAAAATCTTTTGCTCCTTGATGCTCCTGACGAGATATATTTGGCAGTGAGGGTAAGTTTACCTAAGTATTTATGGATTTATTCTTAAAATGAACGTATTTATTACACAAATACTAAAAAAATACATGATTTTCACAGGTGGTATTGATACTCGGTATAAGCGGCGCTTGCAGAAGCAGTGAACACAAAATTTGACAATTAAGGACATTGAAAGTCAAGGCCCAATTATTACTAGTAAAACTGACTAAAGCAAAAACAAATATTGAGCGCTCGTTTGTTGAAACAAGAAGAGTTTACACAAATAGTAAAGAAATATCATAAAATGAAACCCAGTGATGTAAAAACGGCCGTTTTTTTCTCAACTATCAGAAGGGAAAATGCTATAAACAAGTAATCGGTAAAAATAAAATCTCAGGTATGCCGAAGCAGATAGCAACATATTTGAATTTACCAAACTGAGCAGTATACCGGACATTGTTATAGACGAACGTCAGCAACACTTTTAGCCGATTCTGGAGCAAACATGACAACCTTAAAAGACACGGAGGCTGGAAAACCAGCGCAGTCGCCGAAGGCTACATTGAGGATTCAGTCCAAAATAAAACTAAAATTTCAATCAAATTAACTGAAACTATAAAAATACGCCCCAATTCGCCTCAGCCGACAACTTCCAGGGAGTATCCGCCATGGAATCCATCGTCTGATGAAATACCAGAGTCTCCTACTTTTACAGATATCCAGAACAGCCAAATTTGTCATAATATATCAAACATCATAAACATTCCAAACAAAAATGCAACTTTTAATTTCAGGAATTGTCCTAATTTGACAATTAATTTTAAGTAGGTACTACTAATATTATTATATATTATCAATAAATAGTTTAGATAAACAACTAGTTTTATTTTCCTCATATTCGAAAAGTAAAGTGTTTAACACGGGTTAAAGAATCAATTCCTACTCGGACTATGGCCGTCTAAATACCTCGGGAATTGATTCTTTCGACCCTCGGTTAACAATCTACTATTTTGGGGTAATGCAACAAATTGGGGCAGAGTGTTTAGATGTCAAAAAAGATGCATCCGCGCTATGTGTGGCTTAAAAAGCAATGAAAGCTGCCATTCCCACTTTAAAAATATGAACATACTGACTCTTCCTTCATTATACATATACGAGGTAGCTCTTTTTGTCAAGCAACATCTCCTGCCTTTTAAAAAATTGTGACTAGGTCCCGAAACCGTACTCATCCGTTTCCCATTAATGATTTTAATTATAAAACTGCTTTATATGTGAAAATCGGCTTTGCTATGCGCCTAAAATATACAATAAAATTCCAAAATATTGCAGATTCCAAACGAATTTAAACAAAAAAAATTCCTTTACTTGGCTGACCATACATTTTATTCTTTGAAAGATTATCTGCAACTACAATGACTAATTTATTCATTTTGACCGTCAATGTCGGGTTGAATGCAATTTAATGTACCTACTGTGCTTTTCCTAAAAATAATGAAAACAACAAGATATTTATTTTTTTAAACTGTTATGTACCTAATTATTAACAAACTAACTACCTATATATTATTGACATCGTTTAATTTAATCTATTCTTCACAAACTCTACAATGTTTCAAATTTACTAGGTAATCTATTTAATTATTTACTCCTTGGCTACTTTACTTAAAGCAGATGTACAATAATCTATTTTATCTACACTAATGTTGTAACATTCTACTTATGTTTCCAATACTTGACTTATAATTACTACTGTTATAGAACAGACAACAAAACACTCAATTTAAGCAATTTCACATGATGGTATAATATCCACATCGATATCGTAAAATCTCATTATAACATCAATAAAACGCGACCAATTAACGTGGCGAGCCTTATGTCAAAATCCTCATACAAGTTGTATAAAATTTTGATATTAGGCTGGCTTTTGAAAACAGTTGGGTTATACGTGAAAACTTCGTCGAAACTACTAAACTTACATACACAAAACTCTTTGGTAAGATCTTGTGCCAATTAAATAAAAAAAAAACAGCGCGCGCTCGCTCCTGATTGGCCCTGCGCGCGCAGCTGCATTTTAATGGCGGCAAGTTCACTGTGACAATAAATACGCGTGAATTTAATGTTTGTTTTGTTTTTAAAATACAAATTAAAAGTTAAAAATGGATAGCGACGATGATATTTGTACGATGTATGATATTGGCAACAAAAGTAACTCACAATCTTTTGCCAGAAAAATCTAGAAAATTATATGAAAAAGAATATAATAACTTTTTGGCATGGAAGACCGAAAAGAAAACTACATCATTTTCTGAAAATGTCATTCTTGCGTATCTCAAAGACCTCTCCGACAAATTCAAACCATCTTCTATGTGGGCTAAATATTCTATGCTCAAGTCCACACTGAGTATCTACAACAATATTGATATCACGAAGTATTCAAAGGTCATAGCGTTCCTGAAACGCAGTTCAGAAGGACACAAGGAAAAAAAGTCCTTGACGTTTACATCAGGTCAAATAAAGATGTTCCTGGAAGATTCACCAGATATTTTGTATCTTTTTGAAAAGGTAAGTGTATTTTAGTTCTGTTATTTAATCTACCTAGTACTTACGTACTACACACGCAAGTTATCTAGACACTCCGTTTAAGCGCTTTGTGTATAAATTTGGTAGTAGGTACCTACACTTTACTACTTCATAAATCATAGTTTTTGCCTTGGCTATGTACCTCAAGCTTATTATATCGTTTATTGTTACAGGTTGCACTAATCTTCGGCATAATGGGGGCATGCCGAAGGCAAGAGCTATACAACATCCAGTTCGATGAAGTCTCTAACATAGACGACAGTACAATCATGGTGAAAGTTTCGAAAACAAAAACGAAAATAGATCGTTCTTTCGTTGTGACGGGCAACTGCTATGCCGTATGTAAAAAATACATGGAACTTCGACCCACCCCCTGTCGAAACCCTGCCTTTTTCTTGAGCTATAGATCGGGGAAGTGCGTCGATCAAAGAATTGGTATTAATAAATTTGGTGCTCTGGGAAAAACTATCGCAAGTTTTTTGAATCTGCCTAACCCAGCGTTGTACACGGGGCATTGCTTCCGGCGCACCTCGGCGACCCTTCTCATAGATAGCGGTGGTGATTTGACCGCACTGAAACGACACGGGGGGTGGAAGTCTTCTACTGTGGCTGAAAGCTACATTGATGAGTCTTTAATGAATAAAATTCAAGTCTCAAATACGATCTTGAACAGTATAGAAAACAAGACGAATGAAGTAATTATAAATATTCCGACTCCGTCTACGAGCTCTACTGCTTGCCCCGCGACCGCTACAGCTGCTGGATCAATAATTAACATTAACTTTCAAAATTGTACCATCCAAAATTTGAACAATTATTATAAATAAACTATTGTCAGCTTTTACTCTTGTTGTTTGATTAATTGCATTAGTGAAGATAAAGTAGTGTATGCAACTGCATATAACACGGGTATTAAAACATTCGTTACTATTATGTTACTAACTCACACTCGTGTTTTAATACCCTTCATTATATGACAGTTGCATAAACTACTATTAAGTGTTTAAACTGACATGGTCACTAATGCAAGAATTAACGTTAGAAACGGGATATTTACCATGTATTGTATTTATTGTGAGCTCTCGATATTTCGGCACAGTTGCATGCGCCATGTTCACGAGTAACAAATATCCCGTTTTAACGTTAATTCTTGAATCTATTATATGATCCTGTCTTACCTATGTGTAGGTATCACAAATAAATAATATGAATATTAATTTGAAGAAATAACTATAGAAATACATTCAATAAACCCTTACATTCAATAATACCTTATTTGGATTTAGTACATTCATGCGAACAGTTGAAGTACAACTCAAATAAATATTGTTTGGTCGCGCCGTGAACTCTCTCCTACTTAATACGCAAGCCATAGCTCGGCTAACGGTGAGTTAGAAAATTGTTATGAATGAACTTGCAAAAGTTATTCCACGCAATTAATCAACTTTGTACATAAACTTTAGGAGCAATAGGATATTATTCTTGTATACTTTGTCTATGTCTAGAAGAACTATATATTAAATTATAATATTCAAATCTATGCCTTGCGGGTTCTCCGGGCGTTTGGAACAATAACAGCAACTTCGAACAATAATGCTTTGGAAGTGTGGCTGTAGCTGTAGCACTAAACAAGGTGAACCCTATGAAGGCGATAGTAAAAAATCAGATCAATGTATATAAGTGGGTATATCTACAAAAAAATTGTTTTTTGTATCCATGGGCCTAACTATGAGCTCTTAAAGCAGGACTTCTAGACAACTGCCCGGTTTATTTGTACCATGACAACTTTAAAGAAGGCCTGCCCAGCCCTACTATTCAAGAACCGCAGAAAAACCGTTCACCTGTTTTTTTATGGACTCTCGTTAACATGTCGCTCTAAATCCACTTAGTTTATTAATTTACAAACGTCTACGCGTCTGCAATGTTAGTTATAGTAAATTGTTAGAATGCCAGAGACAATATTATCCGTTCACCTTTGAGAAAACAACATTGAAACAGTTCACCTAAATGAGCGTCATGTTATGATTTGATTCAAAACTGTTTATGTCAGGTTTAAGAACTGCACGGAACTTGCATGGTTTTTACGAAGCTGATAGTAAGACCCCTGTGTTTTTGTATCGTTACACAGGGCGATTAACTCTGTTAACAAAACTGCCAGGAATAAAACAGGTGTAAATAGACGCGACCGTACAATTTGATAAAAAATAACGGAGCTAGAAAGCTTCGAATTATAAGAACTCGAAAGCTGGAGACAGAGTGTTGTTCTGAAACGTGCATTACATATGTTTATTAGTTAAAAAAAAACAAAAAAATAATAAAAAAGGACAAAAATAAAAGAAAGAAAATACCCGCTCAGGTTCATGAATAAATTAGAAATAAGAGTAGACTGACAATGAAAAGTGGTCCCCATGCAATGGCAGTTATAATATATACCAAATTACCGAAAGTCCTGTAAATTTAAAAAACAAACGTAGCTTCACCAAGAAGTTGATAAGTACATTAGTTGAAAAATGTAATTATGAAATAAAACAGTATCTAACTGACAAATCGCTGTAAAACAAATCGGGCCGCTCCATACAATGTTGCTATACCCAAAACTGGGACATTATGTAATGGGTCATCACATAATATAATTATGTAAATAACTTAAACATAATGTGCAATAAATATTTCGACTTTGACTCTGACTTTGAGATTTTCCTAAAATAATATCTAAACAACTAAAATATTTAAAAGCATAGAAAACAACCTTCACTTTGGATAGGTACTTATACGGAACTATCTCATGTATATGTTCAAGTATACCGTCTGAGATCTGCAGGCTTTTAGATTCCAGTAAATGCCAAAATCGATTTGCATTCCAAGACGTAAGTATAAAGGACTCTGCGGTGCCGTAGCAGTCTTTAAATTCCGATCGCGTACTCGGTCACAGATACCATATACATATACCATAGCATGGAGTTATTACGTACCTACTACGTGCAACAGTAAACCTTCCTCGCCACACAGTAATAGATATTGATCCCTCCTAGGAAGAGCTTGTTCTCTCATTGTCTAGTATCGACAGTTCGATATGTTCATAGCTATATGAGATCAAAAAATACCAAAATAGCTATCTAAATATTTTAATTAGAAACACGGGATATCAGGACCACATTCGGTGGTCTTTTTCAAGGAATTTTCGGGACGCGCGCGTCGATGACGTCTCGCTTAGCACTCTCTGTGGAATGTGGTCGAAACTATAGTCGGACCTATCCGATAAATATTACGTGAGTAATCCCGTATTTCTAATTAAAAATGAGTAAAAATCACGTTAGTTATTATATCTAAACATTGTTGTTTGCTTGCTCTGTCTTGCTACGGCTCTGACAGTAACCGCTAATTAATACATAAACAACGGGTTAAGTAAAGGTTCAAATCAATATATATTTTTACAAAAAAGGTATTATGTATCTGTTAGTTTCTTCTATGAAACCCTATACTAAGCATGTTCCGACCTCAGACCGAATAAAATTTATTTGGTCTGAGGTTCCGACACGTTCTTAGCAAGTATTTTACGGTACTTGAACTTTGAAAGTAAGTTTTACCAAGTATTGTAAAATTTTGAAATTCAAATAATTCGAGACCAGTAATTCTCTAAGTCTTACCTTCTTAAAGTTGTATCGTCGCAACAATAGTATTAGTAGGTATCAAGGACCCTTACCTACTTAGTCAATCTGTTCAATCTATCCACCCGGTAACTTAAAATTTCAATGTGCACCCTTTAGCTCACAAATTTCTCAACCTTAGTTTGTTAAACCCGTTGAATGGCGATTCGCCATATTTGGCATATATAATACTCGTACTATAGTTTTCCCAGAAATCTACCTACTTTTCCAGGAGATGCAACGTGTGTGGTTAATATCACTTAATTAGTGTAATCTCTTATATAACTATTAAAAAGGTGTTCGACACGCAACATAGTGAGAACAAGCTCTGACTTATTTATGCAGTCTAGAATCCCTAGAGTATACAGCGGTGTCATATGGAATTACAGCATATTACAGCGACAAACGACACCCTTGGCCGGCGTCGGGCGCGCCTTGATGCATGGTCTCTGCAGGCAGCTACCTCATTATTCAACCTGATTTATGTTCACCTTTAAACTGTTCCTGCTCTTGCATAGTTAGCACACTGCATCGTAGTCGGTTAACTGTCAGCTGGACGATATCATTGAGGCCGTCTTCGCTTGCTGTATAAAGTAGTGTTACCTCAAGCTGCCCCTTCTTGTTTTCTCTCTGTTGACAAACATAAAAACTCTTTAAGGTAAAGTGTTTTTTGTTACATAATTGAGTGTCTTTTTTGGGATAGGTTTGCAAACGAGCAAGCAGCTCACCTGGTAAATGACGCCACTTGATCGCCCACGGACATACGCAATACCAGAGGTCTCGAGGATGCGTTGCTGACCTTTGAGGAAGAATGATAGGAAGGAAGAGATAGAAAGGGTGACGGGGGAGGGGAAGGAGAGTAAGAATGGGGAAGGGGGGAATCAGGTCTTCGGAACCTCCCACAAACCGACGCAACGCAATACTTCATTCAAGCAAGCTGTTACTTCACGTCGGTGATATTTGGGAGTGTGATACTTCCCCGGTCGTGCCGGCCCATTCGGCTGTGGGGTTACAGCGTGGCACTACCACCGAACTGTGTTACTGGATTACTGTGTCAGTGTTACTGGATTTGTGGGTCAGATGAGAGCTATTTAGCAAGGATTAGGTAAGAACTATTTTTTTTTTCATGATGCTATAAGTACCTTTTGACATGTTATATACGCATAATGAAGTATTAGAAAAAGTTTACATTCTGTTATTTTTGAAATTTTTGACAGACGTTGAAAAAGTTCAGAAACTATTACTTGCTAGAAAAAATAAGTAATATTTGTCTTTATTCACCCAATATATACAAAATAATACCGCAGTCCATGTTCTTCTAGGTATCAAACTTAATAAAAGCATGTCTGTATTTCTTACACAGGTTTGGCGATACTTTCTTCGCCGTATAATAGAGTTGTTGACCTTTTAATGACACATGATTACATTATTCAGGACATCGATATACACACCTACCATTTTTAATAATTTTTCAAATAACTCCTAAAGTCCTAAACTTAAAAAAAACGACGTTCTAATTTCTACTTTTAAAATTGGCGCTAAAATATTGTTTATATAATCTCATTCGGTAATATTCTAATTATGAAATGAAATACAGACTTTTATTGGCATATTTTATTTACATAAGTACTTCTTCAAGAAAATTAAAAAATTAAATTAAAGCATTATTCTCCTAACTAAACAATGCTTTTTTTAATTATTAAAGTACAATGTGTCCCGAACAAGGAGTTTTCAATTCAATTTAAGTACACATTATCTGTGGAGAGCGCGCTGCGCGCGCAACGCGCTGGTTCAAGCCAATAGACCACTAACTAGACTTTTCCCACTGATATTGGCAAAATTGTGGTTACGCCGCACAAGCCATACAAACAAGAAGAAGAAAAAGACTTTTTCCATTTTGGCGCTATTTCGTACATACTAATTTGAGTAATATTTTGTTGGATAAAACTTTAGTAGCAAAAATGTCATGAGATTAAATAAAGTAGTGTATGCAACTGCATATAATTAGGTATTATATGACAGTTGCATAAACTACTATTATTAGGGCCTATACGTCGTATGACGTCACTAAGGCAAAAACAAATAGTGTTGTGATTATAATACGTTTTGCTTGCTTGAGGTTGCTTGTTTGAACATGGAGGTGGCGGGAAAAACCAACAATGACTGTGTCAACTACCCTATTGTAATTTATAGTATAACTCACGGTAGCGTAAAATGTAAACGGCGCGGCGACAGAAGAAAATATTATGCTTCCAGCATCGAGTTACAGTCCTATTCTAACTCAATGGCTTCTAGCGATTTCTTGCTTCTAGCAATAAATACCGATTCTACTATAACCTGTGGGCCTACCATGAAAATTTTCGTAAGTATCGTTTCGTTGACACATATAGTATAAGCTATAATTTATCTAGTACAACTGTGGCACAGATAACTCATAGTTTGTACTGTATACGTCCTCGATACGAATACGTACTTTTCGTACTAGGCCCACTGATTACAAGAACGGTATTCCGTAGTACCTACTTGGATCTCTGGAGTACCGCGTAGATACATACTTACAATGCATTAATAATGCATTCAACGTCTCTGTATGTAGTGTACGTAACTTTACTGACACGATACCAACGATGTATAAGAGTAGTCGATTTATTACATACATAATTACTTTTATCGCTTTACCTATTGTCGTGCGCATGTAAAACAGTTTACAGTCATTTTGTTGAGATCATCCTCCATTGTCTCCATACAAAGAGGAAAAAACTGTGATGCCAAGTCTAATAGCTTGAACAGCCGTGCGATTCTGTAATGATTCGTCGATGCGCTCGTCGACGAGCTCACAGATGTTAAATACTTTATGAGGTATCGCCCTTGTACACAAGGTTGTTTTTCCCACGTTTCTTGTCATCTCGTCATTTGTTTCACGGATGTTGTCAAAGATGCAACGATGTTTGCTCTTAGAGAATCGCACGGCATAGAATTACTATTTCTCTGTATACAATTATTCGTGCTATATGCTGTGGGCCTAGCACGAATAACTGCGTAAGTGTAACGTAACGTATCGTTCACGTGAAACATTAAAAACTGTCATTTATCTAGGCTAGGGCAACATTGACACAGTTAACTCATAGTTGATCCGAAGTGTGAAGCGTTGACGCTTACGATACGAATACTTTTTCGCAAATTGTTTATGCTACAGCCTGTGAACATATTTTTATATGAACTGTTTTGCCTGTACTTTGACGTACAGCGATTAAACGTAGAGAGAAATTGACTATGAACCGACTGTTCTTATGGCTGAGGTAATTATGTAAAATATTCGCGAGAAAGAACTTAAAAACGCTTCTAATTTAATAATAATATTCAAAGCTTTGTGTTTCCTTGAGTTTTAACGTGTAATAAAGGTGGGGGTCACTCACGCATAGCCTATATCACCTTGCTTAAGTACATACCTGCAAAGCAATTTTAATCTAATGGTACGCTTTACACCTACCCATGACAGTGGTGCAGTGCCATTCAAAGTTCTGCAGGACACTGCATGCACTCATCACCCGCGACATAGGTCTAGGCTCATAAATGCGCCCAGGAATATCACTCGCTATCAGTACCCTTCGACACCGAACACAATAACATAGTTGAGCCCACTGAGCTAAAAATCAATGGTTGAGCCAGTGTTCTATACATGTGCGTCCACCCCAAAGTACTCCAGTTAAGCTACGTAAAATAGATTATACTCTCAACTATGTGAGCTAAGCCAAACTAACTTAGTTTAGTTGGTGGTGGACTATCGGCTTCATAGTTACGCACTACAGCTTCGAAGCAGAATAATTGGTTCTACGGTAGTATAGATAGAACAACCAAAAAAAACTCTACGTGCCTAAAAAGTCACATGTGTTAGCTGAGACACTATTTGCTGAATCTCAAGTCGTGGGTGACTTGGTCTCTTTACAGTTCTTTTTTCAATACAAAATCACTATAATAAGAAACCAAACAAACATCGTGTCGACATAATAGCGAGGATACTCGTAGTTCGAGGCCAAAGGAATTCTATTGTCGGCTGCACCTACACACAAATCAAGACTATTCACACGTTCAATTCCAGCCAGAATGCTCACTTATATGTATGACTCATGTTTAATTGGAGCTATCATTTATTACGCAAGTCTTATCTTTGCATTGACTTAAGTTTCTAACTCTTAGATTTCAATGTAACACACAACAAAACTATTAACTGTTTTGGGTGTACCATCTGTTCGTTAGTGTTCAAAATTCACAGAAGAGACAAGTAATTATTTAATTAACCCACCCGTCTGCGGTAGGCTCGTCTATAATCAAGTTAGTTTCCTATTGAGGTACCGAATTATTAAGAGACCGAATAATAGAGCTTACAAGTTGTAACTACAGTTTACGATGATAATAGAGCACCAGTGGGTGTACTCTCACGACATAAAATTGAGATTCTTAGAATATTAAGCTAAGGCTACACCTTCATATAGTGCCTTTAGCGGAAAAGCGTATGTCATGCCTTTGCCTACCTGCCCTAAATACTCCCTTGGGTATACCCACGGTATATCTCAGGGATTCTATTCATAGTTGAGTAGATGTGATTTTTCACTAAAGGTCTACCGTAACCCTTATTATAGTAAATAGTTTATAAACTTTCAGAAACCGAAGAAGAAAAATTAGGTACAAATGTACCTACCTAACTTTTCTGACATTTGCAAGTAATAGGTGTGGTGTCCGACCGAAACTGGTTTTTCAGCCGAAACCAAACCATTATAGATTAATTTAGCACTTGTACAAAGATAAGTCAAATGAACGTAACTAGACAATATATAGTGCGCATCTTATTTTCAAACAATACAACATAAACATAAAAAATACAAGCCTTGATATAAGTATCTAGAACACAGACGTATCTATACAAAATAGAGCACAATATATATTTATATAATTTACATGTCATTATTTTGAGTAAAATATAGCTAAAATAGATATATTGCTATAGTTTTAAACAGATAGTGATGGGACTCCTCGTTCGTTTCCCAGAGGCATTATTCTTCATCGCATCGCGTCTGTTCTGTATTCGATAAGAAAATGAATATCCAGAAGGACCTGAGACAATAAGACCTTCGTCAAAGTATGTTAATGCCCGAAACTTAATAAAGATAAGGCGTTTTAGGCAGTTGCTACATCTAATCATTTTGTGTATTTCCACAGAAAAAAATATAGTACTAAGTACTAAGAGAATACCTAAAAGTAGTCAACGAAACCAATAGCTAATTTAAATGAAACAAAACAACAGCCTCTACATTCAACCACTCAACGTTGTTAAAGTCAGTTTTTATGACTTGATTCTTATCGCTGCGTCATTTTTCCTTACCATGGCCACAGTCTATTACTCTGCCATGACATACCTATATTACCTACCTATCATGAGTGCAATTGTTATGAGGCAGTGGGCATTGTTGCTGTTTTATCTGTATGTTGATATATCAATTGTAAATGACCATCATAACAGAAGTATTCAAAAATAGATATATTAAATTATAAACATACCCGAGAATCTGCAGCTGTAAGTCCACTAGCAATAGCGTTTATGGGTCTCCAAATATCAGGAGTCCCAGTCAGACCATTTTTGAGATCGTTTTGAAACAGTTTTGAATCAAAGTTCCACGTCGCTGCTCCAACCGTCCTTCTTTTCTCCAATATTGACTTCTGAGCAATAGCCTCGGCTTTATTCGATTTAAAACTACTAAAAGTCTTTTCAAGAAAACCGGTTTTGGCTTTAGGCTCCTCTTGATCAGTCACTTTGGCCGTTTTTTTCGTTTCTAATTTGCTGACGCTCTTCCGTTTGTCAGATTCTTGTTTCGGTGGCTCCAATATTGCATAAATCGTGAGCGACAAAAAATGGCCGGCCAGCAAACTTTGAAGGTCGATTTTTTCTGAGGACTTTTTTTGTTCTTTTGGCTTTAGCTGGAACTTGAAGTCTTCGTTCCATACAGGCCAAGAGCTCTCTTGTAACGCGGTTTCGAATTTGTGGTCCCCGGGGAATACTTTGACCTGAAAGATAACATTATGAACTTAAGTCTTTGTAAAAAATAATCATTTTCTACTTTTATATTTTGCAAATAAAAGAAAGTTTTTACTTTTCTGGTTGCTTACCCAAAAAGTCCCAACGGAACTCTATTGGTGTAGCAAGTGGCAGCCCCGTCTATCTGTCAGATAATGTGCAGAGGCCTCTAACTTCTAAACTATAAGACAGGGACACTTAACGCGTAAAATTGTGTAGCTCTGTATAAAATTCTAGAAATTCTGAACTTAAAGCGAAGGATTGTACTAAATTCTTGAATGATGTTATCATAGTTCGGTCGTTTTCAAGGAGATGTAAGGCAAGGTGCGTTTATTTGTCTTGCTATAAATGTAAATAGTTTATACATATAGGTATTCCTATGTTTAAAAGCTACGAAGAAATAAGGTCAGGAAGCATAACACATAATAAATTCCACACAAAAAGTGGTCCTTCAAACCAAAACGACGTATGATTCCAAATACGAATAAGGTCCGAGGTTACAAATAGGTGATTAGTTTAAAATAGTGTGGTAGTGATTGGTTTAAATTTCAGGAGGAAAGCAGGGATTGGTCCACGCGCGTGCTGCTACGTCCACTATGACAGCTGACTCATAGCGGCATGAACGATGTTAATGATTTAGCACGACTTTTATTGAGTCATTTTTTAGGGCAGTTGCTCTTCCTGATATTATTTCTTCGTAGTTTAAATTAAAAGTAAATTAGTTTTATTAGTTATCCCTACGTTATCCTGTTCTCTTTTTGCGTCTTGTTTTTTTTCTACCGACTTCCAAAAAAAGGAGGAGGTACTCAATTCGATTGTATTTTTTTTATGTTTGTTACCTCATAACTTTCGATTGGGTGGACCGATTCACAATTTTTTTTGTTTGAAAGCTGGTCCCATTTGAATTTCATCAAATTCGGTCCAGTAGTTTTTGAGTTACACTCCAATAACTGATTTTTACCAAAGTAATGGAATGGAAGTCGGTATTAAATTTTTCAAATTGCACTTGTTTTATTCTTATTTAAATAATAGTTTTTAAGTTTACGTGAAAATCTTCTGACGCAGCTTTTCCGCATTCTAAATATTTAATTATAGGGCATTATTTACACACTACCTTTGGTTAATGTAGGCATAGTAATTGCTAAGTTGTATGTGAATATGATGTGATATATACAAAAAAAATGTCACATCGTTTCATACGATCACATACCTATTTGTTTATCACAAACCTATTTAATAAAAATAACTCAGTAACTACCTATTTAAACGAGTTTTTAGAAATGCATGGCTACGCGATAAAAATGTCGATAACGCTATCGTAACAATGTATTCTGTAAGATATGCTTTCTTTGATAAAATACAAATATTGTACGATTTGTGACATAATTTTGTGTACATTGCATTGTGTATTTATTCACACGTTAGAGTATTATTCTGTTGATAATCATTTTGTGTTTATTTCTAGGTTGTTTGGTATAGCTAGTTGAAAACCGTAACTGATTTGTTTAGCGACACCTTATTAAGCATTCTATTGATTTCAACAAGGAAGTAAAAATATGTTGTGTAATACCTAGTAAATGATGTCATTTCCAAAAGCATATATTGAAAATGACACAATATAAGATACGTGTGTTCATTTCATGACACTTCTTTATTTGCACAAATTTTATTGTCATTGTAGCCCAGTCGAATCAGGATTTGACCCGAAAAAAATTATAAGAAGCAATATTTTTTCGGAATTCGTTTGGGAAGGTCACTACCAGTCTTAATTTTGTATTGCGTGGTAATCGATCCGTTGCGTCATCCGCCATCTTGATTTTAGGTTCGTTTTTGTTTATTGAATAACTCGATTATTTTCAATTTCACACGAAAAATAGTTATACAAAAGTTGTTGAAAATTGTTTTTCCTACACTTTTGATTCATTCATATAATTTATTTCCCTAAATCGATATTTTCCGGTTTCTAACCAAAGGATGGGGCGAATTTTTGTTTGATTAACAACTCGTTTATTGTCAATGCTACATGAAAAATTGTCAAAACCAAAGTTGTTAAAAAATAAGTTTTCTACAATTTTGGTTCTAATAAATATTTTCATCGTATTGATATTTTTCAATTTATACCCGAAAACAGGCGGAGGTAAAATCTTATCATTGGAAAATTGATACCACCAAAGTTGTTTGAAATTAAATTTCCTACAATTTTGGTTTAAATATTTTTTTTTATAGGAACTTTTATTAAAACCATTTTTTTTTTAAATTAATCCTTTATTATTCTAAACAACTTTGTTTTCAACAACTTTTCATGTAAAAATTCAAACAAAATTCGCCCCCTGTTTTGGTTATAAGTTGGAAACTATCAATCTTAGGGAAAAAATGTTGGAATCAAACTTCTGAGAAAAACAATTTTAAACAACTTTTGTATAACTATTTTTCATGTGAAATTGAAAATAAAGAAATTATTCTATAAACAAACATTGACCTTTACAATCAAGATGGCGGATGACACAACGGATAGATTACCTAGCAAAACAAAATTTAGACTGCCAGTGACTTTCCCCAACGAATTCCGAAGGAAAATTGCTACTTATAATTTTTCCGGGTTTGCCCCTTTTTCGAGCTAATTCTGCTGGGCTATTGGCACAGCGGCGGCTGGGGCGGCGTTGGTGACTATGCATAATATGCACGTGTTACGATGGAATATAGATATGTACCTATAGTAAAAATAACGGTTTCCATTTAGAGCAACTCTTGCGTTGTTATTAGATATCTAAACTATTTATCTTTTACGACCATAGTTAGATTAAAATCAAAAGATTAGATTACTTGGTAATACAATTCCCGCTACCACTTGCACTTTATCATTAAACAATAGTAATTTTACAGCTGCCTACTAGTATGGTTATTTTCAATCATTTGTATTATACTTTATTATTATTAACATAGAAATTATCTATACAAATGAATAAAATTAAAGTGTCTGTTTGTAATGTCAAAACAAGCGCTTTTTTAACTGCTTAAATATGAAAATGCACTGGTCCCCAAAAAAATTCCGGTAAGAAAGGTCGACTAATAGGTATAATAAATGCGATAACTTTTAAAATAGTTGTGCAATCCTTTTAAAATAAAATACAAATTAAAGTTTATTTCATGATATATGAAGAAGTATTATCAGCTCTGTGGCAATGCAAAATAATAAAATGAGTAAACATTATTGCATTTTTGATATCATCGTATCACATGTATTCATTTTAAACAGAAATAAAAAGGTTTTACTTTTCTTCCTATATAATAGAGGTTTATTATGAAACCGATTTATCACACTACCTAGTCACTTCGAATTAAAACTAAACCTTGATAGCGTCAGATTTCAGAGTACATAGAGAACATTTAAATAAAAAATGATGCATTTGTTTGACTTTCGATTGTATTTAAATTCAGTTTTTATCGTGAAGATGGAAGCAGCGAAATTCAGAGTAATTTTCTAAAACGACAAAACCGTGGGACGTTGCGTCGAACTGCTCGAAATGTCGATGCTGTGTTTGGAGAGCATTTTTGGATTTGGATTTTTTGCGTTTTAGGTTTAATGGTTTTCGTAGTGGAAACTTCGACTTGAACAATGAACCATGAGAAAGACCAGCCACTAAGGTAAATAACGATGGATTGAAGGAGAAGCCGATCCGTATCAAACTACCAAGTTGAGGAATAAGCGGCGTGATTTTATGTTAGTACGTACCACATACATACCCACCCACTATATTGGCCCGTGATTGATTAACCGTCGTGGCTGGTCTTCTTCGTGGTTCATTCTTCAAGTCGAAGTCTGAAAGTCAGTTTCGTGAGAAAAAAGGTCCACTATGAAGGTTTAATTTAATTACTCGTATAAGTGGCTAGTGCGATAAATATAATTTAAGCCCCTACTAAGTATATAAAATACAGTACCTAATTGCCAAAATTTCAAATTTAGGCGGCTTAGCTTCTGTGTTGATTGGACAAGTAATTGTATTATATAATTATATACAATAGTTTACAATACATAAATAAATCTACAAGTTCCCAAACCAGCCGCATATGATAGCCCCTGGAGCTATTAGGCAAGGTATTTATAATGGCTCACAAAAATACAAATTTTTCCTCTTTATAATATTAGTGTAGATAGATACGTAGTAAAGACCAACATACAAATCTTTGCTCTTTATGATATTAGTGTACATAGTGTGATAGGTACGTACGTAATATTTCAAATCCGTATGTAGGTTATCATCTAATTTCTTCAACACTGATCATAGTTCGATAATGTGGAGTTATTTTCGGCATGAAACGTACACAGCACGAACAATGTTTAATTTACGGTTCAGTCAGTTAGGCATATCTAATCATAAAGTAATGAGTATCGCAATCCAAACTAGTGTGACTGTCTGTTTGTTTGTTTGAATTAGTCTAGATTAGATTGCAACATAGATTATTCAATTCAATTCAATATATATTTATTTAAATAAATATAAATATTCCACAATAAATATTCCACAACTATCACACAACGCCATCTAGTCCCAAGCTAAGCAGAGCTTGTGTTATGGGTACTAGACAACTGATAAACATACTTATATATTTCTAAATACATAAATATTATAGATAAATTACACCCAGACACAGAACAAATGATCGTGCTCATTACACAAACATTTGTCCTGGGTGGGAATCGAACCCACGACCTCCGGCATAGCAGTCAGGGTCACTAACCGCTAGACCAACAGGCCTGTCATTTCAGATAACGAAGATCCATTTATTAATTAATAGCTAAGAATAATTAAAAGCGAAGATTTATTAATTATATTATTATATTAAATTTAAATTAAAATTAATATTGAAAAACATAAGAAAGATTTAATTATATTTTTTGAAGCACTTTAGGCAGCGGATGACATTACCGTCCGCACAAAATGCCTCAAAAAAGGAGAGGAGAAGCTCTCCGCCACCGTTTTCAGAATGCTGTTCTGACTTGCCCGCACTCTACTCATCAATGACGCGACCTTTTTGCGAATGATGGCGTGAAAACCATCGGTTCGCGTATTTACGAACATTTCTGAAGCGCTGCAAAACCGGGGCAGTCCCAACAACATCCTGTATAATATATTATTATATTGGACGCGTAGAACATCCAGCGACCTTTTGGTACAATCGAACCACAGATTAATCGCGGTTTCATTGTCAGTTTATACAATAGAAGCTGAGGTTCCCTTTTTTGTCGTTAAACAATTATTATAGTGTTATTAATTTATTTTGTTTATTTCGTATTGTTCTCATTACTGTACTGAATGCCATTTAACGTGACCAAATAATACACTCGAGAGCAATGAATCCGGGTCACTTAAAGAATCCTAAAAATCTCGGAAACTAAAAATGCTAGATTAATGCAATAAATTGTATTTAATAGACAATGTAATACTCCTTAAATGAAGGTATTAAAACTTCTTAGTTATTGTAAAGATATATCATAAAAAAATCAAATTTGAAAAAGGGCCACTTTCGAAGATGGAACTACGAAATTACAGCATTTGGTTTTGCTTTTGTTTGTAATCTGTCATTTATGTGGGTACATAAACCATGTTGATAGTGCTCTATATTCATTATTCAAGCTGAAATTATGTCGCTTACGCCTGAAGAATGCACCAGAATACTTACAATGCTGGAAACCGGCCGGAGTCAGCGCGATACAGCCAGGACTGTCGGTGTGTCGCTGTCAACAGTACAAAGAGTTCTCCGACGTTACGAAGAAACTGGTTCTAACCTACGCAGACCAGGAACGGGCAGAACCAGGTGTACCACAGCACGAGAAGACCGATACTTGGTGAACACCATGCTTCGAAATCGCTTTCTCACAGGAACTGAACTCACAAATCAGTTTCGACGCCTCGGAGGAAGTAACCCAAGTGCATGGACAGTAAGACGTCGGCTTGCTGAATCTAACTTAAAACCCCTTAGACCTGCAAACGGCCCTAAACTGGAGCGTGGGCATCGTATTTCAAGACTAAGATATGCCCAGAGCCACGTAAATTGGAGTATTGAAGATTGGTCAAAAGTTATGTTCTCCGACGAATCAAAATTTATGCTCTACAAGCACGATGGAAGACACAGAGTGTATCGAAGACCAGGGGAAAGATTCAAGCAAGCATGCATCGAAGAAAAAGTAGCCTACGGTGGTGGGTCTGTACTTGTGTGGGCCGGAATTTCTTCTGAAATTCGCACAGAGCTGGTGATCATAGAAAACGGCTCTTTAACTAGCGAAAGATATGTGGAAGAAATCCTCAATGATCACGTTGGTCCATTTATGGTCAATTTAGGTGAGGATGCTATATTTATGCATGACAATGCCCGACCTCATACTGTATGAGTACTGTAACAGGTAGGATTGTGAATGACTACCTTCAAGAGATGGACATTACTCGTATGGAGTGGCCAGCGCGCAGCCCGGATATCAACCCGATCGAGCATGCTTGGGACGAGCTAGGCAGATGCGTAAAACAACGAAACCCTCCCCCAATCACGCTTCGTGAGCTCAAAATTGCTCTCACAGAGGAATGGGAGAATATTCCCCAAAATCGTATAAGGAACTTGGTGTACAGCATGCCAAACCGCGTAAACGCAGTAATGGAAGCACGAGGAGGCAATACGAAGTATTAAAATTCAAGAAAATCGTAATAAAGTTCAAAAATTTCATGTTTCCTATTTTTGTTTTAAGGAGAGATCAGCAGTTTTTTTCTTTATGTAATTTTGTGTTAATAAAATGTATGGTGACTCATATTTTTTTTACTTTCATTTAAGGAGTATTACATTGTCTACTAAATACAATTTATTGCATTAACCTATCATTTTTAGTTTCCGAGATTTTTAACATTCTTTAAGTGACCCGGATTCATTGCTCTCGAGTGTATTTACTTTTACTTTAAATATATTCAGTGTACGTAGTTATTGACTCCAAATACTTAAGGCAAAATGAGTGTAGATTCCGACCAAATATCATAATGCGACTTCGCGAAACTTAGTTTTTCAAAGCTTAAACCTAATAACCGAAGTTCGTAAAAAACGTTTTTATGAAGTATATGTGAGCCAATACATGATTGAGCAAACTTGGCTCGATAGAAAACATCGGCAACATTCCCTAAAGTTTGCAATATTTTTACGTTTCTTGGGAGCATTTTTATTCAATTATAGGCAAAAATATGTCAATGAATGTATCATATTCGAATTCGTAATGAAATTTACTAATAAACTACCTATGTACTCCTTTAACATGAAAACTTAATCATTTGATTGTACGAAATAAATATAAAAAGATTAGCATGTATTCTATTGCATCTTCGCATGACATCGTCCAGTCTGATAAGCAATTCTCAACCTTATGTAAAGCATAGTAAATTGTTTTAAAATATGAATTGAACCGCGCCTTAAGGCGCTGCTAGAAGCAAAAGATCCGTAAAACGCTATGTTTTTCGTCACACCGTTTAGACGCCCAGTTACTGATACAAACTTGAAAAAATACAGTGCATAGTTAAAATTAAAAATAAGAAATATAAAATAATATTGCACAAAATTTGTCCGGCACCTTGAAAAAAAATCGTAAATAAAATGACAGGAATATTATCTCGTTTCGAATTTCTCAATATTTTAAACGGCAACCACTATGTTTTTGTTTCCTTGTGGCTTCGTTTATTTTCAAAGAAATTAAAACTGCAAAAAAGTTATCTTGTTTACAAACGCAAGCTTGGTCCTGTCACGGACAGTGCTTCAAATACCTAAAATTTAGCTCTTGCCGGGCCTTAAACATAATATACAGGGAAGAATTTTGCAACGCCACCTGAAGGGAATATACTCTTATGCTGTAGATAGAAAATTTTATATTACTTAAATAAACTATTCCTTTATTTTTGAAAAGAAAAAAAGCTGTATTCAAAGATTTTCGAAAATTCTCTTACTACACCCGGGAGTCGAACCGACTAAAATCTGTAAAAAATTATACCCTCTACTAGTATTGCATCGATCGTTAGAGTCAATTATATAATAAATTATAAGGATGCAATCTCTCTAACAAACCTTATCAATTAAATGAAAGGAAAACCATGAAATCTGAACTTATATATATATATAAATTCAATGCCCACTAAGCGGCAAGATGACACTGGGAGCCGTTGGATGCAGCCGTGCGATTCTGTAATGATTCGTCGATCGTTGTACACAAGGTTGTTGTTCCAACGTTTATTGTCATCTCTTCATTTGTTTCACGGATGTTGTCAAAGATGCAACGATATTGCAGGCCGCACAAGATCGGTCACTCTGGAAATCTATGGGGGAGAGTTCAGCAGTGGACGTTAAACTTATAAGTTGTTTTTGGGCATTGGATTTCATCATCATCATCATCAGCCTGTAGCAGTCCACTGCTGGACATAGGCCTCTCCAATTGCACGCCACTTAGATCTATCTTGGGCTTCGGATTGGGCATTGGATTTGGCATTACAAAATTCCACCCAATATACATAAATGAAATGATATATTTTTGTTTTAGTTATATTAATTTCAAGGTTGTGATCGTTTAGCCATTGTTTGGTTTCAAAGAAGGTTATTTCAATTCAATATTATTGATTGTGCTGGAAGTGCCCTATAAACACTATTCATAAATCAATAAGTACCTAGTACGTACCTACTATTTTTCTGTTGTGTGTAAGAGAAATATCGTCGGCTTAGAGTGTAAACCTGCCAAATCCATTTTTTGACTATAATGACGTTATTCATACCATTCGAAAGTGTAAAAAGAAATACATAATCTAGAAAAACAGCCACAGTCCGTTTTCCTTTAAAATGTACAAAAACGCGTACTGAGTAAAACTGTCAAATCCGTAACCTCAAAAGTGTCCTGCTAACTCCGTGTAAGCCGCCATTTTGTACCGCGATTCCGATGCCGGCAAATGTGCTCGTACAAATAATTGATGTTTTCTGTGATAACAGTGTAAATAAAGGTTGAAAGTTAAAGGACTGAAAGGTAAGTGTTTATACTGTTATCTTATTATTTGTTTGTAATGATAAATTAACCAATATTTATTGTAAAACTTCAGATAACCTATAGCCCAAACATGTGGGATTTAGCAGTTTTTCCTTACAATAAATCTTACATTTATTGTACTTAGCAGGTATTATGTATCATCATAAATTAACTTTTAATTATGTTTTAATTAATATTTTGCGTAATAAGATTTCTGTTAATGGGTTATAGTCAAGTATTTAATGCATTTATTCAAGTTTCAAAATCTAATTGACAAATTAGGAACTATACGTTTAGATTGGGACGTAATTTTAGAGTGTAAACGTATAGTATAATTTTAATTTTATTTCGCTTTATTTCCTTTAGTTATTGTTATCAGAATGTATTAATTAATTCTTTATTTGCAGATGTCATCGAGTAAGCATTGGCGTGGCCGTAAAATCCTGGACTTGTGTGCAAGCAAAGAAGATATAAATCGACAAACAGCACCGGAATCATCTCAAGCATCCTTCCCCAAAGAATGGTCTGTGGTTGAAAATGTCGAAATTAAAATGATTATATCTAAAGAAATATCTGATGACTTAAGCTTAAGTACACATTGCGACTCCTTCTCACCTGCCGATTTGAATAATGTACTTGTAGGAGATATTTCTAGTATACTCTCACCACAAAATAATGACACTAAAGATGACTATGTAACTCTGAACCAAGAAGTAAATAACAATAGTCATATTGAACCTCAAAATACAGAACAAGAAGTCCAATTCGAAGATATATATATGATTTCCCCTTTAGATGAATCCCCTTTGCTTGAATTAATGACTGATGACCACAACTGTTCCAATAGTCTGGTTTCTGAAAATACTATCGAGCAGAGCACTTTGCAGCAAATTGAAAATAGTCCTAGAAATTCTTTTACAGGTACTATGGACCATTCTGTTACGTCAAGACCATCCATCCAAATAGATGATTTGATATCAGATGAAAGTATGCAAGACGGTCTGGTACCATACAAAATTAATTCTGACTCTGAGTCTGACTGCGAAAACTATCCAAAGAAAAGCAATAAAAGAAGAAAAAGGATTCACATTCAAAAATCAAACTGGTATGCTGAAAGTAACAGAAAGTTGAGAGAATCTGGAAAAAATACTATGGAAGAAAAAAAGAAGAAAAGTGGAATTATGAAGTTCCAAGGCAACCTAGAACTATGAAAAATAGATGCTCGTGTAAAGAAACTCAAAAAGGATCTTTGAAATGTTCAATGTTTACAGAGACAGATAGGCAGAATATTTTTAAAGAATTTTGGACAATGAGTTGGGCAGAAAAAAAAATGTTTGTTAATAATCTTGTGACAGCTTTGCCTGTCAAGAGACCAAAGGGAAGACAAACTAATAATGAGGAATCGAAAAGAGGACAATCTTTATTTTATCATTTAAAAAAGGATGATGAGCCAATCAAAGTCTGCAGAACACAGTTTTTGAATACGCTTGGGATTGGTAGATGGACTGTTTTAAATTGGAAAAATAAAAAAGGGGCAGCTTTTAAAAAGAATGACAAGGATTTTGATTCCAAACAAACAAAAACATCTTCTAAGCCTTTCGAATCAGAACGTAAGGAGCTGAAAAAGTTTTTAGAATCACTGCCAGCGATGGAATCACACTACTGTCGTGCTAGTACACAAAAGAAGTACTTGTTGCCAGAGTGGCGTTCAAAGCGATCCCTTTATGATTTTTATGTCAATGATTGGTGTAAAACACGTAATGTAGTTGCTTTATCCATCTGCAAATTTCATGAAGAATTTGACAATCTTAATCTCGGATTGTTTCACCCTAAAAAAGATCAGTGCGAAATATGTGCTCTCTATAAAGTCGGAAATAAATCCCAAGAAGAATATTCAGAACATCTAAAGAAGAAAGAAGAAGCTAGGTCTGAGAAGGAGAAAGACATACGTGAAGAAAATCTTGTTTTTACTGTAGACTTGCAGGCGGTTCTAATGGCCCCTAAATCAAATATTAGTAGTTTGCACTATAGAACAAAGCTCCAAATACACAATCTTGCCTTTTTTAATTTAAACAACAAAGATGGCTATTGTTATCTATGGAACGAAACTGAAGGAGGCTTGAATTCTGAAGAGTTTGCAAGTGTTTGAGTAAGCTTAATAGAAAAAAAGCTTTTGCAAAGTGAGCCAGAAAAACCAAATAAAATATTTTTTTATAGCGACGGTTGTACCTATCAAAACAGAAACTGTGTGATGTCTAATGCATTATTATGCACGGCTATGAACAACAACATCATCATAGAACAAAAATTTCTAGAAGTTGGGCATACGCAGATGGAAGCTGACAGTATTCATTCTTCTGTTGAACGGGCTCTTAAAAACAAGAACATCAATGTGCCCGCAGAGTACATCACCATTTGCAAATCAGCAAGAAAACACCCCAGACCTTACGACGTAACTTACTTAAACCATAGTTTTTTCAAAAGCTTTAATGACGTTGGGTTTTTTAAAAGCATTCGTCCTGGACGCGGTAAAGGTGACCCCAAAGTAACTGACATGAAAGCTCTTCGGTATACTCCAGATGGTAATATATTCTTCAAATTAAGATTCACAGAAGATTGGACAGTACTACCGCAAAGAAAATCACCGGCAGTTACTGCATTGCCTTTTGATTCTCTCCGAAATCAGCACCTTACTAGGAGGAAAATAACGAAAAGAAAATTTGACGATCTGCAATATCTGAAAGATACCTTACCTGCAGACTACCGTAATTATTACGACAATTTAACCCATGAGCAGAAAACTAAAGTTGAGACTGATTTGAACATTGAGACTGAGTAATATTTGCTTAATTATAAGAATAAAGGTTTTATTTAGTTTACGATAAAAAGAAAATAAAAAATATGTTTCTAGATTTTATAAGGACAGAATCTACTTTTTGTTCATTTTGAGAGTTTGTTTTGTTTAAAAGTACCTAATAATATTATAATTTTAAGATTGTAACTGAAAGTTTCAAAACTTTAATTTTAGTATAAAACCATATAAGTTTGTTTGATCTTGAAAGAAAATTATGTTTTTAAATTAAGGACATAAAGACAGAACCTAATTTTTGTTAATTTTTAGAGATTTTCTTTTGTTTTTGTTTTATGAATGCTATCAATACTTTTATAAATTTTGTTTTGGTTTATGAAAACCTGTTAAGTTGTTTTTTAAAATAAATATTTGATTACGAAAACCTGCTAAGTCACAAAAGTGGTGTTAATTAAATAAATGCTGAAGTAAATTATCTTTTTTTTATTTCAAATTGTATGGTATACAAATGCAAGTTTGAAAATATAAAAGTCTTTTCATAAATTATATTCATATTTTTTTAGGAATGTTTTTTGTCTCTCCTGAAAATTTACCTAATATGGAGTTAGAAGGTTTACACTCTAAGCCGACGATATCTAATACAAAAGTTTCTTTCACATAATGAATGTAAACCTACCTAGTTATTTCAGATTCAGTTTGAATACTTAATTATGGCAGAGCACCTTTTCAAAAGCCTAAGAAGATTTTAATCAAGGTAATTTAATTACTATGACTCGTTTCTATAAACTAATTTTCCAAATAAGTAGGTATGGATTTTTGAACCCGTGTTTTTATCTAATGTTATTAATCTAAATTATAATATTAAATTCCGAATGTACATTGACAGAAAATTGATAATCTATTAATAATCATCAAAATTGAGTATTGAAAAATTCGGATGTTCCATATTTCTAGGTTTTAGAAATCTTGGGTAAGTAGATTTTGTTTAATTTGAAAAGGTATTTATAGCCGTCTATGCTGGGTTCCTTAGATACGTAGGTACCAACCCACTTTTATTCTATAGTTTATCTTTTCATTAAAGTTATTTGACGTCTTAATCTGACAGTTCAGTCAGATATTTTCGATATTTCTAAAACGTAATCTTAGGTAAGTAGATTTTGTTTAATTTCAAAAGGTATTTATAGCCGTCTTTGCTGGGTTCCTGAGATACGTCGGTACCTACCTACATTTATTCTATAGTTATTTTCATTAAAGTTATTTGACGTCTTAATCTGATAGGTATTTCAGTCAGACAACTTTATGGAATTGATAAAATTATCTCAGAATCCGGACAGAATCAAGTTCCTATAGAGCTATAGACACTCAAGTAAGTAGGGTCAATGCACTAGTTTGCGGCCTTTTAGTGATCCTTTCAACTTCAAGCCATCAGAACAGAATGTTAAAATAAGTTTTTACCTATTGTGTTTATGTTTAATTGTAGTCTACATATTCAAGTTTTGATTTAAAATACCAAAACTGTGATTAATGCAGTGATATTTTGTTTATAAATTTATTATCGCAAATATAGTAAAAACACCGGTTTTCGGCCGCAAATCTTAGTATTCGGCCTCCACATCACCAGTTTTCGGCCGTGCTTTTCGAAGTAGTGTTCTCGGCTAATAAAACAATTATTTGACAATCAATGATCGTTTATAAATTTTCTTTTCTTAACTATTAAACTATTAGACATTCTTAAATTATAAAATAACAATTAACAGTTCAATAATATAAAATAAAAGCTAATTTACGCTGAATCAAGCAAATAGAACTAGGTCCCCTGTCCCCGGCAGCCCCGCTATTCTTGGCTATGGTAGCGGCCACGGTAACGGTGAGGCAGGGGGTGCTAAGAATGAAGAGGGGGCAGGCGCCCAGCTACAACCCCCAACGATGATGACTGGCTTTGACGACAGACGAGAAGATTGACGCTCTGGAAGAAGGAATGAGTAGGTTACACTGAGACATCGTGGGTTTATCGGAAGTCCGAAGAGCGGTTGAGGACACGATAACCCTGAGATCAGGTAACCTACTCTACCACCGGAAGGGAGACCAACAGTACCTACCCAAGGAGGTGTCGGGTTTCTCATCCACAAGTCCCTTACTCACAACATCGTTAGTATCGATAGCGTTTCCAACAGGTTCGTATACATAATACTCAGAGTATCCTGTAGCACAGTTATCGACGATGTGGAATGCATATAGGTTGTTCTATAGGAAAATATGGAAATCCTTGCGACACGACATCCGAACCTTTAATGCAAACCGTATTAAAGAGACTATAGAGCGGAAAACAGGCTCCAAGATGATTGCAAGAGGTATGCCTATTGGACAAAGCCAGTTAACAAAGCTGAAGGCAGAAGACGTCGGTGTAGCGTCGACCAAAGCAGAAGTGTTGGGAGAGGTCGACAGTTATACAAACTCGGTCGCTAAGCTGTTTTTGAAGGTCATCACGAACCGTCTCAATCGCGGGTTTGATGAACTGCAGTCTCCGGAACAAGCCAGCTTCCGAATTGGCTATATGTATGTAGTACCATAGGCCACATCCACACGCTATGGCAAGTTATATAGAAGACCGAAGAAACTTGAAACTTGCCTCTATGTTTAGCGTTTGTGAACTAAGAGAAGACCTTTGATTCGATCGAGACGTGGTCGTGCTTCAGTCTCTCCAGCGGTGCTGTATTGACTATCGGTATATCGAAGTGTTGCAGCTTTCGTACAATAACACCAACATATAAGTCCGAGTACAGGAGCAGAGTTCAAAGGACATTCCTTTACAAGGAGGCGTGAGACAGGGAGATGTAACATCTCGGAAACTGTTCACTACTGCATTGGAAGACGCTTTCAAGCTCCTGGAATAGCAAGGACTCGGCATCGTCGAGTACATCACTCACCTTCGATTTGCCAACAATATTGTAATCATGGCAGAATCGATGGAAGACCTTACCACGATGCTCGACGGCCTCAGTCGAGTTTTCTAACGGAAACGGTTGGGAATTTAGTTCTCGAAGTTGTTCAAGTCTAGAATCAATTATTATTTTTCAACAAATCCTTAAAAAGTACATAATTTTGTTTCCAACGGGCTAAAAGTTGTTTGCCTCTACCGGCGTTTACATGGATGGAAATATGAACTCTTGAAATTGCCTTCATTTTTATGCAGTTAAAGAATCTAGTCCTTCAAAAGCAAGGCTATCCCTCCCACAAAGTCTACACCAGGCCTAAATTATGTACAAGATTAGCTCTTGTTAAGTGCTATATTAGTCTAACCTAGCTTCAAAGTGGCCGATAAGCGAATGTAAATATATGTGTTCTTATTTTCGGCCACTTATGTTAAGTGAATATTTTTATTAATTTTCAGGAACATATACTCGTATTGGCGGCCGAAAACCAAACAATACAATCATCACAATAAGCACTTAATTGGTACAAGAAGAGATACATAGATGAATGCAAACAAACTAACCAAAGAGACAAAACTATCTAACACTGTATTGAGGCACATTTCGGCCACGGGGCCGAAAACTCAACGTTTGTAGTTTTTCTGGTATTGATTTTCGGCCGCCTAATATTATGGTACTTTTTACCAAACTATTGCTAAAATAACTATGTGAAAACAATATTCAGTAATTTGTAATACATATTACATAAGAATTTATCAAATTTACTTAGACAATGGTTTAAAAACTTGCCTTCGAAAAGCACATGCGTCGTTATTTTTTTCGTAAATTTACGCACGTTACGAGACCTTCGAGGCGGCCGGCAAATTTAAAAATTTGCTAAGAAGTGTTTGCTAATGTTGGAAAACCAAAATGGATTTAACAGTTTTATTTGATTTAACAGTAAGAGAACTTGTAGGTAATGGTTAGTGCATGGTTCTGTCAGAATTTTAGCAATGTACGCTCTGTTTACGTTGTTTTAGTGGGACATGATCCTCAAAAGGCCGAAAACACATGCAGGCCGGGAAACTAGTGCACTCACCCTACCTACCTACCTACGTATTTCTATACGCATGTTCCTCCTTTACACACTTTATTATAAGGTGTGAGTGGGTTTGTGTGTTTGTTAGTTCTTCACGCTCAAACGGCTAGACTAATTGTGATAAAATTCGGTATGGTCGATTCAAATCTTGATTAATACATTGGATTTTTTATCATCATCATCCACCACGTGGGTGTAACCGCGGGGCGCAGCTAGTATTAATATATTACCTTTACACCTATACGACCGGTATTAACCCTTTGCGTCTCAGAGACGTAAATATACGTCAGTTTAATTCATAAATCTTTTGTTTTAATTATCACGGTATAGGAAGGATTAATAATCTATCTATCGGTGGTGTGCCTTACTAGAGATAGATAGATACATTTGACACTATTTGTATGGACGTTATGTCAAACTTCTATCCGTAGTAAAGAAAACTGCGGATAAACTATTAGTTTAGTAGGTACCAGCTGTTAATATGCGAATCCCTAAACATTACTCCCTAGGCTAGGCGGTGGCAATGGGGGAGATACCTACTTGGGGGCCAAAATGGAAATTGAAGGGCACTGTAGCAAGTGAATTTGCTCAGCGAACGGAAGTAAACTCACTTGCACGTTCGGCTCAGGCGGAATGAGTAATACTTTTTTGTGCGTGCAGCCATCGTTCATCGATTTATAAGACGTACCTATACCTACGTAGGTACTGTACGTATAGTATGTACATACTACCAAATTACCTATTATCGAACACCTATTGCTAAATTCCTCGCACGCTTCCGCGTCGTTCAGCAGATGCGTGATGGATGAGAGGAATGTAATTCTTTTGTTTGAATACCTCTACCTACTGATAACATGTAATTTAATGTTGCCTGGTATCGTGCGTTTGAAATGTATTGAAGTGTATTAATATATATGTATATATATATAATAAGTATTAACGTGCGTGTTTTTATTTTACACAAGCTGCATTCCGCGGTTTCACCCGCGCGGTGATGGATGATGATGAATCAAATAAAGCGTATGTTACTTAAGCATGCATAGCTTTCAACAAGTGAAATAATTAATTTAACCGATTTTTTATGTCGTTTTTGCGTTTATCCGTTACAATCAATCAAATCTTTCCTCTTTAATAGGTATTAGAGTAGATAAGGATTAACATAACCCCACCTACGAATAATATGGCCTAGTTTGTATCAACGTTGATAATGTGTATTTTAACACGGAATATTAGTTATTGTGACATAACTGTAATAGTTAGACATATGGTATTGTATACTTATTTGTTGACAATGATGTCCTCTATAAAACGTTATTACTTACTTTATAATAGTTTCCGCAGTGTACGCGATATAAAGATTTTTCGGCGTTACTAATGCATTATGTAAGTAGGGTAGGTGCACTAGTTTCCCGGCCTGCATGTGTTTTCGGCCTTTTGGGGATCATGTCCCACTAAAACAACTTAAACAGATCGTACATTGCTAAAATTCTAACAGAACCATGCACTAACCATTCCCTACAAGTTCTCTTACATCCGTAAATACATTTTAGATTTCCAACATTAGCAAACACTTCTTAGCAAATTTTTAAATTTGCCGGCCGCCTCGAAGGTCTCGTAACGTGCGTAAATTTACGAAAAAAATAACGGCGCATAAGACAAAGTCAAAGTCAAAATCATTTATTCATTTAAGGCATCAAAGACGCACTTATGAACTGTGCTTTTCGAAGGCAAGTTTTTAAACCATTGTCTAAGTAAATTAGATAAATTCTTATGTAATATGCATTACAAATTACTGGATATTGTTTTCACATAGTTATTTTAGCAATAATTGGTAAAAAGTACCATAATATTAGGCGGCCGGAAATCAATACCAGAAAAACTACAACCGTTGAGTTTTCGGCCCCGTGGCCGAAATGTGCCTCAATACAGTGTTAGATAGTTTTGTCTCTTTTGTTAGTTTGTTTGCATTCATCTATGTATCTCTTCTTGTACCAATTAAGTGCTTATTGTGATGATTGTATTGTTTGGTTTTCGGCCGCCTATATTTGCTCCTGTAAATTAATAAAAATATTCACTTAACATAAGTGGCCGAAAATAAGAACACATATATTTACATTCGCTTATCTGCCACTTTGAAGCTAGGTTAGACTAATATATCACTTAGTAATACTTAATAAGAGCTAATCTTCTTGTACACAATTTAGGCCTGGTGTAGACTTTGTGGGAGGGATAGCTTTGCTTTTGAAGGACTAGATTATTTAACTGCATAAAAATGAATGCAATTTCAAGAGTTCATATTTCCATCCATGTAAACGCAAGCTGCTTGCAAAGTTGTTTGCAAGAGGCAAACAACTTTTAGCCCGTTGGAATCAAAATTATGTACTTTTTAAGGATTTGTTGAAAAATAATAATTGATTCTAGATTTGAACAACTTCGAGAACTGAAATCCCAACCGTTTCCGTTAGAAAACTCGATTGAGGCCGTCGAGCATCGTGGAGAGGTCTTCCATAGATTCTGCCATGATTACAATATCGTTGGCAAATCGAAGGTGAGTCATGTACTCGACGATGCAGAGTCCTTGCTATTCCAGGAGCTTGAAAGCGTCTTCGAATGCAGTAGTGAACAGTTTCCGAGATGTAACATCTCCCTGTCTCACGCCTCCTTGTAAAGGAATATCCTTTGAACTATGCTCCTGTACTCGGACTTATATGTTGGTCTTATTGTACGAACGCTGCAACACTTCGATATACCGATAGTCAATACAGCACCGATGAAGAGACTGAAGCGCGACCACGTCTCGATCGAATCAAAGGTCTTCTTTTAGTTCTTAGTTCACAAACGCTAAACATAGCAAGTTCAAGTTTCTTCGGTCTTCTATATAACTTACCATAGCGTGTAGATGTGGCCTATGGTACTACATACATATAGCCTATTCGGTAGCTGGCTTGTTCCAGAGACTGCAGTTCATCAAACCCGCGACTGAGACGGTTCGTGAAGACCTTCGAAAACAGCTTCCGAACATAGCTCAAAATGGAAATGGTTTCTTGAATAATAGCACCACTACGCCTTTGTTCCACATGCTTCTGGCGTATAACCTTCGAGTAAGACGGTATTAACTTGTCAGCATCACAACAAAAAATAACAATGGATTTATGAATGAACCTTGCCTCTAAAGAGGGTTGCTGATCCCAACAGATTAAAGAGCAGGACTTTTAATACCGCTGTTGTCATTCCAATCTCGTACAGGCTGATGTATAATTTCGGATCAGCTTGGCTCTTGGATCTTTGACCCAGCTACTGACGGTTTAGCGACCCAGTTTGTATAACTGTCGGTAGAAACTGTTGACCTCTCCCATCACTTCTGCTTTGGTCGACGCTACACTGGCGTCTTCTGCCTTCAGCTTTGTTAACTGGCTTTGTCCAATAGGCATACCTCTTGCAATCATCTTGGAGCCTGTTTTCCGGTCTATAGTATCTTAAATACGGTTTGCATTAAAGGTTCGGATGTCGTGTCGCAAGGATTTCCATATTTTCCTATAGAACAGCCTATATGCATTCAACATCGTCGATAAACTGTGCTACAGTATACTCTGAGTATTATGTATACGAACCTGTTGGAAACGCTAATGATGCTAACGATGTTGTGTGTAAGGGACTTGTGGATGAGAAACCCGACACCTCCTTGGGTAGGTACTGTTGGTCACCCTCCCGGGGGTAGAGTAGGTTACCTGATCTCAGGGTTATCGTGTCCTCAACCGCTCTTCGGACTTCCGATAAACCCACGATGTCTCAGTGTAACCTACTCATTTTTTCTTCCAGAGCGTCAATCTTCTCGTCTGTCCTCAAAGCCAGTCATCATCGTTGGGAGCTGTAGCTGGGCGCCTGCCCTCCTCTTCATTCTTAGCACCTCCTGCCCCACCGTTACCGTGGCTGCTAGCATAGCCAAGAATAGCGGGGCTGCCGGGGACAGGGGACCTAGTTCCATTTGCTTGATTCAGCGTAAATTAGCTTTTATATTATATTATTGGACTGCTAATTGTTATTTTATAATTTAAGAATGTCTAATAGTTTAATAGTTAAGAAAAGAAAATAAATAAACGATAATTGATTGTCAAATAATTGATTTATTAGCCGAGAACACTACTTCGAAAAGCACGGCCGAAAACTGGTGATGTGGAGGCCGAATACTAAGATTTGCGGCCGAAAAACGGTGTTTTATATAATATAATATAATATAATATAATATAATATAATATAATATAATATAATATAATATAATATAATATAATATAATATAATATAATATAATATAATATAATATAATATAATATAATATAATATAATATAATATAATATAATATAATATAATATAATATAATATAATATAATATAATATAATATAATATAATATAATATAATATAATATAAAAAATATCACTGCATTAATCACAGTTTTGGTATTTTAAACCAAAACTTGAATATGTAGACTACAATTAAACATATACACAATAGGTAAAAACTTATTTCAACATTCTGTTCTGATGGCTTGAAGTTGAGAGGATCACTAAAAGGCCGCAAACTAGTGCATTGACCCTACCTACCTAGTTGTTGTGAGTGACATAACTGTTATAGTGAGACATATGGTATTGCAGACTTTATTGTACGTAATTATGCTTTCTATAAAACTGCAGGAGGTACATCCCTTTGCTTTATTGTCAATAATTTCTGCAGCGTAGGTAGGGTGATTGCGCCTGTTATCGTCCAATTAGCGGAGTTGCCAACTTTAAGACATCAAAAGAATATGTTACACTAATACTACACCATTCAAATAAATCGCATATTATTGCATAAATACTCTATTTTTAGTACCATAAATTAAAATCAAATTTTTCAAACAGTGAATTATAGGTAGGTATATAAAAATATTTATTCAAAATTGCGTATTATGCTAGTTTTCGGCCAAAAAAGTTCGTTATGGTCCAAATGGAACTAGTGTTCGACCATTATTTGGCATAAGGAAAATAATACATAAATTTAATCATTTATAATAACGATCAAATAAACATTGTGAGAATGTATTATTTAACATAAATATTTTTTTTAATAACACATTAACAATATATACATATATTATATTAAACTTCTTTTTACATTATTAAAAAACAAAGTTTTAAAGAAACAGGATAAATTTAAGTTTTTATGATGTTTTCAAGTCTTGTTATCGAATATTTATTATTTAAAATATTACTAACGTTAATATATAATAATATAATAAAAATAACGTACATATCTTATATTTATACTCCTAAGTAATTAATATTTTTTGTACTACAAAAACTTGTTCAATAACCAATAAATACTACTAATTGTAAGATTGATACGATTAGTTTTCATCCACTTTAAGTTAAACATGCATGAAAACGAACATCAATTTTTAGAAATGTTTGTACCTATATTCGTCCATTTTACTTTTTTTCTTTTGTCTATTAACTATCAGGTGAACCTAAAAGTAAATAATAGCTACATGAAGAAGCTAATAAGGGCTATTTTGAAATCAAGTTCCTTTTTATTTAGTGTACAGGATTGAGGATTTTATTCAAATTTCACTTGAGAATTTCTGTTTGCGTCCAACGTGGTCGTATCGTAAGCTGAAATATTGGACCACCATAGCTTTTTAAGAAATTCGTCGAAATAGTAGTTAAATACTGCAAAATAGCTTTTTTCTTTTGAAAATAAGTCCCCTTAACGAACAACCCTTGATCATGTTTAAAAACTGAATAAAACCTACCGTGAATTCACTGCGCGCCACTATTTTTTTTCTACTAGGTACGAACTCGTTTTTGATTTACGAAACCAAGAGGCAAACTGCTGGTCCTCTCATTAGAGTTTTCGTTGGCCAAATATATTTTTCTTTAATGGTCAGCATCGCTTATATTAAAATCTCCTAGTTGGTATACATTTGGTGTAGCTATCAGTTTTTATTTTACTATTAGGTACCTATACGATATTTTTCGAAGCCGTACCGCGAAATGGTCAAATAGTCAAATATAGGAGCTGGACGCTGAACCAGCGCAATCACCCTACCTACCTATTAAGATCGTTGTCTGTCCGATTCCTTATAAACCTAGTTAAATGCATTAAATTTTCCAATAGATCTCGAATCATAAAACAAACAAGTACAATTTGAAAAACTAATATCGACTTTCATTCTATTCAGTTATTCGAGTGTAGCTCAAAAACTTCTGGACAGAATTTGATGAAATTTAAATGGGACCACACGAGAAGCACTAGCTATTATTATTATTATGAGAATCGGTTCACCCTATCGAAAGTTATGAGGTAACAAACATTAAAAAAACAGTCGAATTGAGTACCTCCTCCTTTTTGGAAGTCGGTAGAAAATGCTAGTCTATTTTGCGTTGGCACCACAGGACCTATACGTTATACTATTATTTATTTTATTGCACGCCCGTCACGAAAGTACCTAAAATGGGGATGAAAATACATCCTCAGGTGTGGTACCTATCAATTATTAGGCCATTTGAACGAAAACTAATATAGGTACGTCTCTTTTTTATCAGCAGCACAGTTTGTTAAATATGGGCTTCCGCAACGTAACTTACATCACGTGTTTTCCTTGTAATGTCTAAACTACACTACGCAGCATAAAAACTCATAATTGTATAAACTTGTAAACCGGTAACTCGGTATTAAAATTATTCAAGGTACAGTAAGATCATAGCGCGTCCAGTAATAAACGCTCTTTAGTAAAACTTCTATTTGATAACACTGTAAAAGCAGAAGTGATCATGGCCGTATGGCCAATATACTATATTTTTATAAATATAGTATATTTCAGTTCTCATACTCATTTAACGAGCAAACTAACCGTAAGTGCCAAGGTAGTTTTTTACCTATAGAAAGTTATGGCGTATTAGTATTGAATTTTTTATTAAACTAATACCTAGGTAGATACCTACCTACTTCTCTTGATTATAAAATGAGTTCGGACGATCCCGCTACATGTGATAAGCTTAACTAGGTAATTAAGGAACTTAGTGAGCTGGTAACACTACTATTACCTATCAGAAAAACAAATGACATGATAAAAACGAAAAGTTGGTCCCAATTTTTTATAATAATAAATACCTACCTAGTAACTAGCAAGCTAGGGACTATATAATACCTATATATAGTAGGGTAGGTGCACTAGTTTCCCGGCCTGCATGTATTTTCGGCCTTTTGAGGATCATGTCCCACTAAAACAACGTAAACAGAGCGTACATTGCTAAAATTCTAACAGAACCATGCACTAACCATTCCCTACAAGTTCTCTTACATCCGTAAATACATTTTAGCTTTCCAACATTAGCAAACACTTCTTAGCAAATTTTTAAATTTGCCGGCCGCCTCGAAGGTCTCGTAACGTGCGTAAATTTACGAAAAAAATAACGGCGCATGTGCTTTTCGAAGGCAAGTTTTTAAACCATTGTCTAAGTAAATTAGATAAATTCTTATGTAATATGCATTACAAATTACTGAATATTGTTTTCACATAGTTAATTTTGTTATAATAATTAATATGTACCATAATATTAGGCGGCCAGAAATCAATACCAGAAAAACTACAAACGTTGAGTTTTCGGCCCCGTGGCCGAAATGTGCCTCAATACAGTGTTAGATAGTTTTGTCTCTTTTGTTAGTTTGTTTACATTTATCTATGTATCTCTTCTTGTACCAATTAAGTGCTTATTGTGATGATTGTATTGTTTGGTTTTCGGCCGCCTATATTTGTTCCTGTAAATTAATAAAAATATTCACTTAACATAAGTGGCCGAAAATAAGAACACATATATTTACATTCGCTTATCGGCCACTTTGAAGCTAGGTTAGACTAATATAGCACTTAGTAATAATTAATAAGAGCTAATCTTCTTGTACATAATTTAGTCAAGGTGTAGAGTTTGTGGGAGGGATAGCCTTGCTTTTGAAGGACTAGATTCTTTAACTGCATAAAAATGAAGGCATTTTCAAAAGTTCATATTTCCATCCATGTAAACGCCAGTAGAGGCAAACAACTTTTAGCCCGTTGGAATCAAAATTATGAACTTTTTAAGGATTTGTTGAAAAATAATAATTGATTCTAGATTTGAACAACTTCGAGAACTGAATTCCCATCCGTTTCCGTTAGAAAACTCGATTGAGGCCGTCGAGCATCGTGGTGAGGTCTTCCATCGATTCTGCCATGATTACAATATCGTTGGCAAATCGAAGGTGCGTGATGTACTCGACGATGCCGAGTCCTTGCTATTCAAGGAGCTTTAAAGCGTCTTCCAATGCAGTAGTGAACAGTTTCCGAGAGTTACATCTCCCTGTCTCACGCCTCCTTGTAAAGGAATGGCCTTTGAACTCTGCTCCTGTACTCGGGCTTATATGTTGGTGTTATTGTACGAACGCTGCAATGCAACACTTCGATATACCGATAGTCAATACAGCACCGCTGGAGAGACTGAAGCGCGACCACGTCTCGATCGAATCAAAGGTCTTCTTTTAGTTCACAAACGCTAAACATAGAGGCAAGTTCCAAGTTTCTTCGGTCTTCTATATAACTTACAATAGCGTGTGGATGTGGCCCATAGACTACATACATATAGTACCATAGTAATACACACATATAGCCTATTCGGAAGCTGGCTTGTTCCGGAGACTGCAGTTCATCAAACCCGCGACTGAGACGGTTCGTGATGACCTTCGAAAACAGCTTACGGACATAGCTCAAAATGGAAATGGTTTCATGAATAATAGCACCACCACGCCTTTGTTCCACATGCTTCTGGCGTATAACCTTCGAGTAAGACGGTATTAAAGAGCTTCTGCAGGACTTTTAATACCGCTGTTGTCATTCTTATCTCGTACAGGCTGATGTATAATTTCGGATCAGCTTGGCTCTTGGATCTTTGAGCGAGCTGCTGACGGTTTAGCGACCGAGTTTGTATAACTGTCGGTAGAAACTGTCCTCCACCAAACCTCTCCCAACACTTCTGCTTTGGTCGACGCTACACCGACGTCTTCTGCCTTCAGCTTTGTTAACTGGCTTTGTCCAATAGGCATACCTCTTGCAATCATCTTGGAGCCTGTTTTCCGCTCTATAGTCTCTTTAATACGGTTTGCATTAAAGGTTCGGATGTCATGTCGCAAGGATTTCCATATTTTCCTATAGAACAGCCCATATGCATTCAAAATCGTCGATAAAATGTGCTACAGGATACTCTAGAGTATTATGTATCTGTTGGAAACGCTATCGATGCTAACGATGTTTTGAGTAAGGTACTTGTGGATGAGAAACCCGACACCTCCTTGGGTAGGTTACTGTTGGTCACCCTCCCGGTGGTAGAGTAGGTTTCCTGATCTCAGGATTATCGTGTCCTCAACCGCTCTTCGGACTTCCGATAAACCCACGATGTCTTAGTGTAACCTACTCATTCCTTCTTCCAGAGCGTCTGTCCTCAAAGCCAGTCATCATCGCTGGGGGCTGTAGCTGGGCGCCTGCCCCTCTCTTCATTATTAGCACCCCCTGCCTCACCGTTACCGTGGCCGCTACCATAGCCAAGAATAGCGGGCTGACGGGGACAGGGGACCTAGTTCCATTTGCTTGATTCGGCGTAAATTAGCTTTTATTTTATATTATTGGACTGTTTATTGTTATTTTATAATTTAATAATGTCTAATAGTTTAATAGTTAAGAAAAGAAAATGAATAAACGATCATTGATTGTCAAATAATTGTTTTATTAGCCGAGAACACTACTTCGAAAAGCACGGCCGAAAACTGGTGATGTGGAGGCCGAATACTAAGATTTGCGGCCGAAAAACGGTGTTTTATATAATATAATATAATATATAATATAAAAAATATCACTGCATTAATCACAGTTTTGGTATTTTAAACCAAAACTTGAATATGTAGACTACAATTAAACATATACACAATAGGTAAAAACTTATTTCAACATTCTGTTCTGATGGCTTGAAGTTGAAAGGATCACTAAAAGGCCGCAAACTAGTGCATTGACCCTATACCTACTACTAACTAACTACCTACCTATTAGTGCGGCGCTAATAGGTAGTAGCCCAGAAGATTAGCCAGTTAAGACGCTAGGTATGCAGACGACGGGGCGGGGAGGTATTTTTGACCGCGAAGCAATAAAGACGGGCACTGGCGGGGCGGCGCGGCGCGGTCTTTTTGCCCTCCGTGTGCGTTGGTAGTACCTACCTATAGGATTCCCTTTGCGCTATCGTTCGCGGCAAATTTGACCGCCCCGTCGTCTGCATAGCGCCTAAGGTGGCAGTGGGCAGGGCCAGACAGTTCTGGAATGGAGACCACGGACCGGAAAACGCAGCGTAGGTCGTCCACAGACACGGTGGACAGACGACCTGATGAAGGTCGCAGGACGAAATCGGATGCAGGCCGCTTGCTACCGGTCCTTTTGGAAAATTATGGGAGAGACCTATGTTCAGCACTGGACGTCCTACGGCTGAGATGATGATGATGAATAGGTAGTAGGTAGGTACTACCTAGATGCCTAGGAAGAGGATATGATAGATAGGTAATTTTATTTGGGTAGGTAGGTACCTACCTACTTGTTAGTTTGGGTATAATCTTGCATGGAGAGCCTACCACGTAGATACTTACGCAGGGTTTCCTCACTTCTTACGATTCGCATTCCGACTACGCAGAGAATAGGTAGGTAGGTACCTACTTGTAGAAACGGAGTTTTAACTACGTCGAGGGGAAGCAGTAATAATAGGTAGTCCGTTGCTTATTTAGCTTAATTAAATACCTATCAATAAACATAGCTGCTAATTAGGTAGGTACCTACCTACTATAGACATTGCACTTTAGTTAGTACCTACTTATTATACTACCTACTACGTACTATTCTGTGGTTATAACTATGTTGATATGATACATCCAAAGACTACCTACAGTGTTTAAGGCAGATAGGTACGTCGCGCGTCGTCTCGTTGTTTGCAATCAATCACTCATGAATTCAAACCAAAGCCCAGCAAACCTTCGGATTTTACAAATAAGCAAATGCTCGGTAATGCTGTCCTACTACCTACCTGCCGTACGCGGAGTAGCCTACCTATGGACTCTCAGGTAATAGAATAACAATGTTATGTACATACCTTAACGAGGTATCCATGGGCACGGCTGAGTCCAAACAACGAGGGCAAGTGCCGGGCGCCTATAACAGTAACATACAATATTTTGCTAGTCGGGTGCAAGGCCAACTTGAACCCGATCTCGGGCTCCAAACTGCCGCTCCCAGCCAACTGCCCATCCTTGTTATTGTTCAAAAAATTCTTCAACTTGTTCAACGAAAATGCCATTGTAAACACAGTCGCGTCTCCGTCGTTTCCACTATCGCGAATAAAACGCGCATCAAAAACCGGTTATTTGAATAATTAATCACGCAACGCGTTTATTTCCAATGAAACATGGACTTCCATTGCCAGATGTTATTTTTCACCATGATAGTTTTCACTGCGCGACAAAAATCGAAAGCGAATACCGCAAGCAATAACTATGCGCGTATAAATTGATCTAACTTGTTCAATTGAAAGTTATTGTGAATGTGTCCACACGATGAACGCATAGTTAGGTACTAAAAGTTGTCATTACACTACACACATGCGTACATTATCAATGATAGTGCTCGAATCAATGAAGCATTGTACTTATCTAGTCAAAGGGTTCGGATCTCTCTTTCGCGCTAGATATTATTCAATCAGTATGAATGAGATAACTAACTCATTGAAGTGTCATTTGATTTAGCAGTGTTATCGCTCGTAACTGCTGCCATCTGTTGGAATGCGTCATCAATGTATAATCTTATCCAAAGATGGCGCTGTAAAACCAATAAAATTGTAATGAATATTATTTTGTAGCCTGAAAAGTCTTGATTACCTTTTCTAATCTAAAAACTTTCAGGTTTTAGGGCTTCCAGGTTCTACTTTATAGACTGCGACTTAGACAAGAGATAATAAAAACAAGCGTAGGTACTAGATAAATAGTATTTCAGTAAGTACAATAATATTGGGTTTTCAATGTCCGTGATTTTATTGTTTATACGTTACATGTTGATGTTGAATAATTAGCGTAATTTTATTGTGGAAGGAAATACAAAAAAAAATGGTTTGTCTCTATAGGTAGCAAGTTTTCATGCAAGACTAGTAGCGAATATAACATTGTAGGTACCTAGGTACTCTTTGTTTCATGATTAATAGTTTAGATTTAGATAGACTGTTAATACCATGAAGGTACGTACGTATCCACCTTTTTTTGGTCGGTGGTATCTATAGCTTCGTGATTGATACATAGGTATGTACCTAATTACAGTTGCGGAAATCTTGAGGTTTGCTATTCTAAATACATTACTGACACAGACATTCTATACAGTAGGTACCTATTTAAATAGGTAATGTCTGTGATTACTGTCTAGCAGCTTGTAATTTTATTATTATACTAGTTGACCCGCCATCGGCTTCGCTCGCTTGGTCTTAGTCTTGGTGTAGTGGCGAGTGTTATTCTTTAAATTTCAATAACTTTTTCATTTATGATACGATTGACATGAAACAAACACTAAATGTTTAGTAAAGCTTACTTCAATATATTAGTGAACACATCTTAATCGGTTAAGCCGTTTCTGAGATTAGCGCGCACAAAACAGAACAGACAAAAATTCTAACTAATTATTTCATTATATTTTCGTTTATAAGTCCCAATAGTATTTTTTCTCATATATCTTCCATGTACATGTAGGTATAGATTATTTAAGTAGGCCTTCGAGCTAAAGGGCGCCGTTGACGTTTATGATTTTAGATGTACTTATGTTGCAGTACAATTTCAATTCATATGATTTTGTTAGTCTAATCCATACATAGCATTACGCCGCTTTATCCTTAAGGGGAGATAATAACCACCTGCCCATTTTTCATTTTCTTGATCTATCAGAAGACCTATCAAGAGTCAGGTGAAAGGGAAAATAAACTAGTATTCAAATGTTTTCTTAGCTTAAAATCTACCCAGGTATTATTAATGCACTTTAGATAGAAATAAAATCAGCCAAGTGCGAGTTGGACTCGCGCACCACGGGTTCCGTAAATTAAGAAAGCATGTATCATTTTCATAACTAAACAACAAACTAGGATAAACGACAAAATTTTGCCGTTCGATCCAGACACGATTATTGCGCCAACCCTAAATAAGATTTATTAGTAAATTTTAAACAAACAGTTTAGAGTAGGCAGACACAGTTCTATTAAAATAACATAACACGATATAAGAAAGAATAGTTTTTGCTTCGGGCCCGAAACTAGGCAATTACTTGTTTGTGTTGAATGAATTGTTTTCGTTAAGTATAAGATATTACTTCTTGCCAAATTTCATGATTCTAGGTCAGCGGATAGTACCTAACCAAATTGATTATTCGTGAAATCGTAAAATCTACAAGATAAACGGGTCTTTTCATCGCGTTGACTTTTAAGTTTTAATTTTTTTCAACTGAAAGTGACTTTCAATTAATTTCAACTTGATATCTCTACGCGTTCCTGAGACAAGCTAGGGTCTTGACAGGCAGACAGACGGTACAGACTAAAGGAAGGAAAGACCAACAAAGTGGTCCAGTAAGGGTTCCTTTTTCCTTTTGAGGTATGGAACCCTAAAATTACCAAGTAAATATTCACATATATATATATATATATATATAATATATATATATATCTATATAAAAAAATAAACCCATATTTCTCCTGGTCACGCTATAGCTTGAGAACGGCTTTACCGATTGCATTCATCTTTTTAAATGTTTTCTAATACTTCATAGGTGTATAAGAAGGTTTAGGTTCATTAAAAAAAATAAGAAAAGATGGATGCTATGTATGGGCCAAAGGCCGAGCCTGCTACGCGAAGTCGCGGGCAGTCGCTAGTATAATATAAACATCAAATTCAAATATCAACAGTCATTTATTCAAAAGCTTATATTGGTTAAATTAAATTCATATTGGTTACTGAGACATTGTCTTGTCCGTATATAAAATACGCGCACTATAACAGTAATAATAATTAATAATAATAAAAATATAACCTCATTTCGTGTAGCATGCCTTATAATAATTACACAATCACAACAAAACTCAGTTCTCTTATACTTCAACAATACTCAACATTTGACTGGAAATATACCACTCTAAAAACATTGTACACAATGAGAATCGCGAACGGGAAAGAAAATAAATACGGTCCAGTACTTTTCGTAACAAATATACAAAAATACATATCTTTCCTAATTCTATTATTAGTTTAGTTAGATGATATCGTACTATTCATTATTATATAATCTATATTTTTTTTTCTAAATTGGCATATCCGGATGGTACGGTAGATACGGATATATCTACCGTACTATATATTTTATGTGTCTGACATATACCTACTGTCGTAATATTTGTTTTCTAAATTGGCATATCCGGATGGTACGGTAGATACGGATATATCTATCGTACTACATATTTTTTGTGTCTGACATATACCTACTGTCGTAATATTTATTTTCTAAATTGGCATATCCGGATGGTACGGTAGATACGGATATATCTATCGTACTACATATTTTTTGTGTCTGACATATACCTACTGTCGTAATATTTATTTTCTAAATTGGCATATCCGGATGGTACGGTAGATACGGATATATCTATCGTACTACATATTTTTTGTGTCTGACATATACCTACTGTCGTAATATTTATTTTCTAAATTGGCATATCCGGATGGTACGGTAGATACGGATATATCTACCGTACTACATATTTTTTGTGTCTGACATATACCTACTGTCGTAATATTTATTTTCTAAAATGGCATATCCGGATGGTACGGTAGATACGGATATATCTACCGTACTACATATTTTTTGTGTCTGACATGTCATAATATTTGATTTTTAATTGGCATATCCGGATGGTACGGTAGATACGGATATATCTACCGTACTATATATTTTTTGTGTCTGACATATACCTACTGTCGTAATTATAGCCGTAAAAATTAGGTTCGTTGACGATATAAAGCTGAATGAAAGTTGGACACATATATATAGAACAATTTTCTATTCCAATTCGAACAGGTTAACCATGAATAATTTGGGATTTGAGTGTTTATTTTGATCAACGCATTGAACTAATATTACTACGTATAGAGAAGTTAACTTGACCTATTATTAAAACTAAAGTTCCCTGCAGCGCTGAAATAATAATTAATCTTCTAACGAAGCTGTATAACACATCGCTAGAACGCTGTAATCCTTCCTATACCGTGATTAAAACAAAAGATTTATGAATGAAACTTACGTATATTTACGTCACAGCGTTTGCTAAATATTTTGTTCGAATTCAGATGTAAAATAAAGATCTAATTATTTAATAGTGGAAAGATATTACTTTGCACTTCGTCGTATTACTTGAACTATTAATGCAATATTATTATATTAGCAATATTAGTAGCTACACACGCATGATTTATAATTTGTATAGCTGTAAGCGCATGTAGTTGGATTGCAATCCAGCTTTAAAAATAATACAATCTATATTTTTTATTATTTTGATTGTGATCTGTTTTGTGCTTTAAATAAATAAATAAAAATAATAAATAAATATCGTAACACGAGAGCATTATAAAAGCGTTGGAACGGATTTTCGTTTAAAAACAAACTATTATGACGTATGAGCTCAATAACTAGCATGTGACTGAGCCATTTGCAGCCATAGGCCGTAGCAAAAACAATTTGTGACAAAGTATTCGTATCGCAAGCGTCAACACGTCACGCTTCGGAGTCCAAACTATGAGTTATCTGTGTCACAGTAGCCCTAGATAAATGACAGTTTGTACTGTTTCACGTGAATGACATGTTACGTTACACTTACGTAGTTATTCATGCTAGGCCCACAGTTTATCGTTTAAAACAAACAAGACGTATAATAAGAGGTCATTAGCTAGCATGCGACTAATCTTATTTGCGGCAGCACTTGAACGGAACGCAGTAGTGTGATGAGTGGCATCTTTAAACGCAGTAATAGTAGCTTAATTTGCCAACCTAAATAATTGTAAAACGCGCCCCGCTTTTTCATCCGAAAGCAAGGAAGCGCTCAGTTCAAAATACTGCTAGCCATCACCTATCCAAGTAATGAAGGCAGAAAGGTTTCTTTTAACCTAGTTCAGAAAAAATCAGTCCACTGTTAAGACCGACTATATTATTATTAAAGACTATACAATGATCAGCTTAGTAATATAACTGATATTTCTCTTTTTGTAATGCCATATTTCCCTCACATGCTGATACAACAAAATATAAGGTGTAAATCTTAGTGCATGAAACGCTCAAGATTTAGTTAACAACTTCGTGAAGACTTGTACGATCCCGTCGTAGTAATGTATGATGATGGATACAATAAGGACGAGCATCGCGAAGCAGATCCCGGTGATGTACATAAACTGGCTCGCTTCTTGAGGAGTAGCCAGAAGTTCCTCACTGCTCGCGTCGCGGTCCAATGCGTCGAACTCTGATGTATCTGTGAAGATCAAATAGTTATGGTCATATTGGGATAATCATGCCTATATATAGAGGATGCCTTGATATAGAGGTATATTTTCAAGTTTAGAAATCCATATTTTTTTTGGCAGGTGTACTTCGATGAGAGGGTTCGATCTGTAGGTATATGGTACAAAACAGTACCATGCTTACTGTCTCGGTACCCTTGGTTCGACATAATAGACATGAACAGGGAATGTGTTGTAGCCCTATTAAGACTTCGTACCAGGCACATTCCAGGTAGACACTCTGCTGTTTTTGTGGGTCGGTAGAAGACGTACATCTTCTGTTGTCGGAGTGTGCGCGATACGAAGTCCAGCGGCGAGCACTGCCACATTTTATAGTAAGTAATATAGGTTATTGCAACAGTATCTTGACTTCACCTGGCTCTGGTGAAGCCAGAATACTGGTCCAAATTTATTTAATGTTTAAACAACTTAACTGCCCCTGTGGAAACTGTTCCGGGTAGCGTTAATTATAGGTATACTATGATTTTACGTTGTGGCATTGTCATCGTAATAAAAAACCCATAAAAAAAAGATTTAAATAATCCATATTTTTGTGGCTTGTTATTATTTATTTTATTTATTTTTATTGATCGCCAACATAATGTACACTGTTACACTCATAAAAATAACGACATAGTAGGCATTATAACTTGCTAAGATCAGGTCAACCGTGCTTAGAAAAGATTTCCATATCTATAATCACAAATGAAAACTATTTACACGGTTTTTTAACCTTTTCACGACTCTAGCGCTTATTGCGTAAAACAAGTGAGTAATCAGAGGTAACCCACCCAATGTTACTGCAAAATTCTAAATTCAACGAAAATCATGTCTGTGTTCTTAATAATATCCTGATCTCAGGTATATTCTTTATGACCCCAGGAAACTTGCTACATGGAAAAAAATTTAAACTGAACCGTTAAACAACAATAAAAAAAAAAATATGCACTAGTATCTGCAAAAGTCAGCCTTATATGCATTACTTGATATGAGTTTAAAAAGGTGTTGATATGCTTACACCGTACACAAACATGAAGATAAAGATGATAGATAGATAAAACATTTATTTGCATCTTCAATACACACGTACATTCGATTATACACAATATTTTAAACATAATAACTAGTTAATTAAGAAACAGTTAAGTACAAAATTACCTTAATATTAGCAGCTTATTAAAAAGTATGTGTGTGTTGGAGCCTAAACAAATAGGTCATAGCTCAGCGAATAAAATTGCTCAATGAGCAAACACTGATTTTCAGCTATAACCCTCATGATGATGAGATGAAACGAGTCCATCATAAACAATGAGTGTACCCAAAATTTGTTAGAATTTACTAGATTAGTTATGAATATGAGTAACGAGAGTAGATACATGATTGTGTGTGGTGATTATAACAATTATTGCCTAAGATTCTGAGAACCAGAAAAGCTTACCTATGTGAATTGTAAAGTATGGGGGTAAGTTTATGTGCGAGTAGCCACAATAAAAAATAAAAATCAAAGTATAGACGGCATGTTTATTATTTCTTGCAAGCGATGTATTTAGGAATGCCCTGTTTTTGTCTTTCTAAAATATGAATTTTTAATTTAGATTTGAAATTGTGTTTTGCATTGAGATTTCTTATAGGAATACTATAAATATAGGCTTATGAACTTGAAACAAAAAGTATAATCAGTGAAAATAGTATGTTCTAGACTTGTGTTCAAATTTATTTTTATGTTTGTTGGGTTAAAATTATGTTAATATAGTATATTATGCAATTAGTGAATAAAGGATGGATTTAAAGCGCGGGCCATAGATTAATCACGAGTAAGTAAACAAATCTAACGACTGAATCACGAACGTAGCGAGTTATTCAAGTGTTAGAATCCTGAGCGATGCGAGTGATTCATGGCCCTCGATATAAATCAGTTTTATTCAAGAGTTGCAAACTATACTTTATACCATGACTACGAGAAAAATAAATTATTGTGAAAATAGACATTTAATTAAGAAAAAAGGAAGGTTCAATTAATTAAAATGCACATTAAAATTGGAACAATTACTAAGCATAAGAGTAATTTTCTTATTATTATTATATTTTTCCTGCAATGAACGTAATACAGTTTTTATTCTAATGCTAAACGCCTTGTCGTAAATATCAACCAATCAAATCTCAAGGAGTTATTTGCACAAAGAGTTTGTATGTCGAGCTTTCTTTTCGCAAGGAGTTTGTATCGAGTTCCTATTTTTTGCGCAAGGAAGTTGTATAAGCACTGAGATGGAGGTCGAATATATTGGTGTGTTCTAAATTCAAACACCAAAACAGTGATTAAAATGCGTTTTTAGTGTGAGTGGGAATAGTCTAAAAATTATTATCAAAAACAATATATATTTTTTGGTCAAATATGGGTAAGTGGGAAGTCCCTAATATAGCATTACGAACTTACTACCTACCCTACCTACTACTATTGAACCGCAAAAATATTTTTTTGTCTAGCATGTGACGATAGATTCTTTGTAGAACACTTCATTACGCAGGGATATATTACCTGCAGGAGTCTCGACGTCACACACGACGTCAGCCTCAGTTATCTGCAGGTCTAGTAACTCCCGCACGGACAGCAATGCTTCGGCCGGTGCCTCTCCGGGGAACAGGTAGTCACACAGGTACATAGATCCTACAGGGACTAGTACGCGACGCGGGGGCTCGTTGAAACACACCTTCTCTGTAATGACATACATTGTATATAATTCATCTATAAATATAATAAAAATATAACGGACCGCGGTCTTGTACATGGAAGATATTATAGACAATGCATTATTGGGACTTTTATAAACGAAAATCGGACGAAAAAAAAAAATTTTACTTATATTTATCTGTTCGTTTTTGCACGCTTATTTAAGAAACGGCTTATCCCATTTAGATGTGATTTAATATATTGTGGTAAGCTACACGTTACATTTAGTGTTTGTTTCATGTCAATCGGATCATAAATACCATGGTAAAGAAGTTATTAAAATTTCAACTCTCTCGCTTCTACCAAGACCAAGCGAGCGAAGCCGCTGGCGAGTCAACTAGTAACAAATCAAATTAATAATTTTTTTTCTAACACTAGCTGCGCCCCGCGGTTAAGTCCGCGTGGTGACGGATGATGATGATGAAAATTATGCTGCGTTAGTCCAGCGCCTTCTCTAACTACTATACCAAATTTCATCAAAATTGGTCCAGCCGATTCAGCGTGAAGAAGTAACAAACAAACACACACAAACTATCGCCTTTACAATAGATTATACGATATGCATATAATTTCAAAGTAAGAGCCGTACTTTTAGTTATATTAGAAAAAGAGATAATTTTAAAGAGTTCATTAGTTTGTTATGACAAAAACAAATTGCATTTAGGGCCACTATGTAAAATAATATCTTATACACTCATGCCCCCACGCAACAGGTAAGTAAAAAGTGGTATAAGAAATAACATATGAAAATAATAAAACGATGTGATGTGGGACTTAAGCGTTGTCGATATTACTTATCACTTTGTCTAGAAATCTCCTTCCATGGGCCTAGCGCTAAGAGTTACGTTAGTGTAACGTAATCGTATCGTTGACGTATACAGTACAAATTATCACATAATCTAGAGGTGCGTTCGGTTAGGTTTTAGGGCATTGGTGGCGTTGTCATTGATGGCGGTTTTGTTAAAGCGTTCGTAAAGCTCAAAAACGTTATTATTGCCACTTTTGTCACTTTTTCCCACACCCTATTCGAACGCTCAACTGAGCATAAGACCTAAAATCGCATGATTATGCTGTCAAATACATAGCTGTCCAAAACGATCACAAACAACCATGCTCCGGGCGTAGGTCAAAAATAGCACTATTTGGTTGCAAAAATACCTCTTTGTAAGCTTTCCGAACGCTGAACAAAAAGAGACATGAACGACATTTTCACCCACAGATTCCCAATTCGAACGCCCCTTGTGAGCGTTTTAGCGTTATTTTCGTTAAAAACGCTCACATGGAGTATATTCGAACGCACTATAAGACAACTGTATCACAGATTACTCATACTTAGTACTATATACGTCAACGATATGCTTTTGCTACACTTGCGCGAATTTTCGTGCTAGGACCACTGGTTTGTAAGTCAGGCACGCTCGTCGTTGGGTCCAGACTCATACTACAGTGAGATTTTCAGATCAAACACAATTTTAATGCATTGCAACAAAATTATAATAAGTTTTAGTAACATCATTACAATAGCTGACATGCAGGTGGCTTCCCTCGCTTCACCCCTTTACGAGAGATATTTCCAAAAACCCTTCTGCATTTGTGAATCAATCAGTCATGACCAATGATTATATTATATCATTCATAATAATAACCATAATCATAATCAGCCCATTTTGTTCCCACTGCTGGGACTCGAGCCTTTCTCTCAGAAAGAGGAGTTGGGGCATAATCCACCACGCGGTCCCAGTGCGGATTGGTGGATAGGTTAGTGGCCAACCCATGTCGAAGTTTTCAGGCCGCCCGGAAGGCATTCAACATAGTCTAACGACTGTTGTCCTAAGACAAACAACCGGGACCGACGGCTTAACGTGCCCTCCGAAGCACGGAAGCTATATATAATTAAATCATTATATTACATTACCTTCTGGCAGCAAATTATCGTCAATCAATGCATCGCAATGCATTGTGAATCGTGACGCCAGCGACCTCACAATGTCCTGTTTTACAGCCGTAATAGCCTCAGCAGTGGTTGCTTTCGGGTACATGAAGACACTTGAAGAAACCACACCGCTGAAGTGTATGCTGCCATCACATTCTAGATACTCCACAGTCTCTGGCAATGTGTTTTCCTAAAAATACACAGTCAAGTGAAACAAGTTAAAGCTAGATGTCACATCAGAGCCCTTATTCTCTATATGACCATGCATGCACGTAACGCGGCGCGCTATGATATCGTGAAGGAATGACTGAATTCAATACAAATTTGCGATAATTCCTTGAAGATATCGTAACGTGCTGCATAACTTGATATGTGGTCATAGCGAATAAGGCCCCTGGTGTGAGTTGGTATGTAATTATTTCTAGTTTCACTTTTAACTCTAGTCTATTCGTTAGTTATTTGATTCATCTTACATAATTTCAGTTAAACTAGATAGATAAAAAAGTATTTCACGTAGTAAAAAAGTATTTCAAAAACCAAAAATAAATTTGTCATTCGCGAGAGTTTAATAATATTTCTTATTTTCTAGTTTTTTTTCTATATCAGATAATAACTGGCGCAACATAATAATTTAATCATACTTTTTTTTTGTTCTGTGCGTTATATAATAATAATAATAATAATAATATGGGACAACATCCACACAAAGGTCTTCAGGTCCCAAATTAGGCAGAGCTTGTACTATGGTAACCTGATGACTGATATACATACTTAAATACATATACACACCCAGACACAGATCTGATATATAAACACAGATATATGCGATCAGTCTTTGGACTATGAGCAGGTTTGTTGTGTTGTTTTAGGCATGTAGGAGGAGTGATCCAATGAGCAAGCAAAGGAAATGTTCCTTTACTTTAAGCATAATTTCCATCTAATCATATGATGTGTTGTCTTCGGATAAGATTCTTCTCTTTGGATAATTTTGACCAGCCCCCTTTGTAGAGACTGCGATGCCTTGGCTGTGTCTTTGCTACTAGCGAGGATAGCAGCGTCATCAGCGAAGGTAGCAGTTACTACCCCTGGAGTTTCAGGTAAGTCGGAAGTGAAAAATAACTATACATTAAATAATTTAAATGATGAAATACTCACAAAAGGCACAAATAAGGAGACATGCATTGATTTTGGTGGTTCTTTTTCTGTAGCCTTTGAAGTGGTCTTCGTTTTCTTCTTCTTAATAAGTTGTTCCAGAGGTTCTGATCCTTCTTTGAGCTCTCCATCTATGAATATGACACTTGACTCTATGGTCTTGTGAGCCGCCTCCAAGATTTGCTGAAAATGTCACGATAAAACAAATAAGTGCACTGTCCGAATTATTCTTGATTACTATTACATGGACAATATGTTCCCTCCGCAGTCCCCGCGCCTCATAACAATGAAGTTTTCATTGTGTGGCGTGATGTACTGTTGAAGGCAATGGTCTGATACAAGCCTTTTTGACAATGTACAACCAGTCTAGTCTAACCTACTTTAAATTAGAGAAGTATATAAATATAAAGCTTTTAAATATCTAGTATTATAACCCTATGAGGTAACAGCAAGTAGTTTCAGAATGTTTACAAATATGAAACTGTTAATCCATTTTGTAGGTAAGTTTTTAAAGAGAAAGTTGACCTAGAAATGGTGATCTCATGACACAACACATTCTTATTATAATTAAGTACAATAACATACCTATTTGTTTGAAACTGGTTAGGTTAGTTTTATTAGCTGCTTGTTTATATTTTCTTACAGAATAATTTCATAATGTAATTCATTGTAAATAATTAAATTAAAAAATGGTTATCTGTAAAGTCGGATAACTTCACGTTACAACGTCATAAGACAAGCCGAAGGCTCAGGCGTAACGTGACAATGAGTCATGATTTTTCGTGGGTGCAGCCGATTTATAAGACTTTATCACGTCTATAAAGATTACCTATGCAATAATGTTTAAATTTATACCGCGCTCCGCGGTTTCAACCGCGTGGTGATAGATGATGATGATATAAAGTATCGCATGTTCTTTCGCGGGACATTACGTATATCCGTGCCAAATTAAATTACGATCCGTTCAGCCGTTTAGGCATGATAAGCTAACAAACAGACAAGGAGACGAGAGTTTTAAATATATTTTTCTAAAATAAAAGGTAGGCTCAGTTACTCCATATAACATTAGTTATTCACCAGTGAAAGTCCCGTTAAAATCGGTCCAGTTGTTTCAGAAATAAGCCGGAACAAACAGACCAAAATTTTAAACATAGATTTTTTTATGTAAGAAATGTATATACAAATACTTTGATATGCATTAAATGAAAAACTTTAATTTGGAATTACAATCAGATATTTCAATTTTATTTATCTGTATATATTTAAAATACTTTGTTCTTAGAAGTCAACCAGTAAATTGATCCGTAAACACTTATAAAAAAAAGTATGTACATACAAATATAACATTAATCACCATGGAAAAAAACTGCCATTCAATTTCATCACCTTTGACTTTATTTGAACTGTTATTATTATGATCTTGACATAGGCAGAGATCTTATTATTTTGTCTATGCTGTGAATATTAAGAATGATTCGCTTTTTCACCCGCATGGTGATGGATGATCATAATGATGATAATGAGAAGTATCCTATGTGTTAATCCAGCCCCTCATCTACCTCCATACCAATTTTAATCAAAATTGGCGCCGCCGTTTGAGCGTGAAAGAGTAAAAAACATCCACATATCCATACATCCATTCTCACAAACTTTCGTGTTTATAATATTAGTAGGATAGGATTGTTTTATGCAATACCAAACACTATATACATAGGTCTATTTCAGATATATATGCTACTAGTTATTGACATTATGTTTTATTTTTAATTGGTGCATTCTGTTACAAAAGAAATTTATATGACAATGGTTGTTCTCCACCCTATGCAATCCACATACCTAACCCACGGTTCAATAAAATAATAATGTTTATTATTTACTAACAAACTATCTTGCTGCAACAGTTTTGATTGATATTAGTATTACAAACAAGACACAAGAACCAACACCTAAATATGACAAGTGCAGTGCAACTTTTACAGCCTTATTTATAAATGCTACTTAAATTTTGAATAACATCATTTAGTATGGCGCAGAACAATTTTACTGTGTTCACTATTAAATAACATTTCAGTGTTTATAAGGCACATAATGGAAAAAGTGACGATTACCATTATGAAAACAACATTATCAATCTCTTTGTATGGCAGTACTAAAATGCCATTATTCCTTTAAAATAAATTAGTTTAGTCTTACATGAATCTCAGAATTGGTCAGTAAATCTAAGGCAGTAATACACTGCACAATTCAAACTTTTAGGTGTTGACAATGTCACTACAATGTGATTCTGTGTCACAAACAATATGTTATCAATAAAAATTGGTGCAATCTTATGAAATGAGAGTTGTAGAGCTCAGAAACAGTAGGTAAATCACTGAGTTAGGTAATAATCAACCACACCCATGCATGAATATGCAACGTTTACCATTGTATGTCCATAATAAATTGGACTTGCAGATTAAACAATATTAAGGATCAGCTTACCTGAAATTGATGTTTTACAGATATACCACTCTTTTTCACAATCACAGGATATACTTCATCAAACTCATAATAACAGTCCAACCTCTGCCACTGCTGCGGTTTCGGCAAAAACTTCCATTCAACAGGCTTGATAACTGTACCTTTGCCCGTACCAACCTCTACACTCTTACACATCAGGACCTTTGTGTTTGTGGACATGTGCAGCACAAGTCTTTCATTTGTATTAGTGCAGTTTCCAAACATATACGGATTGGAGTTAAGGGATTTGTAGGTGTGATTCAGTATGGCTTTTACTTTGCTGAAGCTGTTTGGATCTTCAAACACATCATCATCACTTGTGATGAATATACCTAAAACATCAGATGGAATTGATAAGCACAATGTCTTCAAGCAAGTAAAGTGCAAGGTCTCCATCATCTGATGGTATCAGTAAACTTGAAAGGATCAAGTTTATGTAATATATTGAAGCAAGGCCTGTAAGCAATTTTGAATATGAGGTGTAGCAACAAGCATGTGGAAGTCTTTTTCAAGGCATTAAGCAGTTTAATGAAAGACATAAGTCAAGAATACTAAGGGCAGAGCAGCTCTTTCCAGAGTGACTCCTGGTTAGTTTTTTTTTTAATTCTGAAAATATTATACAGTAGTCTAATATAAAAGGGCCTATATATATAGCCTACAGGCCCCCTTAGAAGGGGTCAATAATACTCTCCTCTTCCCTTATCTGGAACTGCATGAACTTGCTAGGTTTGCTCCTCATAAGGCTTCATTTAGGTTGCTATCAGACAGCGAGCGGTCAACACATTCACATGGTTAGTTTTGCATTTTTTGTGTTGTATTACGTTACGTTGATATACCCACATTTGACTGACATGGCCAGAACACCTCCTGTTTGGGAATATCATATGTAACATAATACAACACAACAAACGCAAAATTGACTGCTTGACCGCTCCTTGTCTGATAGCACCCTTAAAGCTGATATTATCTTAAAGCCCTTAAAGCTAATAATGTTATTTTTAGTCATTAACTGTCTTGGCAATAACAGTATGTCTATACCTACACAAATCATATCTCCAGAAGAGGGGTATACACCTACCCTACAACTGGTGTCAAGGTTGGATCAATTAACAGACCCACTGGGAAGGAGTGGGAATTTATAGGTACCTACCTTGTACAAACATCCCTCCTGGTAGCATTCTGGTGACATGCTTGGCGTGATCGGCAACCCATGCCTCCGACACACATAATAGTGTTTTTCCTGACTCCATAGTTTTATCCAACTGGTAGCTAGTTTCTGAAGGACTTTCTGAAGATTTCTCCTCTGGGGTCCGTGCCAAATGTATAACATTCTCTCTAGATTCTATACTCTAAAAAATCAACATATCGGTAAATAAAAGAAAGTAATCTATCTACCTTCGAGAACAATATATTTTTGCGAAAGATAGTGGTACCTGGCCAAGAATCAGTCCAATAACAAAACTTTCTTTAGAAGCATGCTGTTCTAGATATTGCAGACAATACTCTGGCGAATACACTGTTCTGACCATTTTGAAAACAATTTCTTTTACATGTAACTCTTGGATATATCTGATACATGCACGTAAATCAGAAATGATCAGAATTACGACTAACTTATATATGTATATATAAAAGTTTTTTTATATATTTACAAAACACCGGCCAAAGAAAGAATTGTTGCCACCAAAGAGAATTTAAACCAAAGAGAATATGATTTAAACACTACGTTTTAAGTTGCCACCGCACCACCCATAGATTAATCAGACTATATCTAAAGAGAGATGGAAATCACTAAAGCAAAGAACGGAACGTTAGCGGAAAGTTTAATGTTCTTCTTATTCTTATGTGTTCTTAGTTTAATGTTTTAAGTGCCATCCACTTTGACGGATCACAGTCGCACGCTCATCTTCTCTTCTATGTGTGACATTAGTGACGTGGAACGCATTAGTGACGTGGAAGACGAGCGCGCGGGTATCGATATCGATATCGATAAATAGGGATGTGCTGTTTGATATCAAGGTTGCAAAAAGCGTTCCTTTCAAACCTATTAGAATATTGTTATGTAAACCACAGTTTATGACATAAAAAATCAGGTTTAAGATCATTTAATCCATTTATTGAACAACACATTCTGAAATTACAAAGATTATAAATTATTAAGAGTAATAGATATTGTTTACCTTACATAATGAAAGCACTTACGTTTTGTGTGGTAACGATTCCGGTTTAAGATCATTTAATCCATTTATTGAAGAACACATTCTAAAATTACAAAGATTATAAATTATTAAGAGTAATACATATTGTTTACCTTACATAATGAAAGCACTTATGTTTTTTGTGGTAACGATTCAAAACAGCATGATTACAATTTCTAATTAAACATTTTCGTTTAGTTAAATAGGTAAGTACCTAACTATAAATTGATATGCATTAAATAACCTTAAATACGTACATATTAAGCATAACTATTTGAAACAGATATCAGTAATGTTTTAACGCATGGAACAAGTGTTTATATTGATGATAAAAGATTTTTGAAGAAAATGTAAACGGATAGGTATCAAGTAATACCTTAATATAAGGGTTTTTAATAGAAGGTTTATTTATGTAAATGTTACAATAAATAAGCAATTCTTAACTTAATCATATCATTACTACATTAAATTAAAATATTCAATAACATGTGCCTTTTTCTATAGAGATTTCTTGCTTTGTATTGTTTATCCGTTAATAGTGCAGTATCTTTGGTGTTTGTACTTGAGTCTGCACTGTACTGTATGAATCCTGAATTTGTAACAGCTTGGTCTTCACATAGCCTGGTTGAGCATATTTCGTTAAGCCTTGTAGCTTTGATAAAAGTCTACAGCGGTTGTTTAGACATTTATCTTCAAAAGCTGACCTAAAAACTTACCATGACTCCTTTTGCATTTTTGCATATCTCACGTGAAACAGGCAATGAAATTATATCTTCAAACATTTCCTTGCTCTTACTTTTTGGTCTCTCTTTAATCCTTATCAGAATTCACCAGTGTCGTATGAGTTTGCTCCCACAGGTCGCCATGGATAAGATACAACTCGACCATGAATTTCAGTGTAGTGTATAATGAGTGTCCATCTAATTTCTCTATGTTTATTAAACTCATCCCCGTATCGTGTGCTGGCTGCGATCTCTCTAGTCATTCGCCGCTCGAAGTTGTGCTTGCAACTTTACCTTCTGTAGCCAGAATACTGTTTACACCCGTTCGTCATGAAACATCGAATTGACACATAACTTGAGCCGGATTGAGTATCTTTGCTCACCGACAACGTACAATGACGTTACACAACATTTGTGTATATATAAACATATATTATAGGAATAGAAATACGATAATTAAATATAATTTAGTTCAATGTAATTTTCACCTTTGACATACGTCCTCATATCAATGACAACTCTTAAACAAATGATGATTAGGCAAAGTCGGTTAAATATGACTCCAAATTAAATAAATTGATTAATTAAAATACAGTGTTAGTGTGTGTATGCTTAATAGTGTACATTCAATTGCAATTTCTGAAAAGAGAAATAACATTAGACAATGCAATGGAGAAATTGCGTTAAATTAATATTAAATTTAAAGATTATCGAAACTATTTTGTACTGGTGTATATCTGTCCCATCACTATTCCATTGGTGGATTCACGGGAACTAGTATATAGGACCTATGATACCACTGGTTCACAGATGTATGAATCTTAGGATCTAGGGGTGCCTTGGGTCCTAATCCAAGTTCCTGTGACACCCCCAGGGGTATCTTCTAGGGGTATCTTAGGTCCAGAATGCAATAGATTACGGGGTCTGAGGATTACGGTATGTATACAATCATTTTAATCCTATAAAGAATTTAAAGATATGTTACAATGTGGTAAAAAGATGAATTAATTGTTTATGTATTAATAATATAAATTTAAAATAATTTAAGTTTATTTATTAGTAATTATCATTCATTTATGTTAGCCACTTTAATATAATTATTAGTAGTTAGTATAGTTTATTTAATACAAAGAATTGTATTAATGACTAAAAAACACTTATATTCTTATATGAATATTAATATAGTAAGTTAATTAAGATATTGTTGGCATTAATAATCCTTTTTTGTTGCCAATTTTACTAATCACGAGCTGTGATTTAAGTTCCTATATTTTTATTTTCTTGACTTGTAATGAATATTATCAATAAATATATGTCTATAATACGTATGAAACAATTTGGGCAACAAAAGTTTCAAAACACGCCGCTGGGTGCGCTGGCTGTAGGATTTCTGTAATTGACACTAAGATACCATAGCATGCCTATTTCGTTTGTGAACACAACCGATGTAGTTTTAAAGTGCAAAGATAATTTATTTACTTTGTTTTAAGGTGCATTCTTAAGCTAAAATGAGGTCTAACTAAACCCAAGCTAAACCGAGCTTATGACATGCATTAGACCTAAAATCGCATGATTATGCTGTCAAATAGTTGTCAAAAATAAGTCAAAATCATTTATTCAATTTAGGTATCAATGACGCACTTATGAACGTCAATTTTTCATTATAATGTAGGTACTTTAAAGACTACCGCCGCGTTCCACAATATATAGAGCCTACCGAGAAGAAGCGGCAAGAAACTCGGGGCCATTATTTTCTATAGATATTTACAATGTTTCCACTGAGGTATTACAAATATTACATTTTATGGGTGGCAGAGTGACAGCTTGCCAGAAGTGGAGTATTCCAAGCACCTTTATCTTCTATATAATGTCGGACTATAAAATAATCTTTTTTTATTAAAACGTTTTTTTACAGTCAACTTGAATTTGCCCTCTGTGAGCTCAGTTATGTATTTTGGGATTATATTGTAAAAACGCACGGTCTCTATATCAGCCGCTGAACCCCATAGCAATATCCCATATGACATTACGTCTGTTAGCTCTCTTATTTTACGTACCGCATATGCAGCAGAACTCTCCCAGACAGTGCATTTATATGAAGACTCCATTGTAATTTTGCGTCAATTTTAATGCCTAAAAAGACTGTTGCCTTAACCATTGCGAGTTTAACTCCATCAAGCGTAATGTTGTACTCCAAATATGGAACAGTAGGCAAAGAAAACTTCAAACATTTTGTCTTTTTTGAATTCAGAAGTAAATTATTAGTTGAGAAGCATTTAGAGATACTAGATAGAGCGTTGCTTACTTGAATTGGTGTGCTATATTTTCTATCTACTTTGATAATCAGAGATGTGTCATCCGCAAATAAAACAATATCACAAAGATCCTTGGCCATAAGTGGCAAGTCGTTAATGTATACTAAGAACAAAAAAGGCCTTAAAATGGATCGTTGTGGAACATCCATTTTAATTAAAGATCCCGAAGATATTACACCATTTATGCCAACCATTTGCATCCTGTCAGATAAATATGACTCGATGACATCAAGCGCAGCTCCACGAATACCATAATGGAAAATCTTTCGAATCAGTATACGGTGTTCCACACAGTCAAATGCTTTAGAGATATCACAAAAAATACCAATAGCATCATGTGAGCTATCCCAAGCCTTAAAGACATACGTCATTAACTGCACACCGTCAACGGAGTTGATCTCGCTTTCGTGAAGTCGAACTGATTTTCGTGCAGTATTGAATGCTCGTTGAAATGCGTCACAACGTATCTGTGTATTTTCCATTCATTAACCCATTCGTCAATTCTTCGGATTCTTTTCTAGATGTAATTATATATTTATCACGTAAAGATAAACCAACTTTACAGACAACCATTTACGTGATGACGTCAAAAGATAAGCCGAACGCTTAGTTCGATCGTGCCTCTCTATCGCTTGTTACGCGCTATCGCTTGCACGCTCGGCTCAGACGGAACGTGACAATAAGACATACTTTTTGGTGCGTGCAGCCGGCGTTTATCGATTTATAAGACTTTATCACGACGTCAAAAGGGTATCATTTTCTATAAAATACTCCGCTTCTCTTCCAGCGGGTCTGGCCCACTCGAAAGACGACACATTGCGAGGGACCGTCGTGTCTTAATTAGGGGTCCATTTTTTGCTTCATTCGTTTTGACTTATTAGGCATCTGGATCTGGATTTATTGGGTCAGAATTATCGTTTCCTACGACTAATAGCGGCTGTAAAGCCATGTTCGGATTATTTGCAACACATGACGCAATGCAACACGGACGTATGTAGACGGTCCGTGACAGTCCGCATGCACGCTGCGCGCCTTAACTGCGTCCGGCCATTTGTGGCAGTGCTCAGCGCGCACGCTATGGAGCCACTTGATTTTGAAGTGTGCATGACTATTAACGGTGTTTCAATTATATTATTACACCAGTGTATTACAAACAGGGGCAAACCGCAGGTCGTAAAATAGTTTTAGTTTTTGGGATCCCATTGTACGATCATAGTATTTGTAGATTGAGATTAATAAAACACTTTACCTCATCCCAGTCATCTCCATCTATTGTTACAATACAACCACAATCGACAAATCAAATATCACTTGTCTTGACTACTGTCAAGTAGGAAAGGGCTTGATCGCAGCGCGCAACACAAACAACAAAGGGTATACGCGATTTCATGCGCAAGCACTATGTCCAAAATGGCGCCAGTAACGACGTCATGATGTTGGTTGTTTGGCTGTTTGCACGCTCAGTTTCGGAACGCCTTATAGTCAGATGCGGAGCAAGGTAACTGAATCCGCAGGCCTTCAACTAAAATACAATATGGAAATGTAACGTTTTAATAATATGTATTAAACCAAAATACTTACATTGTGTACATAATAAACTTAAAATTATAGTGCTTAATGCAGAATCAGCCAGTTACAAATTAGATACAAAGTGAAATTTTAACACACTTGCAAATAGCACAGCACACACGAAGATAATAACAATAACTTTTGAGCACCTTACTTTACTCAAAGTGATTAAACTTAAAAGATTCTGCTGCAGAAATATCTAGCATACACTAAAATTGACGATATTACGCTGTATTTAGTTAAATTTGCAATTGGTGAAGTCCATTTCTGGGTGTTGTTCCATGAATCTGCAAAGAATATCATAATTTATATAATACATATAAGAAAATATACAATACGACTGCTCGGTTCTTAACAATTTTCTACCGACTTCCAAAAAGGAGGAGGTACTCCAATTGACTATTTTTAACTATCGCGGGCCTTGAGCGTGGAGACCGAATCCAGAAATTCCGTAACGAAAATAACCTAACACCATCCGACTCCATCTATCGATGAATAGCAGAACTTTTAATGACTTTTTGAAATATCACGCTTGTCTGTTTAGTTCAGCAACTCGCCTCTAGATGGCATTGGTTAAATAATTATAATTGCATAAGTTGATTTAATGTTTGTTACCTCATAACATTGGGTGGACGATTCTCAAAATTCTTTTTTGTTTGAAAGCTGGTGCTTCCCGTGTGGTCGCATTTAAATTTCATCAAATTCGGTACAGTAGTTTTTGAGTTACACTCCAATAACAGATTTTTACAAGTAGTAGATTATTTATTGATTCAGGCGTTACTTTGCGGAAATCCATTATCAAAAACGATATTAAAAAAGTGTCACTAAATATTTTTAAATATAGTTTTTAAAGTAATAGAATGTAAGTCGGTATTAAATTGCACTTGTTATATCAAAACATGCTTCCGTAATAGTGCTATCTAGCATGCAAAGTTTCAATAATATAGAATAGAAGTGGAGATAATGGGGTTTGGTTGGGGGTAGGCCATTCAATACCGCATGTTATTTGTGATCTTGGTATTAGCGGGATCGATGACTTTCAATCCCTTGGAACTTGCGGAACTCCGCAAGTGCAAGATGAGCTGCATATTAAAATGTAATGTTGTGTAAAAAGAAAATGTAATTTGAAAGAACATTTAGGTATATACTTCTACTTCTGTTTCTCTTGCTAAAATGAAAATGTTTACGAAGGAAAATTTTATTTTTAAATCACGGCATCAGCGAATTTCATATAGGAAATTTGCTGAAACCAGGGTTTAATTACGGGACTATCTTTAGTCCACGTTTTATAATAGGAAAGTGTCTAACGTCTCGTCTGCCAGACTCCTTTGAATGTGCGACGCTAGATAGCCTGCAGCAGAGAAAGCCCTTTCTGCTTCCACACTAGCGGTTGGAATTGATGTATGGCATATACAAATTCATATACCTACAAATGACAAATACTGGCTCATCGAACCCGATTGAAAAAAAGTTGATTTCTTTTTTAATTATGCAGACGACGGAATTGATTCGGGACATTACGGAATAATTTACGTAAGAAACTGAAGCCAGCGTGAGCTCGAATTCTTCTTGTAATGACAGGGAAGGGACTTGCGGTTGCGTCATTCTGTGTTGTATTACTCTACTATAACTATAGAGCGCGGCAGCGCCTGCGAGTTTGTATACTACTTGCTAATCCCGCGAAACTTGCGGATCCCTATCCTTGCGGAACTGGAAAATGATGCGGATGTACTCGGTATTTTGAGATTTCGGAATAGCGATATGAGATGTATTACTCCACATCCACATTCCACTGATAGTTGCGAGACAACATTACATATCAACCAAGGGTACATTCCGGTAAGCGCCGTTATCGCTCACAACTGTCGCGTCCCGGTTTAGTGTTTCGCTATGAATCAATGCTTGCAATGTTCAACCCAAACGAAACGGTTACGCAGTCGTGAATAGCGCGGCAATTTCAAAATTAAAAAATCGATAGAATCCTATACATTTGACGTTTGATAGTCACAGCTGGCAACGAGCGCGAAAACCCACCTACGATCTGCGAGCGTTGTGAGCATGTTCGTTGACGTCATCCATGACGTATCGAGCTCGCTCGCGAACGCCGCGAGTAATTTCGGCGCTTACCGGAACGTAGCCCAAGAAGCTTGGAATTTTATTACCAAAGATTTTACTATGCTTCGATATTAATATGTGATGTATGTGGATGGGTCTACTTTTGAACCGCCTCCAAAAAGATGGGGTTCGACGCATATTTTTGTTAACTAGCTGACTCGCTAGTCTTTTAGTAGTCTTAGTAGACTTCGCTCCCTTGGTCTATGCGACACGAAACACAGAAATAACTTGAATTCATCCTCTTAGGAGTGTCATTACTAAAAATTATTTCTTAGTGGATGCTTACGACGTAAAAGTCATCAACTGCCAAAATTTCAAGTTTTTAGCCGTAATGGTAAGGCTCTGCGTAGACAAATCAGCTGGGTATATAATTATTAATTATATAAGGTATTTGTTTAATAGTGCGCAATATTGAACCGGGTGGTTTGGAATCGATAACAGGTCATGAAAATGAAAGAAAAAAATACATATATTTATTATTATGAATCTATAAGGTCCTTACATATGAAATTGGCGTTTTTCGTACTGGCCACTTTAATCACGAATTTCTCCTCTTTGGTAAGGAATTCCAAATTCAAATTTGTACAGCTACTCATGTATTTGTACTTCGATGATCGTCATTCATTTGTTTTTTTTCTTCTGTTTTTTTCTGTTTGCATCACTCATTTTACAAAATGGAAAACTTAAAATATCGCATTATTTACGAGTACGAGTTCCGCCGTAGCAGTAGTGCTGCGGAAACAACTCGAAGGGTGAATGATGTGTATGGCGGTCGTGTTGCAAAAGAAAACACAGTTCGTTTTTGGTTCCAACGTTTTCGTTCTGGAAATTTCGACCTGCAGAACAAGCCCCGTGGCACAGATTACTGTGCCCGTGGACGGCCTGAGACTCAAGTTGATATTGAAGAGTTGAGGGCTATTGTGGAAGCGGATCCATCGCAAACCACGTCCGAGTTAGCTGCAGGCTTCGATGTTAGTGATAAAACTGTTTTAATTCACTTGAAGCAAATTGGGAAGATTAAAAAGCTTGAAAGGTGGGTACTTGACGAATTGACTGAAGCAAATCGGCAAACGCGCGTCGACTGCTGCGTTACATTACTAAACCGGCACAATAATGAAGGTATTTTAAACCGAATCATTACCTGTGATGAAAAATGGGTTCTTTACGATAATCGGAAGCGCTCAGCGCAATGGTTGGATCCTGGCCAGCCAGCCAAATCCTGCCCCATGCGAAAATTAACCCCAAAAAAGTTACTTGTAAGCGTTTGGTGGACTAGTGCCGGTATTGTTCATTACAGTTTTCTCAAATCTGGCCAGACTATTACGGCTGATGTCTATTGTCAGCAATTGCAAACCATGATGGAAAAGCTAGCGGCTAAACAACCTAGGTTGGTCAATCGCTCCACGCCACTGCTGCTTCACGACAACGCTAGACCACACACTGCGCAACAAACGGCTACTAAATTAGAAGAGCTTCAATTGGAAAGTCTAAGACATCCTCCGTACTCCCCGGACCTTGCTCCAACAGATTACCATTTTTTTCGAAATTTGGATAACTTCTTGCAAGGGAAAAAATTCAACTCCGATGGGGCAGTCCAAATCGCCTTCAAAGATTTTATTGATTCTCGTCCGACTGGTTTTTTTAGTAAAAGGATCAATGAACTACCTATGAGATGGCAAAAGTGCATAGAAAATAATGGTTCATACTTTGATTAATTAAATATATTATATTAAAAAATATTCGACTTTTTGTTCCTCCCATACAAAACGCCAATTTCATATGTAAGGACCTAATATTTTCACCGCTCCGCGAATGAGATTTGGTCAATCTGGTCCCAATTAAAGTACCTTTATGTAATGTAATAAATAGTAATGAGATAAGTTCTAAGTTATGCTCAATAATAGTAAAGAAGATTTATCCACTTCACATTTTAAAAAAATAAGGGCGAAAATTTCAGAGGGTGTTTGTATGTTTGTTTCTTCTTAACGCTTATGCGGCTGGACCAATTTTGATGAATATTGGTATGGAGGTGGCCGAGGCACTAGACTAATACATAGCATTCGTCATCATCACCTATCACCAACCGGGGTATAAGATATTATACTCGGTACGGGACGTACAGCAGCGTATAAAGTAAGGTCGGTAATGTCAAGCGTTGATAAGTAACCCCTATTGTAGGGATATAATATTTTACTGTAATGGTAGTCGATTTTGTGATGGCTTGTAAAGAGATGGATTTTTTTCTCCTACTAACTTTTTGAGCACGTCTTGCTTTTTCTTTTCATCACTAGTGGGAAGGCCCATTTCCTTTTGCTTCTGGTCGTACATCATTTTCTCAACTAGCCCTCGCGTCTCTCCATCCAGGTCTGATAATTTTGATGGCTCTGTAAGTAATAACATAATAATTATATTATACCTACTTGATATTATAATATGATTTTTAAAGCGCTAACGCCTGCTTAGCGATGCCAAAAAATTGCAATTTTATAGTTATATTTGGTATATGGGATGCATCTCGTCCAAGATTGTGATTTTTTCCTCTCTGAAATTCACTACTCACTAGCTCGAAAATGGTTTGTTGCGTAAATATCAGTGAGTAAAAATAAAAATTGCGCTCATTGAGTAAAAAAGGGTCTAGCTAGAGCTGCGTTGCTAGCAACCAGTTATTAAAACCATTTGTCAGGTCAAATTGAATTCACTGAAGCATGTTTTTAATGCTGTATTATTTAAAATATGGCGTTGTTCAATTTCTTACAACTGTATTTGTTACATTTAGCATTTTCTCGCTAGTAAAACGAAAATATGCTATTGAATCTCCCACTACGCTCAGGCTGCACTCCTTTGCATGCTCGGGAAACAAATCAGCACTCGCTACAGAAACGAATTTTGTTCTTCGTTGCACAATTAACTATTCTTAAACTCAAGTGCAAATTTATGATAGCTAAAATTAAATCAAACTAATATTATAAACGCGAAAGTTTGCGAGTATGGATGTGTGGATCTTTGTTACTCTTTCACGCTCAAACGGTAGGGCCAATTTTGATGAAATTTGGTATGGAGGTAGAGGAGAGGCTGGATTAACACATACGATATTTTTCATCGTCATCATCATCATTAACCAACATCACGCGGGTGAAAAAGCGAAAGAAATATTCTTAAGTACAGCATAGACAAAATAATATAATAAAATAAGTAAATAAGTTCTCCGCCTACGTCAAGATCAGTCAGTACTAAAAGTAAACTTACTCGTGCTTTTAGAGCCCTGGCTAGCGCTCGGGCTCCAAATACGCAGTCGGTGCAATAATAAATTAATCTCTGCTTGGTGCAACAATCTACTATTATTACACTCGAATAAGTAATATGTTTTTAAGCTATCAACATTAAGCAAACATATAAGAAAAACTACTGAAACAAACGGCAACAGCAACAAGAAAACGAACATAGGTTCTTTTTTATATATTCGGGTAAAAATATACCGGGTTACTGGTAATCAATTAGCATTCTGTTAAGGGTATATTCTGTACATCAAAACAAACAACTTTTGTTCTAAAACTTTTCCCAAAACTTAAAAAAATTCCCAAAAATGTTTTAGTGGTTCTCTCTTACACTTCACAACTCTACATCGCATCCACTTCATTCATATACGTGTAGTCCGGGGCTGGGGCTTGTCGCCATTGCGCGCGCGCTTTTCTACCGACTTCCAAAAAAAGGAGGAGGTACTCAATTCTACTGTACGTTTTTTATGTTTGTTACCTCATAACTTTCGACTGGGTAAACCGATTCTCAAAATTATGTTTTTGTTTGAAAGCTGGTGGTTCCCGTGTGGTCCCATTAAAATTTCATTAAATTCGGTTCAGTATTTTTGAGATACACTCCAATAACTGAATAGAATGGAAGTCTGTATTAAATTTTTCAAATTGTACTTGGTACATAGTGTTAATTATGTTTAGACCGGTCAAATTGATTGTTTTGTATGGAAGAAAAAAAATATGAATTTTTGAAAGTCGCAGAACAAAAGTTGTTTGTTTTGATGTACAGAATATGCTCTTAAAAGGATGCTAATTGATTACCAGTACCACTGTATATTCCCGTTCACTTTCAACATGCTTTTATAGGGGTGTAAAACCGATAATTGTAAGAATATCGAAAAGATAACATACTAATCGACTTAGTTATGAAAGGTATTAAACCAAGTAGTGCGCATTCGATTGAAAAAAAAAAGAAATATTTAAATGATTTACGCCCGAAATGGGCGCTATCTTTTAAATCAACCAAAACAAGCAAATACCACAAGGAAATGAACTTGGAAAATTGAAAGAGTGGTTCATGGCTCTTTTAGAAACATTAAAAGAGCCCTCGAACATAATTTCATTATCCTCGAATTACGGACAATGAATGTCATATCAATCAGTCCCGAAAAATAAACCTCCAACTCAAGTTAGAAGCATAAATGCTATTGAGTGGCTACAAGCAAACTATGTCTCGGCAGACAAGCTAATGTTAAAAGTCGAATAATTGCGATTGGGGAAAATTAATAAACCACCCAGACCAATTTACTTTATATAATTATTCATAAAATAATTTAATTCATTTACGTTAACGGAATAATCTCCAAGTCAAACTAAACGTAGTATACATTAGTTTTAATATGTATACTCTTTATGCAATTTTTACAGAGCCATTTTCCTTGGAATTTACTTCAATGGAACACATCGTTATAAATCGTATGTGAGATGAATGCAAACAATAAAAAATACCAATTAAATTGCGTAACAGCGAATTAACCTTCGAGTAATAGTAGGCAGGATATTATCAACTAACCCGGGTTTATTTTCCTCGTCGAGATCTCAGGGTCCGTGGTCACTAATCGGCCCCACCAGTTCATTTTGTTCACCTGTAACACAAAAGATAATATTTACATACGCTACATTACATCTAAACGTACGTCTACATTACGATGTGTATATCTTTGAAAGGATTGGCAGATGTCTCAAAACAGCCACATTTCTCGATTTAAGTTTATAGGTGCAACGCAGAGCGAGTTTATTGCAATCTTAAGCTATGGTCCATTTTACGACCTCGTTTTAGGAGGATATGAATATTAGGTTATTTGAGTCGTGGAATATTGTGTGACGATCAAATAGTTCTAAAGTCTTGCCTAGCCTGCGAGCCTGTAAATTTTTAACATGGCCCTTTGAATTAATGTCATTAATCATTTATTATTTTTATATAATTTATTGATTAAGGCGTTACTTTGCGGAAATCCGTTATCAAAAACGATATTAGAAGAAATATTTAGTGACGCTTCCACTGAAAACAATGCTTATGGCCGAGTTGCGGTGTGCACCACCGTCCCTCCGCATAAAGTGCAAATAGGAAGTATATAGAATCCTCAAGAGATGATCTCGTGAGGATGCCTCGTGTAGAGGCGAAACATATGTTGAATCGTTTTTGGTTGATTGGGTTGTTTTGTGTGTTGTTTATTCTGTATACTTCCTATTTGCAGTTTATGCGCGAGAGAGAATTCATCAAAATCAGTCCAGTAGTTTTTGAGTTATTAAATATTACATTTTTCAAATTATACTTGTCTCCTAGCCGATTACCCACACAGCCTAATTTATTTATACAATCGTGGTAGAGTAGAGCCGGTCGCTCAAACACTAATAAAGCACAAGGCACAAAACATTTTCAAATAATAATGGCAACCCACGCCTCGCCAAACTGACCATTACATCAAATTGGTTGGTACCAGACAAAAACATCTCATTCCATGTAATAATGAAGTTACGTTTAAAATTATTAGTTAGGTATACAAAAGCAATTTCAGAAG